>OOIL02002336.1:18157-79515 GCA_900332095.2 Cuscuta campestris
AAACTCTTTATAACCGTCCTCCTACATATACCCACCTTCGTCCCTTTGGTTGCTTGGTCTATCCATGGCTCCGCCCTTACACTCACCACAAACTTCAACCACGCTCCACTCCTTGTGTCTTCTTAGGATATCACCCCACCACTAAAGGGTATAAATGCTATGAACCCGTGTCTCAAAAAGTTTATGTCTCTCGTCATGTTCGGTTCGTCGAAGATCAGTTTCCATATCTCAAATTGTCATCCCTCCCGTCACCCTCTCCTATAACTCCTATTTTTCCTCCAAGCCCAGGCTCACATGCTCCTGTCCCACCGACGGTCCAACCCCAGACCCGTCCCACCAGTCACGGACGACCACCCGACCCCCTCCCTATGGACACGCCACAAACGGTCCAACCCCAGAACTGTACCCCAACCCACCCTCAACCGTCACCTACTCATCCCCAAAACACACACCCCATGCAAACCCGAGCCAAATCTGGAATTTTCAAACCTAAAGCCTATACCATTACCACCCTTGATACTACCCCACATACCACTGAGCCTAGCACTTACCGCCAAGCCTCTGGTAATAGTTTTTGGTGTCAGGCTATGGATGAGGAGTTTATTGCTTTGAATGAGCAACGTACATGGGACTTGGTGCCACCACCCAAGAACCGCACTCCGATTGGTTGCAAATGGGTGTATCGCATTAAACGGAATGCTGATGGATCTGTTTCAAGGTATAAGGCTCGTCTTGTCGCAAAAGGTTATCATCAGGAGTATGACATTGATTACGAGGAGACATTCAGTCCTGTGGTCAAGCAACAAACAGTGCGCCTGGTCCTCTCTTTAGCACTCAACCGTGATTGGCCTCTTCATCAACTGGATGTTAGCAATGCCTTTCTTCACGGTACGGTGGACAAGGAAATTTATATGGAGCAGCCCCCGGGGTACATAAATCCCACTCATCCTCACTATGTTTGCAAGCTCCGCAAGTCACTATATGGTCTCAAACAGGCACCCCGTGCATGGTACACACGCCTCTCCTCTTTTTTGCAGGGCCTTGGATTCAAGTGCTGCATTCATGATACCAGCTTGTTCACCAGACATTGCTCTCGTGGGACTATTATTGTTCTTGTCTGTGTTGATGATATTGTTCTTACTGGCAGTTGTTCTACTCTCATCTCAGAAGTTACTCAAGCCATGCACCGTGAGTTCAAGCTCAAAGAACTTGGACCTCTTCATTACTTCCTTGGCATTGAGGTTCAGCGCACGCAAGATTCTATGCTTCTCCATCAATCCAAATATGCCCGTGATCTTCTACGCCGAGCTGGGATGTCCGACTGTCATCCGGTTATTACTCCTATGGTACTAGACCTATCACTAAGCCTTCGTTGCCTTTCAAGGATATCTCTCATTTTCGGAGCATTGTTGGAGGTTTACATTACTTGGCTGTCACTCGTCCAGACATTCAGTATGCTGTTAATCGAGTGTCTCAGACTATGCACAACCCCACTGAGCAGGACTATCATGCCTTACAACGTGTTCTGCGCTATCTCAAAGGCACTTTGAATCGTGGTCTTCTTTTTCGCAAGGGGGGATTCGACTTATCTGTCTACTCTGACTCTGACTGGGCAAATGATAAAGATGATCGTAAGTCTACCACGGGCTACATACTCCTACTTGGTCCTAATATCATCTCTTGGTGCACGAAAAAGCAGACTCGTGTTTCTAGATCATCTACTGAAGCTGAATATCGAGCTATGGCTGCAGGGGTTGCAGAAGCTATGTGGCTTCGATATATCACTGATGCGCTGGGTATTCCTCCGTCCAAACCANCCAAACCAAAGTTATACTGTGACAATGAGTCGACTATCTGTGTCACCAAAAATCCGGTTCTTCATGATCGCATGAAGCATGTGGGCACAGACTGTCACTTTGTACGCGATGAGGTTATGGCAGGCACTATGACTCCACATCATGTTTCCTCCTCAGAGCAGCTAGCAGACATTCTTACCAAACCGCTTCCGCCAGTTCCTTTTGAGTACTTATGTTCCAAGCTGCCCCTCATCTTCGTTGATCAGCTTGCGGGGGGATATTAGGAAGTATAATTAAATTAGGATACTACTTTCCTTTCCTACTAGGATTATTCTTTCCTTTCCTACTTGTACTTTGATTACTCTTGTATTCTCTATATATAGGGTCATATCTCTCAATATTCAATAAGACAAGTTATTATCAAATTGTATCAATTTTATTAATCTCTGTATCAAGTCAAACCGAGAAATAAATTTTTGAATAGGGAAAAATTTAAAGCAATATAAATTGATTATATTTATTTCATAAATCTAATAATTCTAGAATGACAAATTCTTAAGTATATTGCTCATTATATGGATCTTAGTGCATTGATAGTATAAAAGAAGTATGCCTTTTACAAAAAAAGAAAATACCCGCGTACAAACCCATAAAAATGTGAAAAATTCATATTTTAAATGTGAGTCTCGTGGTCATGTAAGCATCATTCTTCTCGAATAAATGGCATTATAACCAAATCAAATTAGATCTATACTTTAAAAAATCAGCATATATCGAATTAGAGAAACAGAACACTATAAACAGGATAATGACCTGTTTGGAAATAACATTAGAGATTAACTAACATTTTAAGATAAAATTTCAATGATCCAGATTACATTAGAACATTAACACTAAACACTACCAGTAGATAGTCTTTTCAAAATGCTAATGTTTTGTAACGATATTTTCAAACATATCCAAAATGTTACATACAATGTATAAAAAATGGTGTAAAAACATATCCAAGCATGACTCATGTTTCAAGGTTGGGGCTTTTTGCAAAAAAGGGGAAATATTTGCTTAAATCCGGCAAAGCCGGGGTCCAACAATGTTAAAACCGAACCACCAATCATATTTGGTAAGATACTAGATTTTAACCTGTGCGATGCACGGTCAGAATATAATTTTAAATTATGTACCACATTATAATACGGAGCAGTACTTATTTTTTTATTGTATGGTTAGTTATATTAAAAGATTTTTTAACAGGTGTGGTTCGAAGGACATTACCCAATAATATCATGGGATGACCCAGAAATGCTTTAGGGGGACTGTTTGGCAACTTCTGAATAGATAAGTGTTGAACTAGTAAGAAGTCTGAACCATTAAATGCTGAAACAGTAAGAGGTCTGAACCATTAAGAGCTAGTATATTGCTTAACTATTCAGAGAAAAATGTCTGATCAATTCAGATAGGAGGTCTTGACCATTCAGACTCTGTATAATACTTAACCATTCGGAGGCAAATGTCTGAGCCATTCAGACATCTGAACCATTAAGAGGCTGAAATAAACAGTCTGAATCATTAAGTACTGAACCATTCAGGCATCTGAACCATTAAGAAATTGAAACAAACAGCCCCTTAATATCCGTTCTTAAAATTGACACTTCCAATGCTGGCTGATGGATCCACAAGATTCCACCAACTTTGAAATCCAGAGTTCGAAAACGTCGCTCACATCATACCACCCGTTCACCTCCTCCGGCGACTGCTCCGAAGCCGCCAAACTAGAAACGTCGGCCGACGATATTTCTTAAGGCATCAGTTAAGCTCCAAGCGAGGAGGCAGGTTTTCTCTTAGATGATTCTTCTATTAGGGATTAATGGCTGAATTATTATAGGCTAGGTCGATCTATTCCTTGTGAGTTATTGCTTTGATTCGGTAATCCCGCCGATCATCAGATTGAATTGTTACCGCTCAAATTTGTGCACTAAATTTTGTTCTACTGGTTTCTGAAACTGAATTACGTTTCTCCAATTTCAAACTCTAATGTGTATATATGCCCCTATACCCCATTATCAAATGAATGAACTTTGTAATTAAAATTTTGCCTTTCTCAAGATAACCCTAGAGAATCATTTTCACTTTCACCTCCTGATTTTAGAGCATATCCAGAATGGGTACCATGTATCGATTGTTGTCCATTTCGTCCTTGGAGTTAAACAAGCATTAGTTTATTGGATTTTGCAGTCATGGCTTTACTGACATGGGATCAATCTCTTGGGGTATCGAATCCTTTGACCAATGTTACAACGTTTGCTGCTGCCACTGCATTTGCATTCACGGCTAAGCTTGAACCAACACTGAAAGCTGGTAAAACAAAATTCCTCAAAAAGTGTATGATTTTTCCCAATAAGTGTATCAGTGTATGTATGCCTTATTTCACCACACTATTTATTTCAGTAAACAAATGTATGCAGTAGAGTAGTTCTTGCTCAAAGCTTGATTGGCGGAAGCTTTGCGAGAGGAGATATGATAGACAAAATGATATACTCCATATAAAAACACTAGGTTTTCAAATGCGGGCATCAAATAAACACTAGGTTTATACTTGTACAGATTATAGAATGGGTTTTCACATCTCAGTTATTGTTATTGATATTGCTTAGTTGAATAGTTGGTTGTTAATGCATTTTTGTATCATCGCACCCTTTGGTTTATTGTCTACAAATATATTTTCACACTGTTGATGCAATTTTTACAGCTAAAACCAATAACCTCAATCTCCCAAGAGTTGATTGCCAACGTCAGAAACCCAAGATTTGGAACCAGTCTAAGATACTCACAAAATCAAAGCCATCTGAATGTAAAAGTTTGCATCTGTCAACAAAGCACCATTCCTTTGTGGCAATAAGGTCTATCAGACTATTCGATAGACCACAATCCTCCAGTTTTTCGTGTGCAGCCACATCTGTAAGTAGTATTGGTACCTAATAAGAGCCTGTTTGGGATTACTTTTGAAAAAGATAAAACCATTTTTCTTTAAAGGAAATATTTTGTTTCTTTTACAGTACTCCGTAATAATAAGATTAATTTTACAAAATTGGTAGTCATGAAATTTTTAGCTTTAATAGGAATAAATTATCATTCCTCTCGGAAACAAATGCACCAATTTGGTGCTCTTTAGAAAAGTTCTTTTGGAAATGTTTTTTTCAGTAAGCCCTTCCAAATGGGCACTGGACTTTGTGGTAGTCTATCTCAAGTTATTGTAAGTCATCACACTTGTCTTTTGTAGCTTGTTGTATGTATTATTGACATTTCATGCAACTATAGCCGATAGGTCTATTGATGTAGTTACACGCACCAATGCTCAAAAGAAATGCTAACATCAGGTTATCAAAGTATTTATTCTAACATGTGGATCAATTTCAGGGCTCAACACAAACTCTGCCGCGTGTAGAAAGCCCCAAAACATCAAATATTGCGCCTCAAATTGGTACTAGTCAATTATCTTTGCCTTTTTAAAAATACTCCATTCATGAAAAAAATTTGTACTCCGTATATTGTCCAAGGACTTTTTTGGGGACGGAGAGAGTAGTACGATTTGATTTGCACATTGGTGTGGCGGTTTGTTTGGGTGCATGCAATGTTTTTCAACATGTTCGATAACAGAAAGTCGTGCATTTCTTTATGGATGTTCTCCTAGCAATGGTTCTTTATTTTTTATATATTCAATTTTTATAACTATCACTTCAATACCTTTTTTTGTGTCCTGCCATAATTTGCAATTCTTGCACATATAAGTGGGTATTCAACTGATTGCAGATAAGGGGAACCCGTCCACGCCAAGACTTGATGACAGCGGGCCCAACCTTCCACCATGGCATCGTGGAGGTGGGGGAGGGGGCGGAGGTGGAGGAAACACATCCGGTGGATTCTTTTTATTTGGTTTTCTTCTTCTTCTATCACATTTGAAAGACGAGGAGGAGAAACTCATCGAGAGGAAGAAAGCCAAAGACATCAAAAGGGGAGGATTATTAGGTACAACTCAGTGACACAATGAATATTAGGGGGACGAATTTGCCCTTATATACATATATCGATCCCCGCCCCTTAAAAAAGGATATGTCCCAAAACAAGGTTCCTCATTCTTCAAAAGATGCGCGGGTTCAAATCATCTCTCTCTCACTCTCTCTCACTTGCACAAGTTTGAACCACAATTTTGTTTTTGTGATAAGTGTGCTGTTATATATTAGCTCAGAATTAGTCTACCAATAGACCCAATAGGAGTATTATAAGAGAGGGTGGAACAATTGCCCCAATGTGTATTGCTTCATTTGATGAGTGCAAAACTTTTGGAAATATGTGTTTTGTTCACTAAATAATAACAATGGTAAGTTTTGGCATCTGTAATGGTAGTACATTATGGGGGTATCTGTTTTCCTTCACATACCATTATGAGCGGTGTATTTAGTCTGCACTTTTGTGATATCACTTGCAGTATGTTATATCACAATCCAGATGATCATTTTTTATCGTCATTGTCAAGAGTCGTATATGGATATATTTTTTTAAACAATTTTTTTATTTTGGTTACAAAATTTCAATAAATGTATCATTATATTCAAACTTTTTATCTATACTAATTATTTATTCGTTCACATTAAAGACAAACATAAAAGTTTTACACCTTTTAATATTTTATTAATCTCTTTGGCAAGTCAAACTGAGAAATAAATTTTCGAGATTACTTGGTCTCTCTTACATACTCTGTAAATCATAATTGAATCATATTGATAAACATATAAATTTTGTCTAAACACCCTTTCTCCCAAAAAAAAATATCTTAATTCAAACTATAATAGCATGTGAATATTGGATATAATGATGAATTTCACTTCTAATAATTTTCCTAACAATATCTATGAAAGTCACAAACATGCTAGAGTCAAAAACAAACATTTCACAAAATTTACAAACGTACTTTTTTAACGCTTTCCTAGAAATAAGATGCAATCAAATAATAAAAAATATTTTAATTTAAAATCTACAAAAGGAAAGTTTGTGAAATTTGTAAACTATATGTTTGTGACTTTCCTTTGTGATCTTTATATTTTTTATTCTAGTATTTCTCATTCCCATAACAAGGAAAAACATAAACTTTCAATATCAAAAGAAAAACTTCACTTTGAAAGAAACTTAGAAAACACTACATTTAGAGAAAGTAGTTCAAATGCATGTCTCATTATTGTAATATTATCTTATTTTTGTTAATGGATTCTTACCCGTGCATTCCACGGAAAGATTATTCATCTAAATCTCGATTTTATAAATAGAAAGTTTAAAATAAATTTTAAAAAAATGTATGATTATAGCAAGATGTGTATGAATGAAATGAAAAATTATTGAACTTTGGTACATTGACACCCCAAATAAGAGCATGGGCACTGGCGTGTCAAAGCCACTGCCACGCATGCCAGCTCAGCATTCTTACTCTATTTCCATGGCAAATCAGTGCATTTTTCCTTGCAAATCGTGGCAAGTGCGAGCCAGCAACTATTTTTCCCTTTTTATTTTTTTTGTAAAAAAAAGAAGTTTTTTTATTTTATTGAGATTAGAGGCACTGTTTTACTTTCTTTTTTTCTTTACAATTTATTTTCTTTTTCAAAACAATCTAATTTGAGACCAAAAAATATACATTTTTAAACATTAATGTTTTATGTGAAATTATATAATTTAAATTAAAAAATTTTAAAATTTAATTTTCTTTTTGTACAATTAAAACTTTACAAGAAAATACAATAATTTATAATAAAAAACCACGCATTAGCTAATTAAAATATGTCAAAAATGTTAACATTGCCAAAAAAGATTACAATTTTTTATTAAAATAAGGTAAGTAAAATAATTTGTGTAATTAAAATATATTAAAAAGGTATAAAAATGATAAAAATGGTGACTTGCCACTGCAAGACATGCCACTCCACCCATGTACCACACGCTGACTGAACAGATTTTGATTGGCTAAAATACTCCACATCATCGTGTGGCATTCCATTTCTTACTTGTGATTGCCTATGCTCTAAGGTACGACTTTTTAGTCATATCTAGACCTATTGAGAGTGTGCTTTCAATACAAGATTTTCACAAAAGTATGTTAAACATATAGTCTTTTAATAAAATAATATAGTTTTATCACTACAAAAAAAGAATATAGTTTTGTTAGTCTTTTGATAAAATAATATAGTCTTGTCACTACAAGTTTTGTAAATCTTTTCATGTAGTCTTTAAATATCTATAAATTTTATTTATTAATTCTACACCATTTTTCATATAAAATAATTTAAAACAAAATTCAAACATTGTAAATCGAAACATACAATTTAAATTGGGACGAAGGAGAGTATAATACAAATTGAGGTACAATTGTACAAACTCGGGGTAAACCTACATTCCTTCACAGTAGGTTTGATGAGATGAATTTAATCACATTTATAGTATCTTTTTTAGCTTTCCCCATAAAAATCACAATTTGGAGAGAATACAATTGAGGAGAAGAAAGGGACAACCCATTTTTTTCCTAATTTTACAGCCCTCATTTCATGTGTGGAAGACATAGCCGAGATCGATAGTGTAGTGCCTCGTTTGGATGACACGATACAAGAAACCCGAGAACTACGCGTCGAATACAAGCACATTGCTCTACTTCTTATTGAATCCAAACAGGGACTTGAGGGCGTTGATAGCGCCTTCATTGATGAATGATTCGTCGTATTTCTTAACAATGGGTTCGAAGTTTGGAGATGATCTGAGATTGGCAAGATCAGGGTCTCTTCTCATTCTCTGTAAGCAGAGTTTTAGAAGAAAAAAACAATCAAAAATCTGGTTTAGAGGTATTTAAAGGACCCGTTTGGCAATGTCACATAAACAAAAAATATAGAGATTTAGGAAAATGAAATTTTGAAAAGTGTACCTTATAATCTTCAAATCCTGCTTTCATAGCATCTTCCAAGGCAGACAACCCAGCTTCAACCTATTGCAAGACCAGATTCAAGGAAGTAGCTTTTTGACTAGGAGCTTTTGTGAGAAGTGGCTTTTTTTTGGCATAGAGAGCATCTATTAGGAATATATGAGTGTGTTTGGGAAAGGTTTTTGGTCACAAAACTTTCTTTAGAAGCGTTTGGGGCGGTTGTTATTAAATTTTGTTTGCAAAAACATTGTTTTGAACTTTTTTGGAAAAACTACCAAACAAGTGAGAGAAACAACTAACACAACCCACTAACAGGTTGCCAAACAAGGCCTTAAATCTCAACATTGCTAAAGTAGATAACTTATAAGTCAAATAGAACAATAGGTTACCTGATTAAGCTGAGAATAACAACATGCAACATTGTAATTTGCCACTGCAGCTTCATTTAGATCTGGTTTTGACCCTAGTACAGACTCAAATTTCTCTAATGCTTCTTCATATTTTCCACTCCTTTGCCAAACAGAAAGGGAAAAAAGGAAAATGAAAGTAGAACCATCAAATACCCAACAGCTCGGAAAATTTCGAAAAACAAAAATGCCAGAGAATTGGAAATGGTAAGCCTCCTTAGTGAAAACACCAAAAAACACTTTGGAATGACACCTTTCTTAGTTTTCTAGCTTTTCTATATAAAAAACAATAAATATCAAGATAAATTTTCTCGAGTAGTTCTACTTTGCCAATTGCCACCACTAATGACACCAAGATCTACACCACTTGGCATTTTATCTCTCAGACACAGAAAGACTGTCACACACATACAGTCATTGTCAGGGGATAGTTTTGAAACAGAGGTAGTGTCAAACTTGGTGTCATGAGTGGTGTCAATGCTGCGGGGCTCAATTTTCTTACCATGTTACACGATTAGATGCCGCTTTGGTAGAAGAACTTTTCTGCAGGGTTTTCTATGAAACACTACTTTATTTGACGGGTGAAATTAGGAAAATAGTGGAAGATTATATTTTTGTTTGCTAAAATAAAAACTACCCTTCTACCTCAAGTTTGAGCCACAAATCCAGCATTTGCAACAAAACTCTAGTGTTACCAACAAGGATCTAAAGTAGGTTCCTTGAAAATTAAAAATGACAAGGGAAACGGAAAACCCACAGAAACAACATTCACCTGTACATCTGAAGTCCTTCACGAAGATCCATTTCTCTGCGCTCCTTCTGTTCCTTTTTCAGCACTGCATTTTTCAACTGAGACCAAACATGCCATTTTAAGCATATCAATACAAGGGGACCAGGGGAGTGAAAAACAACTTCAGCATGGTATTTTTATTCAGGGTGTACATTTGAAGAGAAGTGCTTGCCTGAATCTCTCTCACCCTATCAGTGATAAAACCAGCACTCCTTTCTTGTCTAATAATTTCCTTATCTGAGAGCTCACCTGTACTATCCATCTTCCCTGACAAAGCACAAGTCCTTATTTGGTTGTGAATGTTGACAAGGATGAAGGGGATAAAAAGATATTTACTTTCATACAGTAATATATTCTCACATTAGGGTGTTGGGAAGAAACAGAATATGAAAAGGTTTTAAAAAAATGTTATTTGAGGAATAGAATACTCCATAGTTACTTTCAAATCTAAGGCAAGTGGAGATTGTAGTTCTATTTAAAGTGAAAAATAGACCAACTAGAAAAGAAACAATCAGTCCTCCCCACCCCCTCCAAGATCTCCCAAGCCCTCAGCCAAACAAGCCCTAAACAGCAGAAGCAAAGTTTAAAAAACATCATGCCACATAGGATATGATCCAAAACAACAAGATTGTCAATATTATGAAGAATAACATTGGACAACAATTTAGAGAATAATTAGCAAACAATTCAACTGATAGCTTATATTGCTCATGTATCCCTTTGATAAAGAGAAGACATCCCAAATTGTAGATTTTTTCCCATCAATCCTAGATATCAGGAGAGCTAACTCACCATATCTCTTCTCCATTTTCATGAACAATGGGCCCATTCGCTGCCGGATAGTGTACATTGTTCTTCCATATTCAGCAGAAGGCCAGATGTCATCTCCAAACACTGCACTGAACAAGTTTTTAGACTGCTCTAGTCACATTCTTTACCATGGATGTTGGTATATGTGTGTTAAGAATTTGGCTTTGCAGTTAACTGGAGTGGACAACGGATGGTTAAGACCTTTATTTTTTTTTACCAATTAAATTACACAGCTATTCATCTAAGAGAAATGGCTAAGAATCTTTTACATCGTGCGCACTAACTACAAATCAGAAGCACAACAAAGATCATCTTTTAGTTCTAAAACCTGTCAAAGCATGACCTTGCAACACAGACTCTTGCAAGAATCTCATTCTATTATACTATATGTAGAATATTTTCCACCTGCAAAGATCATTGTGTGTGATCCTCCTATGGACAATAATAGCTCAAAACAAAAGTTCCCACCTCATTATGAGGCTAATAGAACTAAACCATTTGTTTAGTTATCACGAATAAACATATAGGTAATTCGACAGCAGTAGAAATGAAAGCAATCAACTTTAACCAGACTATTCTCTTCTGTATAATCTCTTCGGGAAAATTCTGCTTGGTGCTAATTCACTCTCATTTCTTATTTCACCACCAGTCAGAGCCACCCATCGATGACAAGTTCATGTAATGAATATAAAACACAGAGGAATTTTATCAAACACCTGGTGGCAATAACCCTATCCCCAACTGTGAACTTCCCAGTCTTATCAGCTGATCCTCCAGGTTCAATGGCGTCAATATAAGTGCCCCCATCCCTTCCCTTCGCGAATTTCAATCCATAGGGCTTCACTATTTCGACCTCATACACTTCGTACTCCCCCTCCCCGTTGCCTGAACTGGAGGCCTTGAGTGCCAAAGATGGAATCTTTAACGAGTGGGCATTGCAGAAACTGCTGCTCGGAAATGGACGAAGCCCGGGTTGGTTTAGATTTAGCGAAGAACTTAGATATGGGATTTGCTTGGAGGGAATAATTCTTGGTGCTGGTGAAGAAGATGAAGAAGATGAAGATGAACAGAGAGATGTGGGGTTTAATGAAGCCATTGACGAAGCCATTGACGAAGCCATAGCCATGGATTAGTAGTGGAGCGATTGGATTACAGATTGCTCTGTCTTGAAGATGGAAGGAAGGCGATGGATTACTCGCCGGGATTTGTCCGAGAATTGTGGTGCCACGTGGAAGTCAGAGTGGCTTCTGTTGCTGAATTTGGATATACTTCATCCGCTTCAAACTTCAAAGCCAATTTCATCCCAAATTACATGGTCCACCTTATTATTTCTTGTTATATTTATATCATTCATACCAATTTCGTTATTCGTTCAATTTTAGTTTTTCAATTCAAACTGAATAAATTTTAAGTTTTAGTTAAATAAAATTCATAATGTATATGTATAAGCATGATTTAATTAGATTTATCTTGTTGAGAATTTTTAAAAATTTTATTCTACAAATATGCAATAGATATTGAGAGATAAAGGTAATAATTAAAAAGACATGCTTTATAATGTAAATTAAGTTCTTTAAGAATGAACACTACATTTTTTCTAAATAAACATATTTCAAAATAATGTCATGTTAAGTATACTTCAAAATGAACACTATAATTGAAAAATGAATATTTTGTTAATTCAAAATGTTGCACTCTAAGTGCAGACGGGTGTAGCTCCAATTTTATAGGGTGGCAAAAATTCAAAGTAAGGCTTTACCAATTTCCCAAATTAATCTTCCTTTTTGTTCAAGAAAAGGAAAATTCTTTGATTGAAATTAATGAATGGAAGAAAGAAATATAACTCACTTATTTCATTCCTTTAAAAGAATGAGAAGTTTGTTTAAAGACAACACTAAAAAAAAATTGGAAGATTAATTTGAGATTGAGATACTACTCTCTCCGTTCCAAATTAAGATGATCTATTTACTATTTATAAAGACAAATTTCATTCACTTTCTTTCTCTTTTTTCGATAGTCTTTTAAACAAATAAAATTATTATATCACCACTAGTTTTGTAAATTTTTTGATATAGTTTTTTATTTTTAAATTCTATATCATTCTTGATGTAAAACAATTTGAAAATAATATTGATCAGACATCATAAATTAAAACAGGCAATATAAATTAGACGGAACAAGTATTATTTTTCAAAAAAGAAAATAATTCTATCAATAATCAATAAAAAGTAAAATATAAGAGACCAAAACGATAAATTATTTCATCCAAATAAAACAGACTCCAACACACATCTTGTTAGGAATACTACAAACTTGATACGGAGTATAAAGAATAAGTTTACAAGCTTGAGTCCCAATAAGGTACTACTCCGTAAAAAACAAACTTTAAGGCATTTGCAATGCAATGCAAAATCCGCTGCGCCACTCGGGTTCCTAGGCGCGCCATTCCTTGACTTTACGTTCAAACCTTTGGTTAATTCAGCCTCGCAAATACTATTCGTATAACCTTGTTTGGGAGGGGGGTGGCGTTCAGGACAAAACTTAGGTGGTCCAAAATTAAATTAATCATTTACTATTTACAAGACCAAACTTTATTTATTTTGTTTCTTTTCATTAGCTATTTAATAAAATAATATAATTATATCATCACTAATTCCTCCTTTATTCCAATTTATATCGTTTGTTTCAATTTACAATATTAGAGTTATTTTTAAAATATTTTATATGAAAACGATACAAAATTAAAAATTAAAAATTATATGATTAAAATTAGATTAAAAAATCTACAACGAGAAAAACTACTCCAACAACCTTTTTGGAATAAAAAAAAGGCAGATAGGAACATGGGATGAGAAAAGAAGTCACAGCAAAGGATTTTTGTACAAAATTTAGTTAGGCCCTATTTGGTACACGAAATTCAAACTATAGAATTGGAATTAAGAACTTTAATTCCAATTCTGATGTTTGGTAACACAAAAATTATGTAGATTTGAAATTGACAGTGCAAAAAATAAATTGGAATTGGTGAATTCAATTCTATAGAATTGAATCTCATGAAATTTCAATTCCAATTCCATCAATTCCATATACCAAACGGACCTACTTCCCATTTTCTTTAGTTTTCTTTCACGTAGTCTTAGACAGTTTGTACCTAAAGTGTTAGTTCGAAGCCCACATAAAATATAAGAAGGAAATAGAGACATTGGAGTGTGAAGGGACCAAACATTATTAAAAGTCTCAAACTCCGTACAGTAAATTTCAGCACATAATGTTTTTTTTAACTCAGCCACATTCTGGAGGGCAGGTAATCACACCAGCAACCAGGGTTTTTTTACCACTCCTCAGTTAAAATTACTAAATTTTACAAAACCTGCATTTTGCAGCAATTACATGTCCCTCAGCACGCCCGAATCTCTTTGATTATCATTTACCTAGTAACCGTATCCTGAGAAACGTAAAACACAGGAAGCTTCTTAGTGATCAAATCAAACAAATAAAAAGGAAATCAATAGGGTCTATGGGGTGTGGGTGTGGGTATGCATACTTTATCACTACTTCGACACATAGAAAGGGAAAGTGAAGAACTAGAACACAGAACAAAAACTTTACAATGTGTTGCTTCATGCATGGAATGAGATAGAGGCAAGTACGAAGACTAATTGGGGTGTTAGAATATAAAATCATGGTTATGTCTTAAACCATCCGTTTAATCTTTCCATCGGGTTAGTTCATTGATAAAGCTCAATGTCCATTTTGTTTTTTTTAAGGAGCTTAAAAACAGCGAAGTTGGGCAGAGGGAAGGTATTGGAATCTAAGAACTATATCCTTAACACAATGTTTTGTTCAAGGAAATGGAAAAGAAAGAGAAAAGAAAACGAGAGGGAAAACAAGTTTTCATGTTTGGTTAAGAGAAAAAAGAAAAGAAAACGAGAATGCAAAATGTACTAAGAAGGTGGAAAATCAAATTCCTCCCGTTTTGGTGATGAAAATTGGAGAACCCCATTTTCTTTTCTTTTCCTTACAAATTTCTTGAACCAAACAGTATAAAAAGGAATGGGAAGAGATAACTGAGAAGGAAAGTAAAAACATAAGCAATGGACATAGAGAGTAACATTTTTTGAAAAGCTTTATAAATGACCTACAAGAGACAACATGTTATGGCATGTTGCATTTCTTATCTAGTTATCATCTAAAATGATCAACTTGTTTTACCAAGCATGGCATTTTGAATGATGTTGAAAGAGGGGGTTATCAAATGAGCATAAGTCAAATGGTTCATATGCATTCAACGTTGGGGTGTTAAAATAGGTTGGAGATACCTGAGTTATCCATGGGGTTTGGTGCAACAGCTGGCTCTGGCTCCTTGATTTCAACCACCACACAATCGGACATCAAGAACGTCTTGGCCACAGATGCTGCATGTTCTAAACAGCACCTCACCACCTAAAACATTACCCACAAATGAGACCACTTTGACAAATTGATTCGGTGCATGGAAGTTTAACAATTGTCATCAAGCTCAAAAAGAGCCCCCAAAAAAGTTCCACATATCCACCAAGTTAATAGCATGTGGACGTAACAAGCGATCTAAAAAAACTCTGGTTGAAATTGATTTTGTAAAATATGGATGATTTGGAAACACACAAATACGACCACAATTGGTATGAGTGTAGCACAAATATTTTGAGGGAGTCTAGAATGGAAAAATTGAACATGATGGGAGAGACAGTTTGATCAAGAGAAACTAGTTTCTCCTGTACCATAGCATAGATAAAATCTCAGACAAGTACAACTACATATACTAAAAAAGTTAGTTAAACCAAAATAATAATAAAATTAACGCGAAATTAGATTGATGAAAGTTGTACATTGCACAACTAAAAACTTGTACCATGTCAGAAGCTCCAAGACCCCTACTTGTGGGAATTCACTAGGACCGTAGATGATGTTATGACACGTGGAACTAGATTCTTTTTACCTTTGAACTAAGGAACAACATTAATAAATAAACTTAGTTAGCTAACGAATAAAAAGATTACCTTGGTTGGATCAATGATTCCAGCAGCCATCAAATCTTCATAGTTGCCCGTGGCAGCATTGTATCCATATTTTGGGTTATCACTTGAAAGGACCTAAACATCAAATACGAAAACATCAGTTTAACTTTGAAGGACATTAAGGCCAATCAAATGAATTAGTCAAACATTAATATATCAGTCAAATACGAAAACATATAAGCTAGAATAAAACTTACCTTCTCACTGACAACACTTCCATTAACACCAGCATTTTTAGCAATCAGCTTCAGAGGGTAACTCAAAGCTCTCTTGACAATATCAGCTCCAACCTGATCAATTAGGGTGCATATCATTAAAATGTTGCTAAAAAAAGCATTCAAAATCAAAATATCAAGAAGTGATGAAAATATGGAGTAATCAAAGACTAGCCTTCTCCTCATCATTAGCAAGGCTCTCCTTGATGGCATCCACTTTTGCAGAAAGTCTCAAAAGAGTGCATCCTCCCCCGACGACAATGCCTTCCTCAACAGCAGCCTGAAAGCATTGTGACAAGCAATTCCAGTAACCCAATAAAAAATTCATACTAAATAGAATAGACTGATTTGCAACACACAAATAAACTTACCTTTGTGGCATTTAAAGCATCTTCCACTCTAAGTTTCTTTTCTTTCAGTTCAGTTTCAGTTTGTGCTCCAACCTTCATAATTCAATACAAAACAAACTTCTCATGAAATATCGAGAACTAAAGTATGATCATCGTAATCAAGCAATTCAAACGCCATTTACCTGAATGACAGCAACACCTCCTGATAATTTTGCAATTCTTTCATTCAGTTTTTCCCTCTCGTAATCTTGCTCTGCAGCCTGCTTAATGAATCATTATATGGTTAGATTATACATTCTAGAAAATAATTAAAAGTGACAGGATATAGATCCATCAACCCTATAGGTGAAACAGGATTACCTCTATAAGATTTTTAATTTGTGCAACTCGTTTGTTGACTGCTTCCTGTGTGCTACCATCACCAACAATGGTCGTGGAGTCCTTGGTGAGGACCACCTTTGCAGCAGTACCAAGGACTTCCTTATCAGCCTTGTCTAATGTAAGGCCAACCTCTTCTCTAATTACAGTCGCTGCAGCAAAATGAACAAATAAATAAATAAGACAATAAAATGCATAAATATTGATTTGTATATCTAAATTTAACACTTTGCTTGTCCGAAACACTTTATGAAAAAAGAATTAATATAGACAATAGAAAGTACCTTTTTGTTCAATTTTTAGAAAGATAAAAGCTCTCAAAGGAACTCTTTTTTGAGAAGGAATATAATGAAAGACAAAGACCAAGTTTGAGAGAAGCCAAAGACGGATGTGAAACAGGAAAAGATGTGTAAGATAAAGATGCCAGAAATACCTCCAGTTAAAACTGCAATATCATCAAGATATTGTGATTTACGTTCACCAAAACCAGGAGCTTTCAATGCAGCAACCTTCAATGCACCCCTTAGCTTATTAACTACCAATGTTGCAAGAGCTTCCTGTTCAATATCTTCTGCAACTATCAAAATTGGATAGCCACTTCTGATAGCGTCTTCCAACACACTGATAAGATCCCTTGCATTTGTAATTTTTTTGTCAACAAGCAGCAACTGTCAAAGTACATTTAGTATCAAATAATCAAACCAGAAGAATGAATTCAAAAAAAATGAAAAAATAAGAGAAACATTTATACATTTATAACCCTACAGAAAAAAAGAGGGTTCGAACAATTTTTAACCAGTTTCTTATTTCTCCAAATTTTCGTTCCATACAGATTTTCCCTCACCTTTCCATCTCAATTTTGTTCACATTAAAATTAAATGTCCCATATTCCAAAAAAAATTCTTCAAGCAATCTTGAAAAAAAAAAACTTACCTTACAGTTCTCAAACTCAACAGCCATTTTCTCACTGTCAGTCACAAAGTATGGTGAAATATAACCACGATCAAATTGCATTCCCTCCACGACTCGTAGATTGTTTTCAGCACTTTTCCCTTCTTCAAGGGTGACAACACCCTTCCGACCAACTTTGCTCATGGCTTCAGCAATCATATTTCCAACTTCATAGTTGTTCCCCGCACTTACCGCAGCCACATCTGCTAATTCACTGTCTTCTACCTGTAAGTAACAAAGAGGTAGGAAAGTAAAGCACAATGAAATTTTTATAAACCATTTGCAATTCTCATGTTAGGCAATGAGATAAATGAGGAAGAGAGAAGTGAGAAATGTTTCTCTATGTTTATCCTACCAAACAACTTGCAAAGTTTATCATACTTCTAAAGTAATTGAGCATAACTTTGTATATATGGAAGCAACAACTATATGAATTACCTCTTTCGACATGTTTTTAAGCTCAGACACTAGAGCTTTTGTGGTTTTCTCAATCCCTCTAGTAATTAATACGGGGTTTGAACCTGCTGCAACAACCTGCAGAAAATAACAATCTTATAAAATAATTTTCATGACTATTGCAACACGTGCATCTAATTAAAAACAGCCAATGAATTTTCTAATATACCTTAACACCTTCAGCAATCAAGCCTTGTGCAAGAACAACAGATGTGGTAGTCCCATCACCAGCCAGATCATTGGTTTTGGCTGCAGCTTGTCTCACCAACTTGGCACCTATGTTCTCTACAGGGTCCTCAAGCTCAACCTATGGCAGATTATCATATTAAAAAGTTATTGCACAGTATTGTCTTGAGGAAACATACAATAGCGGGATTGTTGTTGCTGCAAAACACAGTGCTGGTTCAATAAAATATTTACCTCTTTGGCCACAGTAACTCCATCGTTGACAATTTTTGGGGCACCATACTTGCTCTCAAGAACAACATTTCTTCCTTTAGGACCAAGAGTGACCCCAACTAGATCAGAGAGCTTGTTGACACCCATCTGCAACGCAAAGAAAAACAACATAAACACCAGGCCGCCTACTGATTTGAGTAACATTTTATCACTGCGAGACAAAATAAAACTAACTTGGAGCTTCTTAATAGCAGATCCATCCTTGTTGAAATGTAATTCTTTGGCAGCAGCTGTTATTTGGCTTCGGCGTGATTTACGTAGAACAACATTTCTCCTCCCAAGGGGTAGGGGAGGCATGGAGGCAAGGGATGAAAGCTTATTAGAAGAAGCTGAAAGCTTAGGGTCCATCACACATATTTTGGGAGTAGCCAACGACCCAACAGAAGACATGCCGGCAAAGGTAGATGCCATTTGCACCTGACATAAAAACAAGCACATTTCTCAAACATTAGCACGAATAACTGAAATGAGAAAATTTCGGGATTCACTCCAAGCACTAGTAGTTATATTCAGATTAACAAATAAGATTTATAATTCACTTAGTATTTCATTTATTTTTGAAATTGTTTAATAATTTGTTTAATTTTTTGAAATCAAAGTTTTCATAGAAACGGGACATAAAGTAATACTCCGTACGAAGTACTCCGAGTATTTAAAAAAACATGTTGAAATTTTCACATGTTTTGAAACTGTTAAAGATCAGCCCGATTCACGAGCCAGAGTCGGTTCTACTTGTTTTGAAACAGTTCGAGCTCATTTCAACCACCAGTCCGGTTTCTAAAATATTGGTTGAAATCCATTACCGATCAAATTGCTTCTTAGACACAGAGTCGCAGAAAAGAGTTCAAAAAATTACATTTTCAGAAATATGACACTGAGTCAAATAAAATGTTTCAGAATATCATTCTCAGCTGACTCCAATAGATTTCAAATGTCATTTAAATTTATAATTTCAAGTATAAAGCTTCCTTTCATTACATCATTTTCAGTGCATAACCAATGTATTCGGTATAATCTAACTAATCAACAATAACATTCCATTACAATACATATAAAATCGAACAATAATTAAGCAGATCCATTAAAAAACTACACCAAAAGGTCAATCCAATACTCATACAAACAATAATCCAACAGGAATGGTCAAAGACAGTATTTTCCAAAACAATTTACGGAGTAATATACTCGGGAGCGAAATCAAACACGTATTTCGATGATCAAATCTAAGATAAAATAGTCCTAAGCAGAAATTTTCTCAAATTCAATTAAAAAACACAACATAGAATACCAATCAACGCGAAAATATTCAAAAACAAAAAACAAACAATGGATCAGTACTATATGCAAGCGAGGGAGGATAGTGATGGATTGAAGGTTACCAGGGCGGAGATGGAGAGGTGAAACCTGGATTCTAGGATGGGAGGCTCGGAGACGACGAAGAAGATTGAGCGAGAAAAGAGTTGAGTGGTGTAGAAATGAAATGACTGTGGAGTGGTGATGGCTTTAGCGGCGAGTGCTTAAAAACGTTTTATCAATGACTAGGGTATAGGGCTTTACCCTGGTATATAAAGCGCCTCATCCTAAATCTCTTTATCTTACTCCATGCTTCCTTGTGGTGTAGGCACTCTCCCCTTGCAACTTCTTTGACTTTACGCCCAAATTAAATAAAACTAAAAAATATTTTGATTTCTATATTTATTCTTGGATCATTTCAAAAAATGAAATAAAGTTTAGATAAGCATTTGCCAAAAAAACGAAACGGGGAGATAATTTATGGATAGACAAATAATGAAATTGGAAAGATAAATTATGGATGGAGGGCGTATTTTGATTATTTTCACATTTTTGCACATGTTTTACACAAATGTATTCCCTTTGTCCTTAATTATAAATTCTCTAAATTCTAAATTAATATTCACAGTTTGACTTTGTTCGGAGTTTAAGAAAAGTAAAATTGTGTGGATTAAAATGGTGCAGAGAAAAGAGAAAAAAAGTAATTCACAAAAAGCTTTTCAAAACAGAAAAGTGGAAGATTAATATGGGACAGCCTAGAGTAGATATAAGAAAGATTAATTTGGATCGGAAAGAGTATAAATAAACCATATCTTTTTACACAACACTTTGGTCATTTTTTTCTATATGTCCTTATAAAATATGGGGTCAGTAAAAAATACTCTCTACGTCTTAAAAATAATTTCTCATTTGACTCTTTACGGTCTCTAATGCAATATTTTGATCATTAATGACAGGTGATGAAGCCATCACCCATTCTTGAAAAAATCACATGTTTTGCATAATTACCTCTAAACACAAATGTCAAGATTCGAACTCGAGTATTACCTTTATGCATCTCTTGTCTTGCCAACTAATGCAATTTTTTTCTAGAGTATGTGTGTGATGTAGTTTACAGGGCAGGGCTTGATCATGTGTCGCGTAGACATTACATAAGAATAATAGTGATAGGTAACTTCATAAAAAGAGAAAGTATGTTATGAAATCTTGCCATAAATGAGTGAATAGATTGCTTTTATTGTGTTAATTTTATTTTAAAAAAAACAAGAAAAAAAATGATTGATTCTCTCTCGACCATCACTTCGTGATGAAGATCACGCATCCGACTTTTTCACTTGCTCAAGCCCAATTGTGTCATGAGAGGAAAGAAAGTGGGAGGGTGTGAAGGAGAGTGGTCAAGTTCCTTCTTAAACCTCATAACACAGCCTTATATCAAAATACGGAGTATATTTTTATTTGTTTGTAAGGGTGGCTACACTATCAGACATTCACATTTTAACATTGCACAAATATTTATTTTCCCCACTAAAATTAAACATGTAACCTCACATTTGAAAAAGCCATCTTAGTGTCATTTAAACACAACGTCTTTGACAAATTTATGTTGTTATTTGCCTATTTCACAATAATTCTTCTTACGTTTTTCAGATATACCCAAACTAAGTCTACGGGATGTAGTGAAAATTAAATTTGAAAATGATGCAAGTAAAAGGGAATACGATACAAATTGTTGGTCATTTGTTTTAAGTAAACGGTTGTACCCCATCGCTTAGTGTTCCTCCATTACGGGTTTGTTCCTTTCGCTTGATCTAATTTGTTCTGATCTGATTGCAATAAATTTTGATATAATCTAATTGTAGTTGTATTTAAAGTTCTTACTGATCTGATGTTAGTAAGAATTAGCATTAAGTAATACTCTCTCACTCTTAAGTTAGTTTGCATGTTTATTATTTACATGTTCACACTGCACTTACTTTCTTTTCCTATTTTTACTCACTTGATTAAATAATTAGTCGTGTCATCTCTTGCTTCGTACTACTTTTATGCAGGGTCGGTCTCGGAAAATGAAAAAATGAAATTGGGCCGGTTCGAAATTTTCGTTTTGAGCCATATTTAATTATTTTAGAATACTTATACTTCAAAATTAATGATGAATTTATAAATATAGAACCCTAAAATTTTAGGGGCCATGTGCGGTTGCCCACTTTGCACACTCTCAGGGCCACCCATGCTTTTATGTAGTTTATTTATATATAAGGTTTACTTTTTAAATGCAATCAATTCTCTTATAAATTACATTTAAAATTATTTCAGTCAAACATCGTAAACAGAAAACATACACTTTAAATTGAAACGAAGGGAGTAAGTAAAAAGAGTAAATTAAAAAGAAGCTAAAGTCACTTTTTGTAGTTGGTTTTTTCATTGATGAAAAAAATATCAATGAAAAAAATTAATATTTCGGTTTTATTAGATTTACTAAAATATACTTCATTCGTCTCATAAACTTCTTTTTTTTGTCATACAAAGTTCATCATCTTCCTTTTTAAAAAAATTATATATGTTTGCCATACTAATTTTTATTCTACATATCACATCATACGTTTTTATTAATAATCTACCAATTGCATCATATTTTTAGCCATCACATAAAAGGTATATTTGAAAAATCAATACAAAAATATCTCTCCCTTAATTTCTTCAAACACTAGTACAAAATGGGAAATTAAAAACTTTAAGGGACGATGAAAATACTATCTAGCTTCCAAAATTATTGTCATGTTTTGAATAGCGTACAAAATTTTATCTCATTTAAAATATTTTTAATTACAAATTGTATAGAAATAAAAAGTATAATTTACATATTCAAAAATTTACAATACATATTTGTAAGTTGGTAAAGAAATAAAAAGTACAAAATATATAGTGATATGTCTATTTTATTTTTTTAAAAGATTAATAAAAATAAATGGCAAATAAAAGTTATTTAAAATTTAGAATGACGAATAGATGATAGTTTGGGATGAAAAAAAATATTTATTATTTTTATCAGATAATTTTTTCAAAATATTAAAATTAATTAGTCTGTATTACTCCGTAAAACTTTTGCCAAATGAACCATAGATTTCCATCTCAGAATCTTCTAGAATATGCGGAGAACGATCCTGAGTCGCCGTAGTCTCTTGAAGCTTCTAAACTCTTCCGTCGTTTCAATATTTGCAAATAACGGCCGTTTGTGGTTGGCGTCCCTTCCGTTTTCGAATACTCTAGAATTTTGATAGCTTGGATGGCCCACTTCCTTAAATATGCTACTTCTTAAATTAGGTTGTACTAGTAATTTAGTTCAATTGAATATTAAATTTTTTGAATTTGTATTTATTTAATTTTTTTTGAAATATGTATTCCAAAAGTTTGAATTTGAAAGAATTTTTAAAAGAAATTTAGATTTGTATGTTATTGATTTCCGTATAATTATAGAACCTTACCAGAACTTAGTAATTAACTCAATGGAGCAACACATGGTTTATTCGATGAAATGTATTTCATCAGTTGGCATAAAGGTACTACAAAGGAGAGAGATCTCAAGTTCTAAATGTGGTTGTTGCGATGAGAGCAACCATGCAAAACATGAGATCACTCCAAGATTAGACACAAAAGCTCATCCATATGCTAACTAATTGAGATTATGGTTCAATTTATCTTTTTTCAGCCAACTATCTGGAGGGTGTTGAGTTCCCCTCAAGGATGGGCGCCATCCTTTTGAAATTATTTCATGTCAAATTGAAATACTCGAAAGACAAACGCATCTCGATCTATAAAAATATCTCCCTATTGTGTTATAACATTTGATTAAATTTATTTTAAAATTAACATTTGAAACCTTTTTCTAATTCAAAAAAAAAGTTATACTTCTTTTCCCCTAAAAAAATCCAAAGCTCTTTTTCATCCATCCCAAAATAATTTTCCATTTTTTTCTCTTTTTAAACTTCTAGAAAATACTCAATAATACAGAGTATAATCTAAAATATTTTTCTATCTTTTAAATAGATTCTTAATCTCCGTGAAATCAAAATAAACAAATTATTTTGAGACGAACAGAAAATTTAGAAACTACTCCATACATTAGTGACAAATTAAATTTATTAAATGAGTAAATTGGTATAACCTTCTTAGATCATCCTTTCCTCTGGTAACAAATATAGGAAGAATAATACAAATTTTATGCATATCATATATTGAAGCAAATATATATACTAATATTGCGTCACTAGTTAAAAAGTGTAGAAGTACACAATTATACTATGTTAACACATGATAAACTAATTCTGTATATACTTAAAAACAAAAAGGTTAAAAGGATTCCATCATTAACTTGGCAGGTTTACTTTGGTAACTCCATCACCATTATCCCTAACCCCAGTCACAGCCGTTGGGTAAACCGGACCGTGACACGGAGCTTGGAGCGGCTCGAGGGAATCGACAATGTCACGCATAAGGGGCCGGGCTTTCGGGTTGCGGTTCAGGCAATGGTAAGCAAGGGTTGCGGCCCGGTGAACCGCTTTGACCGGATAATTTCCCTCCAATCTCGGGTCAATGATGTTTATCAACTTCTTTTTCTCCCGGAGAAGGGGCGAAGCCCAGTCCGCGAGGTTTTGTTCTCTCGTTGGTCTCGTTTTGTCTAGGGACCTTCTCCCCGTGAGAAGCTCGAGGAGAACGACTCCAAAGCTATATACATCGCTTCGGGGTGACAAATGGCCTGAGCATTGATAGAGGTCACAAGTTCAAATTTTACGGCCGTACTACCTCCGTCCCAGAGTATTTGTCCAGTTTTAACTTTTTTAAGTCAAGCGTTTTCAACCTTTGACCTATAATTAAATAAAATATATATTGTATACGGAGTATTAATTAGATAAAATAATATCTTGAAAATATTTTATATAACAAATCTAATAAAACTATTTTTGTATTAATATCTAATATCATTTTTTTTAATTTGGAGTCAAAATTTACCAATTTTGACCCCGAAAAGTCAAAAATGGACAAATACTCTGGGACGGAGGGAGTATATTAGTATGCCCGTGTAAGGCTCGAGCAAACAAACTCTGTATGCGTGTGAGATGTAATAGTGTATAAAAACAGACCTAAAAGTCACGAGTTCAAATTTAACCGTTGTCATTGTAAAAAAAAAGTATTCTGTATTATTTTGGTGTAAAGCTCGAGCAAACAGAATTCGTCTGCACGTGAGGAGGCGCGTTAGAGTATGAATACAAGAAGCTTTTGGTCGAATGAATTCTTTAATGGACATCAAATCTTTTTGTCCTAAAAAGTCACGAGATTCCATTTCACCACCACCATTTTAAAATAAAAAATTAATGTTCGCGGGGCAGTCTCGAGTAAACAAATCCCGCCTCCACATGAAGATGCGTGTTAAAGTATAAAAACATTTATATTTGTCTGAAAAAATGATCTTTTGAGTTAGTTCTTTGACAAAAAAAAATAACAAAATTACCTGTCATGATATATTCGGGGGCGGCGTAACCGTATGTCCCCATGATTCGTGTAGACACGTGAGACTTATCCCCAACCGGTCCATCTTTCGCAAGGCCGAAATCAGATAGCTTCGCGTTGTAATCCTGTTTTAAATGTTCCATAGGTGCAAGCATAAAATGTATCAATACCATAATAACAAGATTCCAATGTCTATGTCAATATTAAAAGACGATTCTAGTATTCTACCCTAAGAACAAATAAAATGTGGCGATTCTAGAGAACTAACCGGGTCAAGTAGAATATTAGATGTCTTAAAATCACGGTAGATGACGGGTTTTTCAGCTTCGTGTAGAAAAGCTAGCCCTTTGGATGCCCCAAGTGCAATCTTCATTCTAGTAGACCATGGAAGCGGTGGCAACACTCCTATTTTTTTTCCCATTCAGTATGAGACGACTTCAAACGTTTTATGGGTTAGTTCCCGAGGATCAACGTGGGCCCCACAGCTCAAGATGCGGGACCCACTCGTTGAATGGCTCGGGCCATATATAGCAAAGGACAAGCTTCATAGAAATGGGTGATACTTACTTGAGAATAAGTTGCTTTCAACGCTACCCCGGGCCATGTACTCATATACAAGCACACGATGGTCATCTTCGCAACAGTAACCGATCAATTTGACTAAATTCGGATGTGAAAGCTGCCCCAAGAATATCACTTCCGCCTGTGAAAAAACAAAACAAAACATTTACGGTGATATACTAAGCCCATGAAAGGTTTTATACTCTAATACATTATATTATAAACGGAATAAATCATAAAACATGAAAAGATTACCAGCCATTCTCTATGACCTTGATAGCTATTATCCCCATCATGAACCTTAACTGCAACATCAAGTGATTGGAGACCTTTCCTCACATCCTCATTGATGAATCCCTTGTACACATTTCCAAACCCTCCGCCACCGACCACATAATCCGGTCTAAAGTTCTTGGTAATGGCTATCAACTCATCAAATCTAAACACAATCAACGGGTTCGAAGACGAAGTGCGACGCATGTCTTCTACCTCTTCTGGATTTGATGGTAACTTTGCTTCTTTCGTTTCCGAACTCTCATTCTTCGTGAGCTCTATAAAAGAGTAGAAATTTACCGATTTCAAAAACAAAAGCAACTCTTCAAGTACCAAATGATGCACGAATCGACACTATAGCATCGATAGCAAAATAATTCAAGATTGGGATGAAATCATTCGATTCGACCAAAAGACAACCAAATAAAACTAGAATATTGAATCGAATCGAATATCTAATTCAAGTCAAGATCTTACATAAAACCCACAAAAAGGAAACAACATAATGGATGAGATTTCTTAGTACTGTCAAAATCAGAAAAAAGGTTGGAGAAAAAAAATACAGTAGCTTTCCTTGTTTTTATAAAGCAGATTGGCAAACATCACCTAACTCCCACACCCAAGAAGCACAATTTACCCCTTTTGGCAGGGAACCATCAAAGATCA
Source organism: Cuscuta campestris (assembly GCA_900332095.2). NCBI lineage: Eukaryota > Viridiplantae > Streptophyta > Magnoliopsida > Solanales > Convolvulaceae > Cuscuta > Cuscuta campestris. The sequence continues at coordinate 45,077 of OOIL02002336.1, forward strand.
AGAAAAGGCAAAAAGAAGGTACACATGAAGAAGAAGGAAGGGGGGGGGGGGAGTTTTTTTTCGTTTTTTTTTAATAAAAATTCCACCTTTAGTATATTTCCAAATTCATAAGAGCAAAAAAGTAGAGAAAAACCCAAAAAAGATTCAGTTTTGGCAAAATTAGAATATACAGTACCCAATAATGTAAAATACAAAAATAAAAAATCCTCAAAAGTGTTAAAATCATGCCAAAATCAAACAGACATATAAAAATAAAAATCAACAGATACATGTATGTGTGTGTATAGATATATAGATGAAGAAAAGGGGAAATAGAGAAAGGGAATCACCTGGTTTAGCATTAGATGAGACCTTGTACATGGATGGCTCCCATTTACACCAGCAATTTCCCATGATAGTCCACTTGCTGTTCACTGAGCACCCCCAAACAAGCCCCACGGCCCAAATTCAAGAAGGGAAAAAAGGGTTTTGGAAGGGGGAAAAGGGGGGCGGATGAATGGAAGAGGTTGATGGGATGTTCACTTGTTCTTGATGGTCATGAATCATGATGATGGTGGAAGGTTTAGTGGGAGTCTCTCAGTGGTGCGTTCTGTTATGCTCTGCAGTCTGCATTAGATTTTCAAAAACAAAAAAAAAACGAAAATGTTATTTCTAGCCCAAGAATTTGTACCCTATTTTGTACACTGCAGGGATGCACCAACATTTTGTATTGGTGTAATACTAATTTTTGTTAACGCACCAACACTTTGTGTCACTATAAATTTTTCTTACCGCACCAACACTTTGTGTCAGTGTGAACCATCAAAATGTTAGTGCATACTTTTGGTGTACAAATAAGGTATAAATTTGGGGGTACATGTAACATGCTCCAAAAAAAACTAGTCGGATTATTTTAAGTGCTAAGGTTCAAATTACACTCTAAAATCTAGTGTCAATAGGTAATACTTGTTCGTTTGAAGTTTTTCTCATGTTCCAATGGAAGATAATATTTTTGATATTTAATAGAATTATTAGTGATTAACAAAAGTTTAAAATAACATTTTTATTAAGCATTAGTATTTTAGGTCATTATTTAACAATATAGAGTAACTTTAAATATATTCAAGCTCAACTGTTTCACATCTATAGACTATAATTAGAACCAATCCTAAGTTAAACGATTTCATATTCTTCTATTGGTTTAGTCAACATTTGTAGTCTTCCTTGCACGACTGCATTGAAGTAGGAGGATAAACTTAGTTTTTTACTCAATCATATGCTAAAATTAATTCTCTTTTGAAATTATATATGAATAATTAATCATTTTTGCATGCTAAGTAGCTCAAAAACACTTGTTTGCAAATGAAATTTAATTCAAAGATGGCCCTCCCTTTTCTATTTGGCTTATGACCCATAAAATATAAAGAACAACACTGTCAAACAATAAAAACTCTATATATATCTCTCTTTATTTTTCTACAATGGCAAAGAATATGATATCCATAGTTTTTTTTGTTTCTTTAAAACAAGTGTAAAGTACTCTTTTTTTTGCTCCGTAATCTTTTGTTTAACTTCAAGGTATCAAAATGTTCCGGTTAAATCGAAATGAAGAGGCTAGGGGATTAAGGTTGTGTTATGTTCATCTCATATGATCTGATTTTTTAAAGTTCTGATCTGATTGAATCTGAATTGACATATATTTGATTAAAATTAAAATTATTATTATAATAGTTATAATAATAATAAAAATATTAATAATAATAATAGTAATAATAATATTAACAATAATAGTAATAGTAATAATAATAGTAAAAATAGTAATAATAATTATATTCATAATAATAGTAATATATTAATAATAATAATAATATATAGTAATAGTAATAATAATAATAATAACAATAGAAATAATTATAATAATTATAATAATAAAAGTAATAACAATAATAATAATAGTAATAGTAATAATAACAATAGTAACAATAAATATAATAGTAATAGTAATAATAATAGTAATAGTAATAGTAATGTTAATAATAATAATAGTAATAATAATAATAATAATAATAATAATAATAATAATTTTGTTTAGATCTGGTTTGATCTTATTGGATTGATCCAATTTCAATAAAAATAAGTAATAAATAGAAAAAATAAGTTGAGCGAAATGCTTCCTTACTAACCTTAATTCAAAATGCACGGGAGAGCGACATAGGAAGATAATACTCGAGTTTCTTTTCTAATAATTGTGATAAAAGACAATTATACTAGATGTAAGGTTTTACAACTATGCATAGAGGCAATAAAATTGAGTTCATCCTTTTGTTTTTAATTCAAAACACAATCCAAGAAATCAAGTCAGCAAATGTTTAAAAACAAAAAAAAAGTCAGCAAATGTTTGGATTCTTTTAAAATAGCGCCAGCATTGCATGTTTTGGTCGCCTTCAATCCTTTTCCAATATTCGTTTCGCATTTTCAAATTTCAACCCATTTTTTCCCTTTTTTCCCGTGCAGGCCCGGCCCACATCCCTTCTATCCATTTAGGGTCTTTTTATTCATTCATTCATTCAGATTTAAATTTTACGGACTATAAAAATATGATCTGATCTGACATAGGTTAAACTAATTACATGAAAAAATACTAAAATAAAAATAAAACACTGAAAAATATATCAAAAAAGAAGTTCTATATATACTAAAAAAATTTTCCTAGATAAGAGTAAAAAGATATGAAAATATCATAATAAGAATCGAATGTTTTTTAAGACAAAGAAGAGTGTAATGATAGTTTGATGTAAAAGTGCTGAGAGTGTGATAAAAAAGTAATGATAGTGCAATATGGTAGTGCAATTAGTCAACCATCGATGGATCATCGATCAATGTTGCGATAGATGGTAGTGTGGCAGTAAAATTGTTGGAGTATGACAAAGTTGTAAGTGTGACAGTACAAAAATGACACTGTAAATTTCTATTTTGGTCAAAAAACACTTAAGACTATTAATTCGATATTTTTTACTCTTATCAAAAGTTTTGTCGTTCAAAGTTCTTTTACTTAATTTTCATTTTTTTGTTTTGAAGGATTCTCACTTTTCATGTTCCTTATTATGTTGTGGGCATGCACAACATGCATTCTTATTATGAGGTCATATGTTATGACGGATTTGACGGAATGTAAAGATGTATCATGTGAAGTGATGAAAGATGTGTGTTTTGGTGGGTGGGATGAGTAGAGATGAGGTGCGAAGATGTGTTAAACTTTGATGGGGTTGAAATAAAAAGAAATTAAAAAAAAATTTCAACACCGGTGACCACCATCAAGCTCCCTTTGTCACGCCTCTGTCATGCCGACAATATTGTGGTGGTCATGCCGTGATGAGGTGTTACGCTTACTTCACGCCTGTGGGTCAAGCTTGACCCACGACCCATGATCTAAATGCTCGATCTCTCAATTCTATGCAGGGGGGTTCATTTTCCAAGGTTGCAAATACGGTTCCAAACTCTCTCTAAACCTCTCTCCCTCTCTCTTTGTATACTATATCTCATAAGTTACTCACTTATATTACTATTGAAATATAATTTCTTAGGTCTTGCACTATTGTGCTTTATTTCACGTTACAAATGAAGTGATGCATGACAGAATATTGTTAGTTGGGACTTTGGAAAGGTAAGACTAGCGGACAACATAGCTCATAATGTTATGGACAGGGCGACATGGTGTTGAAGACGTCAGTCGATTTATGGACATGTCAAAGTTAAAAATGTTAGTCGATTTATGGACATGTCAAAGTTGTTCCAAGTTTGACGAAAAGTTTGATTTGCATTGGGATGTTGGGTGAATAGTGACATGATGTGAAGTTCGAATTGAATATGGGTCGTGGAAGGCCATTAAGGAAAATCTTGTCATGGCCCGTGGTATATGGTGAGATTCCCCTTTGAGGGAGTGACCATACTAGTTCAAAAGATAAAAAAAGTTCGTTCACAAAATCTCGTGGGCAGAAAAGGGGTGTCTTTGCAAGAGAGAAGCCTAGAGCAACAAGTTATATTCAGGATGAACGATCAATGAAAGGTTCACGTAGACTAGTCAAAGGTTTTTGTGGCAATAGGAGCCCGAGTGGTGCTTCAGCCAATGTTCCTAGAAGATATTAAGTAAGGAAAAACATTATAGCAGGAGAGAAGATCCCAAAAGGAGGAAAAAAATAAACTTCTTGGCCTCACTCAAATCGACAATGCTTTATTGTACTCTAGAAAAAACATAACATACGCATTCTCAAGCTTGTTCGTCACACAACAAAGATCTTCCTCTCCACTTATTGCAGACTTACTCACGAAGGCGCAATCTTCTTTGCAATTCCAGGCTTTGGTTTCGAAGCTTCCACTCGTGACAGAAGTTCAACTTGAGTGAGTCCTAATTAAGGTGTTGTTTCTTTTTATTTATACTATTTCAAGTATTCCTTTATTTATTGGGTAATAAAATTATTCTATTATTCAATATGGTATCACAGTCTTGTTGACTAATAGATCATGGGTTTGAAACTTAGTGCCAGTTTGCCACATAGTTAAAAAAATTCATGTGCACGGATTAAGTTTTTGTTTGAGTTGAATCCTTGATAATTTTCGTATGGGACAGGATTTTAACTCCAGATCCTTAGAAATATACACATTGTACTTGTAATTTTGTGAGACTAGTAGACTACATGTGAAATATAATTCTTTATGTTTCAGTCGTTGATTAGAAAAATTGAGCCACGTTAATTTTGTGTGCGTCGCCAGTGTTCTGTTTTCTCTAGTCTCCAAGCGCGTAGATAAATTGTATGTTGTGTGTTTAATTTCTAATAAGTCAAAATATAATAGTTGGAGATGTTAAACAATAAGGGTCCAATATACATTTGGATATTAGTGAAGTGGAACTTTTTGAGCTTTCTTACATTCGACGGGGACCCAAATGCATCAGATCTCAAAAGAAAGCAATAAAGCTACTGAGCAAGTATAATGTTTGATAACAAAGATTTCCAATAACTTTAATCTTTGCTGGGGAACTCGTAGGGATGACAAAGTTGCAAAGATTATGAGGAACAAAAATTATGAAGAACATCTTGATAGATTTAGCGGATCGCGTATAAACACTTCCAGATTAAAGTTATTTAGGGACATACTAAACTACTTTAACCGTATAAAATGTAAGTAATCTAGAACGAACAAAAAATATTTGGCCGTATCTCGAAACATATTAAGGTGTCATATTTATATGTAAATTCTAAACAGACGTGTTGGTTGATGAAACAACCGATTTTCGAGTAACATTTGAATGTTGGTGTTTAGACCTGTGCAAATAAGGATCTGGGCCGGGCTTGATATAAATTTTTAGCCCATTTACATGGGTGGGCCTGGCCCGGCCCGGATTTGATGGGCTAAATTCTTTTACCCATACCCACCCATCTTTGCGGGCCGGATTGCCCACTGGGCTGCCCGTCCCGGATAAAACATCAAGAAAGTTTTTTTGTACAAAAAATTAAAAAAAACATTGAACTCTTTTCTAATATTTAAAATAAAATAACCAGCCACCACATTTTTATAGAAAGCATAATAGAGATATTGTTGCATAATTAATAAACTCATCATACTGATTAATTAAAAGAGTATCGATTTTTGTTTAAAAGAGGTGAGTGAATTAAACTATTATACATTAATTATAGAAAATTTTAAAATTTATATTGGCTAGGTAATTAACTATAAAGTAAATATATTTGATGAATATGGGCAGACCTATTGGCCCAGATGGGCTATAAATAACTTACAGATCCGCCCTTATACAATTCGGGCTTGGGCCGGCCCGCCATTTGGGTATTAAATGTTGTCCATATCCGCCCTTTTTAAAGGGCGGGTTCGGCGGGCCGAACGGCCCGACCCTTGTTTGCATATGTCTATTGGTGTTATAACATTCGAATGTTTAATGGTGGGTTGGGTAGAACAGTTAATTCCGTTGCAACTTATCGCGAGACATCTGAATGTTTTGGTTCAAACATTCTAATGTATCGAACAGGTTTCCCATAGGATGCACTAAATAAATACAACATTTAAAAGTATTGATTTGTACATTCGAATGTTCATTATTTTGAACTCCATAAATGTAAATCTAAAGAAGTTTCATTAGCTACACCACGACCAAGGGCTCTACCCCTTGGACCCCGCTCCTGGGGGCTGCTGTTCCCGGACTCTTGTTATTGAATTTGTAATATCACTAAACGAGCGTCTACTTCGCACTCCGAGCTCATTAACAACATGTATTAAAATTCTCATTCATTATAAATAAATCTCAATTACATAAAATAACTGATGACACTAAAATCACCAATATATAAACAACCAAGAATGAATACGAGTATAATTGCACACACTCAACATTCAACAAACACTCTTATACATTATGATTTATGCATGAAGAGCTATGTTCTTTTCACCCATTGTAAGAAGAGTTGAAAAAAACAATGTAAATGTCACCCTTATTGAAAAAATTGGTAGAATATATTAGTTGAGGTGGGTGAGATTCAATTGACGAGAAAAAAGTAATAGTTTTGATATTTTAAATTTTAAAAGGTAATTGAAATATTTTTATAACGAAAAAAGTGATTTGGGAAAAACTTGTTGGACGGATGGAGTAAGAATACTCTTTTTCTTTTTGAAAAAACAAGAATACATTTATCATATACTAAAAATCTCTCTATATTTGGCTTATGGAGAGAAAAGTTTTTGTGGGTATTTCAATTCCACTTTAAATTAAATATTTACTACTACTAACATAATTAAACTAATAAGTGTAATAATGCCAAACTTGAAATAAACAGAATGACATTCAATCTTATATGAAAAATCTCTCTATCTATGACCTGTGAAGTAAAGAGTTTTTGTGAGTCACTTTTCCCCCTTTTTCTTCATAATAGAACAAATTCTCATTTAGTTATTATGTTCCAAATTGATCATTTCACTCTATTTTGATTCATATTAATTTTCATCCACTATAAATTCAACTATATAAAAATATAAATGAGAAAATTAATTTGAGACTCAATAAAAACTCCTTAATATAGTGTATATTTTCTTCAAATTTACTTTCTTTTCAAATCTATAAAAATAAACAAACCATAAATAAGAAGTTAACTAGTTAAAGGAGGGAAATGAAAAGGGAAAAACTTCAAATGAACCAAAAGCAGAAAATTACTCGCGGGTGACGCGAGTTTTGTCGAAATAACTTTCAGGTCCCTCTATTTTCAAAAAGACAACCGAGGTCCTTATATTTTGTTGTAATGACTGAGAGGGGACATTTCATCCAATACATCATCCATAAGTGTTAATAAATATATTTTTTTCCTATTTTTCCAATACTTTTTTTTCCTATTTTGCCATTACCTTTTTTTTTAAATTTTTTTATTTCATTTGTTTTAATATAATATAAACAATTTTGAATTTTTATACGATTTTATAGAAGAAATTCTAAAATAACATTTTAAAAAATAGTAACAAAATGAAAGAAAAACAAAGAAATAAAAAAAAAGAGCGAACTAAGATTTATTACCTTAAAACATTTAGAAAAGAATAGGAAAAAATACATTTATTAACGTTTTATAGATGAAATATTGGATGAAATGTTCCTTCCAGTCATTACAACAAAATGTAAGGACCTCTGCTGTCTTCTTGAAAATAAAGGGACCTGAGAGTTATTTCAACAAAACTCGCGTCAACCGTGAGTAATTTTCTGAACCAAAAGAGAATGGGAGAGCTATTTCTAGACTAGACGCATGGGGACATTTTTGTCTTTTACCAATCAGATTCAGATTCACGGCATTCAATTCTACTTGTCTTCCCCTTCCACCCTGTCTAATCCCGTGCTCTCGCCCTCACCCCCGACCGCTGCACCCTCGCCCACGTGGACCAATCGACGCCGCCCCGTCTCCCGATCGCGACGCACTCTCGGCCAATCAGACACAGCCACGTGGACATCATGGGTCGATTCGCAATACGCGCAAAATACAGGGGCTGAAATCGAAGGAATCCGCCACTTTTTAAAGAAAATCGTCAGAAACCCTCCCCTCCCTCTCTCTCTCTGAAGAAAACCCCCCAAACCCTCGCCAGTCGCCACCCCCCTCCTCGTTTCTCTCTCCTCATTTGCGCGCCGGCGTTCCGTGGCTGCCGGATTCCCCTCCTCCGCCGCGCCCCTCCGCCGCCGTCTACGGTTTCGTGGAAGCCCTATCGATCACGCCATGGCTGCCGCTGTTGCTCCTTCCGCAGATCGTATCCTTGTTGTCTCGGTTTCTTCTTCCGTTTTCGGCGCTTTTTTTTTGTTGTCTATTTTTAATAAAAAAAATTGATGAGTTTGTATTCGTATTTTTGAGATCTGAGTTTTCTTAGAGGTTCCATAGATCTGGGGTTTCCGTATGTGTTATTGAATGAAGTCTTTGTCTGTTCCGTAGATGCTCGAGCTTTTTTTTTTAATCTAAAATTTTTTATTTGCGAGAGGTTTATTGGGGGTTTATGAGAAATTAGGTCGTATGAGATCTCTGTGTGTAGGTAGGTTTGAATTAAGTTGCAGCGAGGCGGGAACTGTTACTCGGGTTGAGGTTGGAGACTTGGGAACACCAACTTTTTCAAGATTTTTAAATGATTTGAGCTTCGAGACTTCCCCGAAGTATCCATACAGGAATGATTCCGGGTTGGGAGGTTGCATTTATTTGAATATTGAATGGGAATATCACCTTTTACTCAATTTCCTCATATGTTCTAGTATGAAGTTCTTGCTTGTTTCATAGATTCTCGAGTTGCCATTTTTTCCTCCTTAAGGTCAAAATTTTAAGAGGTTTATTGGGGGTTTATGTAAATTTAGTCTCTTGCGATCTCCTTTTGTAGGTAGGCTTGAATTCAGACACAAATGGTCTCATTCTTTCTCTTGTTATTTGAATTGTTTCTTGATTTGAATATTGAATGGGACTATCATGTTTTCCTGCCTTTATGTAGTTAAGTTATGTTGTGCGTGATTATTTTTTTTAAATTTGTTTATAGTTTAATACTTTGTTGATGTTTTTGGCATCACCTTAACTCTTTACTTGCATAGAAACTTCAGAGCTTCTGCAATCACTGTCTTTAGAATCTCAGAACAAAACAGTGGAGCTTCCAGAGCCAACCAAGAAGGTTACATGGATCTCATGTGTGATTATTACAGTGTTTGCCAGACAACTCCAAACAATGACATTGAATTTCCTTTCGTGCAGGCGTCTGTTGATTCATCCAATGTTGGTAAAGGCCAAAACCAGCCAGGTGAACGGTCTTTGACTCCCTTGATACCTGATTATATGGACCCAGCTGTGTGCTATCTACCTAATGCTTACCCATACTATTACACAGGTATTAAAGTTCTGCCTCGGCTTTTCAGGCTTTTCAGCACGTGAGATAAGTATGTCCAATTCACTAAATGCCTCATTTTCTTGTAACTATTCCTTAGGATATGAAGGAACTGCCAATGAGTGGGATGGATACACAAGATATGTGAATGCAGAAGGAGTTGAGATGCCTGTAAGTGTTCATTTAACCTTTTTCTTCATTTTTCTATTTTGGTTGTGTATTTTCTCTAGTTCAGTAAATGTTTTAGAAATTAACAAAAGAGCAGATAGAGTGGAAAAAAATGGGAGTCCTTATGATGAAAGAACTTCTACAGTAAGCTAATACACTTTTTTATAGTTTTGCTTCTCATTGACACTCTTCTTATAGAACAACCCTTTTCAGTTAGAAGTCAAAAACTCAAAATCAAATATTGAATAATTTCTACACTTTCTATACCAATTCAAAAATTGCAGGGAGTGTATGGGGACAACGGGTCACTTGTGTACCAACACGTGTATGGTTACAATCCTTATGCGCCATACTCACCTGCTACTTCCCCTGTCCCGACAGTTGGACATGATGGTCAGTTATATGGTGCTCAACATTACCAGTACCCTACTCCATATTTCCAACCTTTGACGAGTAGTCCTTACCCAACATCGACTGCCTTTGCCAAAGGTGAGATTCCCATATCTGCTGCTGCTGATCAAGCACCTTTGACTGTGGATTCTGCCAATGCTAATTCTAATGGTAATGAAAATGGTGGAGGCGCAAAGGGAAATGCTGGTCCAGCTCCTTTGAGACCAGCATACAACGCTGCTTACAATGTGAATGGGTCATATGGGAGGGGTACCATGCCCGTGGGAGTTGCATCTGGTTATCAGGACCCAAGATTTGCTTATGACGGGCTACATTCTCCCATCCCGTGGTCAGATACTACTTTTTCTGATGGACATTCTAGACCAGCAAACAATTCTACCTTCACACCATCAAGCAGAAATGGTATTCCATCATCAAGGAATCAAAATACTTATCAAATGGTAACAATCTTATCTCTTAGAGTTGAATTCCATTATAATAAGTTATGTTAACTCTTAAATTTTTTTCATTCTGATATGAGTGTTAGTTGGTCATTAATGCCTCTAAATGAACTCTTCTTGAAGCAATCATGTTTACTCAGTGTTTTTCCATTCCTTATGAAAGCTGTTGTGGTATATCAAATGCTCTCTGATATTTGCTACCAGATGAGAAATTAGAGTTTCAATTATCATTACTTAACTATTTTGTCACACCCTTCCAATGGTTTTAAGCAATGCTCTTCCAAGGCTATAGCATTCTCTGATTTAGAATATAATGGCACCAGTCTTATAGTTGGTTATGCACGATTCTTCTAGTAATTGATGGCTTGGAGCATGCTCCTGCAGTTATATATATATATTCATTAACTACATTTCAATGCCAATTTGTTTTTTGTTTTAACCTGCAGGGATTGCCCAATTCCAGGCCCTTGTCTGGTGCAAATGCAAATTATTCAAGTAATGCATATATGAACAGAATGTATTCAAACAATTTCTACAGTCAGTATGGTAACACCTATGGCTCTCCCCTTGTCTATGGATCTAATGGTTATCAATCACGCACAAACAATCGAGGATGGTTGTCTGCGGATAACAAATTCAAACCCAGGGGTCGAGGAAGTGGTTATTATGGTTTTGACAATGAGAACCTGGACGGTCTGAATGAGCTGAACCGTGGACCAAGATCAAAAGGCTCCAAAACCCAGAAGAGCTTTGTACCAGTTGCTCTGGCTGTTAAAGGGCAGCAAATTCCTCTAGCTGTGTCAAATGACAATGAAAAAGACAAAGAAAACACATGTCTTGTTCCCGATAGAGAGCAATACAATAAACCTGATTTTCCTGAGACCTATTCTGATGCAAAGTTTTTTGTTATCAAGTCGTACAGTGAAGATGATGTTCACAAAAGTGTCAAATATAATGTGTGGGCTAGCACGCCTAATGGTAACAAGAAGCTTGATGAAGCTTATCGCGAGGCTCAGCAGAAATCTGAGGCCTGCCCTGTTTTCCTTTTCTTCTCGGTAAAGTCTTTGGCCTGTTCTTGAAGTGTTTGGAACTTATGGAAAGTACTAGTTGTAGAAAATAGAAGCAAATAAATGCAATATTGTGAAGGAATGAAAATACAGAAGCGTTACTTTTGGTTCATTTAAGTTATTTTGGTACTCGAAATTATTTTCTTTCATCTGATTTGAAAAACATTACTGTTTCATTTCAAGTGCATTGTCCAACCTTAAACAAACACAACAAAATGACATTTCATTGCTATTTTTCCCCTTTCATTGCATTTTACATAATCCAAACATGCCCTAACAGTTTTTGTTGTTGTGGCGTCTTCCAACTTTTATTTCTTTGGGAATATATTTTCCAGGTAAATACAAGTGGACAGTTTGTTGGCATGGCAGAGATGGTGGGTTCGGTTGATTTCAACAAAAAGTTGGAGTATTGGCAGCAGGACAAGTGGATGGGATGTTTCCCTGTTAAGTGGCACATAGTGAAGGACATCCCGAACAGCTTGTTGAAGCATATCACCCTGGAATACAATGAGAACAAACCTGTCACGAACAGTAGGGACACTCAGGAGGTATTTTTTGATACATAATCATGGGAACTAAACACTTATGCTATTCTGTTTGAAGTTTGACACTTCGCTCATCTGTTGTACAGATTAAATTGGAGCAGGGTTTGCAAATGATCAAGATATTTAAGGACCACACTAGCAAACAGTGTATCCTTGATGATTTTGAGTTTTATGAGGATCGTCAGAAGAGGATTCAGGATAAAAAAGCCAAGCAACAGCTGTTTCAGAAGCAGGTTATTTTGGTAAACAAATTCTTTTAATGAAATTGAGTTATGTTCTTGAGATTCCTTTAAGAGTTTTGCCAGTGTTTGGCTTTGGGAATTTTTAGGGAAGTTGAGGCAAGTGAGCGACATGTGTTAGGTAGATGATATTGGGCAAGGTAAATAGAGGTGGTATTGAAACCTCTATCCTTTTGGGAACTCTAATATATGGGTGGTCGGGGTTGCGGGAGTTAATTTTTCCTAATTTCTATCAAGAATGCAGACTATTCCGCATTATATTTTCAATGAACACTAATATTATACTCAACTAAATATGTCACTCAATAGTATTCAATTTTTTTTAAAAAAAATTATATTTTCAGAATATAATCTCTCCCCCTCCCTCCTATTGAAAAAAAACATGGGGGTTTTCTAACCCCTACCCTAACCTTTGTGAACCTATTAGGTCTTAGTTCTTGGCGTTGTGGTTCATTGCAGGCGTGTGAAGGAAAACAACCAGAAGTGAAAAAGGAAGAAACTACTAATGGGGAACTGAAATCTCAAAAGCCATCCGAAGCAGCAGCAGCAGCCACAACAACTGCATGTGAACCTGCTACCAAGAAAGCAACTCCTATAGCTCAGAGTAACGGGGACGACAAGCCTGCAGAAAATGGTTCCGTTGCCAATCCAGGAGACGTTTCAGGCGCTGCTGACGATATCACACCATCAGAGAACAAAACTGGCACGACAGACAGCTCCTAGGTCACCTACCCCAAAAATAGGGTTGGCCCGGGTTTTGACGAGTTTCTAAAATGCAAATTTTAGAAGAATTTCAGGTGAGGAGAAGATGCAAAATTTTCTTGGTTGGTCACACCCTCTGCTTGAGCACATAGTTCTAAAATGCTGAAAAAAGTCCGGCTTTATCGAGCATGGAAAAGACACGGTTCTCGTGGTTTTCCCTTGCGGTGAATGGGGTTTGCTGCTTAGCTTCTTCTAACTGGTGTCTGGTGATCAATAGGGTTTGGGTATTTAGAGGTTCTTTTTTTTTCTCCTTTCTGTCTTCATTTATTATTATAATTAGTATTATTATCGTTATTGTCCAGGAGCCTTTGTTTTCTTTCTTTTTTTTTCTTTGATCTTTTCTGGGAATCCTTTTATGTTTCTATATTGTTTTTACTTTTCAGTTTCTGAGTTTTGTTTTGTCCTTTTTTTAAAGTTTCTCAAAAATGGTTGGGAATCAATCTTCTTGTAGAGGATCCTTTGTGTTGCAAGATGGAATTGTTGTCCTAACTTTCTAGCATCGCAGTATTAGTGTTTTATTTTCAAGCAAATCTGGGTTTCCCTTATGCTATTGAAAATCTGAAAAATGTTCAAAGTCACAAGTATTTTGGTCTCAAGTTACACAAGCTTGTCATTTGTGTGCACATCAAGTGAATAAATTTTTTTACTTATTTCAGAATTAAAAATTTAAATGCAAATAAAAAGTGTGACAAATATGTTTGTAATTCTAGCATTATCCAATTGCATATTTACTATATGCCTAGCAGACTTTTATGATGTGTGGAAATATAATGAATTTGGAATAAGTTTTGATTTTGATATAAATGTAGTTATATGTAAAGTTATGTTTGATTTGATTTGATTTTTATAAGAAACTAATAAGTAGTAAGATTAAGTTGAGAGAATGACTTTGAACTTGAAGATTCTCCTGCGCCATGGTTCAAACCACCTTGCCCCTCCCGTCTTTCTATTTAAACTATTCAATCCCATTTCTTAATAATTTTTCTAAATATATAATTTTACTCACACAATATTTTTATTTTTCAATACACTTTAAAAGATGAATTTTATGTACTCTCTTTCATCTAATTCGTCAAGAGAGGATTAAATATTTATGGAAGCGGTGCAAATCTATGCCTAAATTAATGCGAGTCTTAGCGAGAACAAAACAATCACTAAACAATGAATTCATAAGGGATCGAGATCGTGCGGTTGCAAAATAGTCTTATGGAATATTATATTTGTGCTGACCCAACGTACAACAAGTTGTTATGTGCTCGGCATTTTCGGATGAGCCGGCGTCTCTTTTGTAGAATAGCTGACGATTTGCAAACTAAATTTCACCATTTCCAACAACATTACGATGATAGAAGTAAACTAGATTGATGCATTTGCAAAAGAATGCATTCGTATGTTGGCAACTGACTTACGATACAAGTTTTGATAATTAGGATGAATATTTGAAGATGTCCGAAAAACAATTAATTGAGATACATTTTACGAATTTTGTAAATGAATGCATTCTTAATTAATTATTTCCAAATAGTACAATTTAAATATTTTCCAATTTTTTTTTAAATATTTTAGTGTAAAATATTAATTTACATTGTACTCAAGATGTGTTATGGATAATAGAGTAACAAGATGTCATGGCAGTGTATGTTGAAAAGTATTTGTGGGAGTCATCATAGAATGACATTTAAAATATTTGCAACGCTCATTAAGAAGTGCATGGATTTTTAGGAATATTTGTTAGCAGTGATTGTATGTATTGAGAGTAGGGGAACTCCCCAACAACCCGACTTTGATGGTTGAAGCAGTAGCATCATATGATATTAGGATATGACATGTGTTTTTTGGAGTTTGCAGATCTAAGTAATGATTTAAATGTTCATGTCCAGTTTCTAAATTTTTGACGAGATCGTTAACAGAGTTGGGACTATGGTGTTGTTTATCACCAAAGAAAAGGTGTGTGTTTTAAAAAAGTCAAGAGTATGCCAGAAAAGACATCGTGTGCGCCTTCAGTGTACTAAAAAAAGGTGACATATTATCATTAATCTCGCAAGAATGTGGTAGAAAGAAAAAATATCAAATATTCCCTTCGTCCCTGAGTATTTGTTCACTTTTAACTTTTTTCGGTCAAAATTGGTAAACGTTGACTTCAAATTTAAAAAAAATAATATTAGATATTGATACAAAAATGGTTTTATCAAATTAATTATATAAAATATTTTAAAAATATAATTTTATCTAATTAATATACAATATATATTTTATTCAATTATAGGTCAAAGATTGAAAATGGCTAACCGAAAAAAGTTAAAACTGGACAAATACTCAGAGACAGAGGTAGTAGAATATACACATGTATCATTTTACATAATCTGACCTTAGAAGATAAATGATACCTATCTGTGCAAACTACAAGCCTGGGAGTGTAGACGTTGAAGAGATCACCAATAATTAACAAATCGCAAGACGTGTCCAAATCCGTAGTAGGGAAACACACAACAACCTAAAAGTGGAGCATATATGACAAAATCAAATTTTAAATTAGTATTACTTGTATGATTTATTTCTTTCATTTATTTTTTAAAAATTAATGCGTTTTAAATTTATTTACTTGTTTATCGTTATAGTATAAAAACAAGGGAAAAAACAATTCTTTTTTTAAATAAGAACCTGAAAGAAAACAAATTGATCGGAAGTAAACCTGAAAATAATAATAAACGTGAAAGAAATAAAAATTATAAACCCGAAAATAAAATGAATATTTTTATTTTTTTAAAGATATAATTTCTAATTTGAGATGAAATAAGATAACATTAAATAAAAATAAAAGTTTAATTATTCTAGTGTTACGAAGATACTATGGGTGTCAAATAAGTGATATGGTAAATACAATTAGTCCTAATGCGGCGCTAAATGATTGCTGATTGGAAGTGAGTGGTTGTGAAATGCTACTAATGGCCTTAGAGTGGAATTGTATAGAGTGGTATTAAAAGTTCTATATGATAAGGGGTGACATATATAATTATTTTATTTTGCTAAATAATTTGTTAAGATTAAATTTGATTGAATGAATAATAATAATAATAATAATAATGTGAAATAGTCTTGGAGTATTTATAAAGTACAATAAAACTAGGGGTATACTAGAATAGTGTACCCTTAGCATGACCATATAGAGTATTCGGTACATATTTCTAATTTGTTGTTGCCTGCATGAGTAGTTAAATTGGTCAAAAGAGATAATGTCAATCCCATTGATCCTAGAGTCAAAACCCGACAGCAGCAATGTGTGAGTTCTATTATTTGTAATAGTTTATTGTGCGTAGCGGGCACATGACGACATCTCTAAAGACCAGATTGAGATTATACCATAATTTACCTCTCTCACAATCTTGTCAGGCCAGGATGTGGGGTGTCCGCGTTGGGCGTTCCACCTAATTTGTTGTTTTGTACTTTTGGTCAAATGCTTGAGTTCGTACATTGAAAACATTTTACTCCCATGTCTTGAATTAGTTGTTTTTTACCTTAGAAATGTTAAGAAAAGTGTTGACGAATAAGAAAATAATGGTTGAAGTTTGATTAGAGGAAAGATAAAAAGTAAGCCAATTATTTTAAGACGGATGAAAAAAGCTAGACAACTAATTCGGGACAAAAAGAATATAATGCAATTATCATGATTATTAGAGGTATGAAATTGTACAGTTGAATTTTCAATAGGCAAGTGAGATTTTATGTAAAATATATACTCGTCCCCCCTCTAAAAAATTGTTTGTTTTAGTATTTTTAATAATTATTTGATAAAATGAAGTACTATTACGATCTCTTATTTTGTAAAATACTTTTATGTATTTCGTAATCTTGAAATATGAAACTTTATCTTTAACTTTCTATACCAATCTTTAAATAAAATGAATATAAAAAATATAAAATTTTATTTTGTATTGCATAAAGTGTCCATCTTCATTGAAGGACACATGGTGTAATTTTTTCCGAGCACAAAATTGGTTGAGAAACCAATGAAGGGAGTACTATATTTTTTGAGTAAATTCCATAATTGGTCCTTTATAATAGGAGAATTTCCATATTTAGTCCTCTATTATCAAATATTACCCTCGTAGTCATTTTTTTAAGGGTATCTTTTCACAAATGGTCCTTTTTTTGATCTTCTGTCGTGTTGGTGTTAATTTAAAGGCTAAAGTATAATTTGACATCAACATTATGTCTAGTGACGTGTTCTGATATTGGTTAAGCGGATAACACAAAAATAATGACTATGATTGTGGGCTAGGTTCTAACGAAAGATCACATTTGTAGACTATAGTTGTCGTAAAAAGCGAGTGTAATTCACAAACGACGCAAAATGGAACAGCCTATGGAATTGTATATGACAAAAAAGATATATTATCATTGTGAAATTACACTTTTAGTCCTCACATTAACACAAACATGATAGAAGATCAAAAAGGGACTATTTCTGGAAAGGTGCCCATAAAAGAAGGACCACTGGGATAATATTTGATAATAAAGGACTTAATAGGGAAACCCCCCTGTTATAAAAGACCAATTATAGAATTTACTCATATTTTTTTGTCGTGCAATAATAATTTATATTTTTTTTTTGTCTGTTAAAAACATGAAATTATTTTTCATTTATGAAACTTTCTTTTTTGGGATTCCTATAATTTCTTTCCTTTGAACTACACATAATTTTACTTATAATCTCCAAATACGATTAATCAATTTTGAAATACTCCGTATTAATTTAGTACAAAGTAGAAGATCTATTCACGTGGAGTGTTTATCTTAAATCTTTTAATGACTAAATCTTCGCCGTACTCTCTGCTCCCCTTTGTGTTGAGGGAGAGAAACTCTATTTTTTACCCCCGGGTAAAAAAAATTCTCCACCTACCCAGCTACCTTCCCTCACCTTCAACTTATTTTTTTATAGTGTACTTTATTTTCTTAAATTTATTTCTTCATATTTTGTTTTTTTAATTATTTTAAATAAATTAAATATTAAAATAAAAATGTCATTATTTTTATCTCATAATTAGGAGTTTGACAGTGTAAATGAATATCATTTTGATGACTATATAACAGAGTAAATGACGATAATGCGACGCTTGAGTGTGAGAATGACAGTGTAAAATTTTATACAATTACTACTTTTATTTTTATATTTTCATTATTTTTGTTACTATTTAGAGACTTATCCTTTGAGATTTTTGGTTACTTTGATCACATATTATGAAAAATGTATACTCCATGTATAATTACGAAGTATAATATAAATGACTTTATTTTAGTAATTAGTTTTGACAAATGAAATTTTTATACTCTTTTCAATCAAAATATACGTTTACATTACGTTTTAAGATGTGTGATTGAAGTTACTTTTAAATCAATTTATCTCAAAATTTGGTGTAAAAAAATTTGCGTACTCTGTATTCAAAACTATATAAAAAGATTCAATCTGTAGGAAATAAAAGATTACATGACTATATTATTTTATTAAATGAATGAGAAAAATAGATAAAAAAGAGTACCTAATTAAATAAAATTTCATCATGTTAATAGTGTATGAAAATTGATTTTTGGGACAGATGAATTAACATTTATTTATTTAAAAATATATAGATAATAATTTTTGTTTATGGTAAAAAAATATACTATGAAGTTAGACAATACAGAGTAGTACAATAGTAATTGTAACTTTAAGACCGAGGAAATACTTCTTATCAATTTACTCCTTCTCTTCCTAAAAGATTGTCAGAATTTGACTTTTTTAGTCAAATTATGGTATCCTTTGAACATGAATTAAATGTAATTTAAAATAATTAAATATCTATTCCGTATAAAATTTTGATATTCTAAAACTATATTTTAAAATAAATTTAATTTTATTAAATTTACATTATAACTAAATATTTTTTTCATAATTCGCGGTCAAAGGCTGTTACAATTTTATCAATTTTTTGGGGATGGACGATGGAGGGAGTATTTTTTTATTTATTTTTGTTTTTTTTTTCGAAAAATGTTTACTACGTACGGAGTATTTCTGTTTAATTATCTGTTTTGCTCCAGAAATTCAAGAAAAATCGTTATACAACACACAAAGCTGGTGGGAGCATTCAACAATGGCTGCCAGCTTGAGAAGAATTACAGGGTTAGTTTCACTGCCTGCAAGAGGAAATTCCGGTTTAGGCAACGGAAAATGGAGCAGGAAGGGATTTTGTTCTTCGATCGGCGAGGAAATGCTCGTTGAAGAAAATAAGAAGTCTTCATCTTCTTCTTCTTCTTCCATGAATCTCTTCTCTGCTATAAATCAGGCTCTTCATATCGCATTGGAGACTGATCCTCGGTTAGTACAGTTCCATTTCCTGGAATTTGTTTTATAAATTTGAAATTTCTAATGCCATGCCCATGTCTGGATAAGGTTTTGCCTGATTCTGTGGAATTGGGTGAATTCATGTGGTTCGGGAACTTCAATTTATCTGATTTCCAGTGATTCAATTCTGAATGCCAAATAAAAACAGTCCAGAGGAATACAGTGTGGTGCTTACCAATTGGTGTTAGAAGAGTTGGTAGTGCATAAAATGTGTTTTGTATGTTTGCACATTTTGCCTAAGCTTTGGTGATGGTCTTGGTCGGTTTAGATGGAGGGAACAAGTAGATGTTGATAAACATAGTGTTTCTTAAAATGAATAAAATGTGATCGAAGTGTTGTATGATCACATTAGTATTCCATATTTTTATTTATATAAAATCTCAATTATATATCAATGAAAAAGATTTGGGCGTCCAAAAGTCTCCATCCCAACATACCAATATGAGTTTTTGATCTGAAACGGGGGACCTTCATTAGTTTCCTTGAAAGTATACCTGAACCAGACAGTCAAATACTCAAATGCATCATTTTAGTTGGCTTCAAATTCCTCTTATTCAAGTGAATTAGTTGCGACACCCACATTTGTATTCAGTTTCCTCAAGTTAGAGTCAATTTTATTCTTAACATGGTGCGAAAAGAAACACCAATGAGGAGAGAAATTATCCATTAAAACATCTATTTCACGTTCGAAGGAAGAAGGCTTGTGTATGGAGAATGTGATATTTATGGTGTTCATAAAGTATATTCTGAAATAAACCATGGTATTTTTTGGAATTTCATTCATATCTCTTACATTAGTTACATACTATATATTTTCCGAAGTACTGAATTGAATATGTGTATAATTTTTTATTAACATTCTCCATCTGTGTATCAATGAACCCTACAAAAACATGCAATATGAGTTTTTTTTCTGGGATCAATTTGTGACTTCAATTTGGCAGTTAAAAATTCCACTCAAGACTCATTTAGCATGAAATTTAGCTGAAGCGGCTGAATTTGCTGACTTTTTTTAAAGGATAAGTGAGATCTAACAGCCATTTCAGCCAAATAAGTCAAAGCCTACTTATTATGGCTACCGAACAGAGTCTTAATATTTTTGTGTAGAGATTTCAATGATATCTTGAGTTGATGGACACAATGTCCTTTCCAGTTCATATATATTTGGAGAAGATGTGGGGTTTGGTGGTGTCTTCCGTTGCACTACTGGATTAGCTGACCGATTTGGTAAACACAGAGTGTTTAATACTCCCCTCTGTGAACAGGTAATCATAAGATTCTTCTAAATAAAATGTGCAAAACTTTAAAATTTATGTGATCTAGTCTACAAAAGGGAGTAACTTCTGTAAATCAATGATGTTTAAGCAGACCCTACCATTTAGTCTTAAGAAGGATATATATACTACTAGGTTTGTTTAGTGTGCTTTGAGAGACATGGTTTTATCTAATGATGGGGCTTTAAAATTTCAGGGCATTGTCGGATTTGCAATTGGTCTGGCGGCAATGGTAGTATATTTTGTATCAAATCAAACATCGTTATCAATTCTTAATATACATACACTTTACTTGTTTAAGCTGCACATAACTTTTTATTTTGTTCATTACAATTTTAGGACAATCGGGCTATAGCAGAAATTCAGTTTGCGGATTATATTTTTCCTGCTTTTGATCAAGTATGCATTTTCCCTAATCTAATTATTAATGATTCGTTTGGTACACATAAATCAATGACGGAGGAATGGAATTTAATTATTTGGGAGAAGGGATACCGGGAATATTGAAGGATTCTAAATTCCGTAGTTTGGTTTGTGAGAGTAAGAGTATTAGGAAAAAGTATTCCATTGTTGTTTGGTTTACTTTAGAGTTAGGAAAAAGTATTCCATTGTTCTTTGGTTTACTTTTTAATAACTAGTACAAAGACTAAAATGTCCCTACTTCTATAAATTGAAAAAAGGTCTGAGAGAAGAGACATTTACTAGCAACTCTTGTTGTTTCTCCACAAGAGTCATGCAAGGAAAAACCCCCCGCACCGGAGTAGAAATTCCTAAAAATTTAAGGAATAACATTTCCCTTGGAATTGCAATTTTTAGGTACAGTACCCTACTAAACTATGGAATGTTTTCTTCCCTTGGACAAATACGAGAATTTAATTATTATTCATCCCTATGAAAAAACCATTTTGTACCATTATTAACACTGCATTTAATTGATGTATCGATTTCAACTTCCATAGATTGTGAATGAAGCTGCAAAGTTTAGATATCGAAGTGGTAATCAATTTAACTGCGGAGGTAACTGAGAGAATCTGATTGAATTATAGTTGTTCAATAACTATTCCCAGTAATGGAACTCCCTTATAGTGGGAGTGTGGGATGCTTCCCCAGATCGATGTTTTGTGCACCAGGCTCCCTTTCTTTAATTGCTATGCCTTGTGCTCTTAAGCTATAAGGTTGCTTATTGACATGCAGGATTAACCATTAGGGCACCATATGGAGCTGTTGGACATGGTGGGCATTACCACTCTCAATCCCCAGAAGCCTTCTTTTGTCATGTCCCTGGTATTAAGGTACTTTTTGCAGTTTATGCTTGGACCATTGGTTCTTTAATGCCCCTTTTAACATTGAATTTCTCAACATTCTATCAAACCTTAATGTCTTTGGTAACTCAACATGCAATCTTGTTTAGGTTGTCATCCCACGCAGCCCACTGCAAGCTAAAGGGTTATTGTTGTCAAGCATTCGTGATCCTAATCCAGTTGTCTTTTTTGAACCAAAGGTGAGCTGTTTTCTTTTCTTATTTTGAAAATCCAAATCATTTAGGTTTCACCATTTTAAATGTAGTCGTAATATTATTATTTTTTATGTTATCTAGTGGCTTTACCGGTTATCTGTGGAAGAGGTTCCGGAAGGGGATTACATGTTACCTCTTTCTGAGGCAGAGGTAACATACTAACATTCTATTCACTTTCTTTGTCAATTTAACAGTCTAAAATCCAAAGTGATAATGATTAACTCTAGATACAAACAGGTGATTAGAGAAGGTACTGATATAACACTTGTTGGCTGGGGAGCTCAGCTATCCATCATGGAAAAGGCCGCCATTGATGCTGAAAAGGTAGCGGAGTTCTGCTCTAGCATACTTATATGGAATTTTCTGCCACCCACCCTACCATCTCTTATTACGACTAGGCTTTATGACCGAAAAAACCCCAACCTTTGTGTAAATTTACACTTCTATCCAAACCTTTGTGGTTTGTTTGTTGGATATTTGGATTTTTTGCAGTTTTCTGGCACGCATTGTTTTTTTTTCTATTTCTGTTCATCTTCCTATTTTTGTGTTCATTGTCCTTTTATTTCTGTTGTGCTTTTTGTCCATTGTTTCCAATTTCAATATTGTAGTGTGATATAACTACAACAACAACAAACCCTTTAAAATCTCACAAGATGGTATGGTGTGGGGAGGGGACCTTACCCCAACTTGGAAGTTGAGAGTGTTTCTAAGAGGCTTCCGGCTGGGATATGAATATTGAAACCATTTTAATTGGTTTTTGTATCTTTATATTTTCTATGCATGTGGGAAACATGCCAAAAAGTATGAATGGTTTTAGAAATTTCATCTCATCATTTGTTTGCGAGAAGTTTGTGTTAACTAATTTTAGGCAATAAAATGCTCCATGTTTTATTTAATGGCTATTTGGCCATTCCCATTTTGAGTTTATTGTTTGTCCTTACGACCACTTATTCAACCAGCTTCTGGTTGGTTTTCTCCTGGGAAGGAAAACAAATTCCGAGAAATCCATAGGCGTGCCCTAGAAGTGAAAAAATGAACAGCTAGGGGCCAAAAAGGGAATTTCCCTATATTCGAGGGATCAAAGGTGGAATATTTTTCTTCTAGACAATAAGACATTGAATTGATACTATAAATATCATGCTCTACTGCCCGCAATATAGTTGGGATTAAGGTGTTGACGATGATGAACTGTATTTCTGAACCAAAAATGGAAGTGAAAATCTTTGCAGGAAGGGATCTCTTGTGAGTTGATAGACCTTAAAACTTTAGTACCTTGGGATAAAGAAACGGTGGAGGCCTCTGTTAAAAAAACTGGAAGGCTTCTGGTGAGCATTGTTCCATAATTACTTACTCCGTAAGTCCTAATGGAAGCACACAATTCTTCAATAATACATCTAATTTCTTACTTGTGTAGGTCAGTCATGAAGCTCCTATAACCGGAGGATTCGGTGCTGAAATATCTGCTTCCATACTTGAGCGTTGCTTTCTGAGAGTAAGTGTTACTCCATCCATCTTGCAAGTTGCAATAAGGTTCTACACTTCTACACCATTTGACCTGTCACTTAATTCAAAAATTTGAAAATGTGTGTTTGAGATCTCTGCAGAGAGAGAAATGATATGAACAACACATTTAGTTCCTTAAAGGAGAAATGGAACCTTGTTTTGGACATGCACATAATGAAGCATTGAGTCTTTCTTATGAGACAATGGGACTACTACCTTAAAAAACAATGTTTCCTTAACGTACAATTGGATAGTTATTAGAGAACGGAAAGAGTAGGCGCCCTGCCCTTTCAGCCCATACCATGTTTCCTTGAAGACCAACCTTGAAACAACAACAACCCAATAAAATCCCACAAAAGTAGGGTCCGGGCGTCACTGTATGCAAACATTATCCCAACTTGGAAGCAGAGAAAGTGTTTCTAAGAGACCAACTCAAATAAGAAAAACAAAAATGAAACTTATTTTTTTTTTGTGAATGGCTTTGCAGTTAGAAGCTCCCATTGCAAGAGTTTGTGGGCTGGACACTCCATTCCCCCTCGTGTTTGAACCATTCTACATGCCTACAAAGAATAAGGCAAGTCTTTAAACTCTGTATCCATCACAAAAGATTTCTTTCTCCGGCTGTCATTTTTCGTTTTTGTGCGTTTAAGACCCCTTTGCTTGTTGTGCACAGATACTGGATGCAATCAAATCCACTGTAAACTACTAATACACACAGACCGATACGGTAAATTCTCCTGGGGAAAATGAGGGAAGATATATTTTTACCTGTTGTATTTTTTTAATGTACGAGCCATTGTATGGGTTTGCTGGGGTGGTGGGTAGTAAATTTTCTCCAAAGAATAATATGGTGATAGAGAAGGGGTAGGGATGAGTTAAAAGAAATAAGTTGGGTAAATTTACCCCTATACATTTGAACTACTAAAACTCTTGTGAACTTAATAGTGCCTCTGTATTTCATGTTATACTACATGTGGAGAAATTCCCTCACTTGGAACATTTGGATGGAGTATTTCCTGAGCAAGACAATTGCATGTTATACATGCATTCATTTTTTTCGCATGTAGTACATGCAAAAACATCAATATCACCTGCCACCTACTAGTTCTTACGTACAGTTTTTTTTAATTATTTCGCATGTAGCACATGCAAAAATATGACCATCACTTTTTTATTAAATAATTTCTCCCCCAAATGCATATGGGTCGTTTCCCTCAGACGGAAAAAAAGAAAAAACTAATTCTTAAACTGGAACATGAAATTCCTCATAAGGAAATTCACACATAGTACATGCGGATTCAATTTTTCTTACAGAACTGTCAAGTCTTCAGTAAAATTTGCACAAAAGTCGCACGTAGTACATGCAGATTTATTTTTTTTATAGTTTTGCATGTAGTACATGCAAAAATAATGCTCACTTTAACTCCACTTTTTCCACTTTCCAATAAATCTACTTTAACCACCTTTTCCACTTTCCAAATTTTCCACTCCCACCACACGTTTCAACCACCTCCTTCCCAACCATCCAACTTTACCCACCCCTTCATCTTCTTAATTATCACTCATATTTTTTTATATAAACCACCCCTTCACCCACCACTTCATTCACTCTTCAAATTTAATCTATTCTCACACTACTCCATAACATTCAACATTTTTCAAGTATTTTTTTACTTATATTTCACTTAGCTTTTAACTATTAATAATATTGATTATAGATGTTATGTTTTTATTAGTTTTCATTTTCATTTGATTTATTAAGATTGTGTTCATATATTCTTAACTCTGTGCTCCATAACATTTTTATTTTTTCATAAAAATTTATGAAAATATTATTTTTGAAATTATGTTTTTTAATGAATATATTTTTTTTAAGTTAGTGTTTACATGAATATTTTTTTTTGAAATTATGAAGATGTTTTTTTAATGAATTTTGTATGCACTAAAAATTAAGAATAAAAAAATTTAATTTTTATTATTTTATTTTTGTAGTGCAAAAATGGATGACATGGAAAGAGAAAAAAAGATGGAGAGAGAGATAGCGGGCCATAGAATAGATGACATGTTACATTTGCAGAATACTCATCGTTCTAGTCGGGTATGGAAATATAAGGAGTTTTGTGACGATAAACTAGTTTCAGTTAGATATCATAGTCGCATCCCTACTGTTTTTCATGACTCTGGGGTTCTCAAAAATTTACGGAGGGCTGGATTTTATGAGGTACACCGTGTGCACCCTATTAGATTTGACCATGGTTTAGTCACCCCCTCTCATTGAGCGATGGAGACCGGAGGTGCATGCTTTTCATTTCCCGTTTGGAAATGTGTATTACTTTACAAGATGTAGAGTGTCTATTGGGTCTACCCGCCCAATGTCTAAGCGCCAAATCTCCTCGCAGAGTCCTCAGTCGCGACTCTCGGCCACTGGCCAGCGCCGAATCGGCGAATCCCTCGCCTAAAATACTCAATTGCCGAGAGCCTGAGACGCGGACTCCCTCAATCCTTAGTATCTCTCCTAGTTTTTTTAATTCTTATTTTAGTAGGAATAGAAATTTCCTTGTTGGCTGTATCCTCTTCTTATATAAAGAGGGTTAGATCTTTGTATTCATCAGCAATTCAATATACAAATATATTTTCTCTCTTAATTTCTTCTTCTTCTTCATTATTATTATTATTATTATTATTATTATTATTATTATTATTATTATTATTATTATTATTATTACTCCCTCCGTCCCCCTAAGATGTTCTCATTTTGACTTTTGGTGATTTTTAAGGAGAGTTGAAAAAAGGTGAAAGTTTACCATAATACCCTTAATGAAAAATGAGTGGAGTGTATTAAATGAGGTGGGTGAGGTGTAATAAATAAAGTAAGTGGGGGTAGTTGTGGTATTTTAATTGTTAAAAAATGAAATGAGAAGATCTATTGTGGACAAAGAAAAAGGGCTATTGGGAAGATCTATGGGGGACGGAGGGAGTACATCAGACTCCACAACATAACAAATCAAACATATTCAAAGCCAAAAACATACACAAAAAGAGGACCATTCTCATCAGTACACATATTACCCTTTTTTACAAGTCTAACACTGCACTTCCAAAGGCCACATAACTACACCATTACCATATACAAGAGTTGCTTTGTTTCACCATTTTGACAACACCCTTTGACACCTTTTAGCATCTAATCCTCTAAGTAATAATCGACAGTGACTTATTGACATTTGTGCCAACAAGTACCTGATCGGCATCATCGGTTTCTCCAAGACTCTTCACAAATGTCCTCAGACAACCATTGATTACGCGCGGTGCAGCCCCATCACAGAACCGTTTTGCAAGATCAACCGCCTTTGAGAAGTTTTTCAGGTTTAGGAGAAAAAAGTAATAGAAGAATTGGATTAATAGGTCAACAGCGCAAAGAAAATAACAGCATTACCCCAGTGCCTCAAAGGCTCCTGCCCATTGCGGGGTAGGGGGGGTCGGATGCACGCAGTCTAACTCCTATGTTCATAACATAGAGCGGCTGTTTCCGGATGACCCATGATGAGCGTCAAAAGTTGCATTGACTAAATGCTACTTCACTATTGAAAAAGAAGTGCATGCAGTTTAAAGATCCATTTTTGCTTTATTCCATCATACCCAACGCCAAAAAAGTAAATCTTTGGCTCCATTAGAGATGATGGAAGAAAGGTGCAAAGAAAACAAGAAATATTTTTTTATTATAATTTCACTCAAATATGTAGCAATTGTGCATATGAAGAGCAGTGCCGGGGGAGTGGTGGAAGGGTGCACCCTTGGAATAAACTACAAATGTTTTTTTTTATACCCAGTACATAGTTATTTAATACTCCTCCCACTTTGAATGAATTTTACACCTTCCTTATTTGGATGTCAAAAATCAACTTTACACTTCTCCATTTTCCTTTTTAAGAAATAAGTATGTGGTCATCTTTAACTCTCTCTCCTCCAAATAATCAACCAGATACTCTTCACTTTTCAAAACTTTTCTTAAACTCCGTAAAGTCAAACTGTAAGTCTGTAAGGTTCTTTTAAAGATGGATGGAGTATTTAAGTAGGACCTTGCCATGGTGTCCCCATGTTTTATCCCACCTTTTTTTTTTCTCGCGGACATGGATATGCAAACATCAAGACATGGCATGTATGTGAACCCATGTACATGTTAACATTTTCCTACATTTGGTGATTTTTAAATTAGCTATGCCCTATTTTTGGTTGTAGGCCTTTCAAATGATTATTGTGTATGCATATAATATTAAAAGGGGATGTGTGCAAGGAGACAAATAGTTGCACCAAGCCAACAAGCGCAAACAAAATTACCTCATTGATGACTATTTGGTGCTGTGTTCCTAACACCGTTATTTCAGACATTGCCAGATGAAGAATTGAAAATTCCAATATTCTTCCACCTGGTTTGCTCTGTGGAGAAAAATATGATTTAGCAACCAGGATATGAAACAACATAACAGATTTCTACTCGTACACTACATGTGCCTCAGAAAGACTATATATAATGTCCATAAATCACAAAACCATACCATATGTATGCGTACCTTACCTCTACTCCAAATAGTAAGGAGGCATAAAGTGTGGCAACTGGCAAATGATTCATTGGAAAAAGGGTTACGATAGATTTCAGTCATTTGTCTTCTTTGAGAAGTTAATTATGTGTGACTTAAGCTCTTTGGAATCACTTGAGTTTCACAATTTTTATTGACTACTTTTTATAATGATAACATATTCACAAAGGGAGAACCATCCAGAGTATAATGATGTTTGCCTCAAGACTCAAACAAACTACTCCCTCTTTCCCTTATCTCCATGGTTAGACTTCCCTTGTACTTTACACAAGAAAAGTTCTTTGGTTTGACTTTCAAGAGTGCCCTTGCTTTGGTGGGCAGTGTATTGTTTGTTTCATCCTAAAACTCAAAATGTTAATGATGCTTTGTTACCTATCTCATCTTAAACATGATTTTCTGTTCATCAGTAATAATCAACTTAAGTTTAAAAGTTTTAGATCTGCTAATATCAATCAAACTATGCACTAAACTTCCATGCTTCTTACTTGTTAGAGTCTATCCCACATCGGAACGTTGAATAGAAAAGACGAAAAGTTATCGGTATATAAGCTCTTGAGTTTAACTAACTAATCGATTGGATTCAATCTTTTAATGCGGTTCAACCCAAATGTCTTATTGCCCAATCCAGTTATCTCCCCAATCCTAAATTCTATCATTACTTCTGCTGATGTTTTGGGGAGTAAAGGTGGTAATGCATCAAGGCTTTAACAGAAACAATTTCTCTGTTTTTACACGGGTAAGAAACCTTATAAGTTATAACACATCTATCCTAGTTTAAGAGATGTCAAATGTTGTCATTGCTCCCCTTGTGCCCCGTGTCTCGCATTCAACACACTTTTTTAAATGTCATATCTTACAAACCGTTCGTTGTCACATGGCCCCAACATATGCACACAAAGCTATTCTCAAGCCCGACAGCATTGCCATCAAGGGTATGACACACTCGAGGACTACTCCATTGGAAAATTCAAGGATATTACAATCTGCTATGGTTCGGCCAAGGCATTCCAAGATCGGCGTCCAAGTGTTTCGTTTGCAGGCAGGCAGCCAACCAACCTTTTTAGAGTAGGTAAGTTGGCTAAGCCCTACGAACGACCAAATGTAGTCACTGTAGTTTTCTGACTCGGGACCAACACGCAACACACATCTTAACCCTGAGACCCCAACAGAGTTGAGATTATATTGGTTGTAGTAATTATTAAAATATAGAACACTGTTACTGGGCCATAACCACAAGCTTGAGCTTTTGGTATCAGAGCCTTGTTGACTAAGAGGTCACATGTTCGAAACTCAGTGCCAGCCAATTAAAAAATTAAGATTTCACGTGCAAGGCTTGAAAAGACTACACCTGCACGTGAGGAGGCGTGTTAGTATATAGAAAACCTTTCCTGGGCCACAACCAAAAGCTTGAACTTTTGGTTATTGTACCATACCAATCTCTTCTCCGTCAAATACAAACTTCTCTTTTACTATTATTTTGTTTGGCTAATGTCTATATGCCACACCGGCATCCTTTTCGGTGTGAGTAGAAAAACATTTAAGAACTTTTAAATGGTAATGCCCAAACAGAAACATACACGAAATAAATAAATAAAGGCAAAACGGAGCTGATAAGGTGGCACCAAACCTTCCAATTTGGAGGTGCTACTTTTTCAATTACAGGCACATGACAGTCCCATTTCTCTGCAACCGCAACCAGAAGTTTTCTTGTGAAGCTGCAATATTGACAAAATGTATATATATCCTATTTGCACATGTTCCCCAAGTCCCACGGAAACAATAAACCATGTTATACTGGTCCTGGTGACATGAAAATTAGGGTACCTTAAACTTAGTTTGCTGTAAACTAACTTCGGGGGAGCCGCAAGAACTTCTGCTTCTAAAAAAGAGAGAAGATTGTAATTGTAAAGTCACATTCCAAATAAACAAACATGAATTAGTAAAAGGAGGCAAACTTTAGAAGAACAGAAAAAAAGGATGATAAATGGTTCTAACTTTTAGCCAAAGACCCCAAAGAAGGAAGAAAAAGAAGCAGCACAGTCTTGAGTGTCAGGCTGCAATTTTTTTTTGTTTGATGCAAATGGTTTTAGTGAGAAACTAGTCAGACTACATATTTTATTGCTTCACAGTAACTGGTCATTATATCACATTCCACTATGAGCTAATGTACCCATTCATCAATTGCAAAAGTGTTGAAAGCATATATCAATTTTGTGAGGGAAACTGAATTATTGAAGAGAAGAATTCCACTGTAAAACAATGACTCATGTCCATTTCATGATGAATTTCCATGGATTTATTGTTTTAACTGTTTTACCCACTCCACCCATCTTCCTATGATGCATAGTGTGAAACAGGCAATTTGACAGCATTTCATCATTACATTATTATTATTGTGTTCCTAAATAAAGGAAGAATCATAAAAAAAAAGA
The DNA here is from genome assembly GCA_900332095.2 of Cuscuta campestris. Taxonomy (NCBI): domain Eukaryota; kingdom Viridiplantae; phylum Streptophyta; class Magnoliopsida; order Solanales; family Convolvulaceae; genus Cuscuta; species Cuscuta campestris. Next base: position 75,780 of record OOIL02002336.1, read on the forward strand.
GGTATAGAGCTGATAACGGAATTTCCAAGGAACTGTTATTGTTGTTGTTACTAGGAGATTGTTCCATCCTACAAGAGAATTGCATCATGAATGGCAGTCTTTTTTAGTTGATAAATGTCCAGTTATGAGTAAGGTTGCTTCCAGTAGTATTTTAGTAATAAAGCTCGAACTTAGCAAAGAAGCTTTCAAACTAAGATACACATTTAAGTCACGGTATTTTCATTGTCTCTACACTTTTAAGCACAATCCTAAATATTCCTCTACATAGCCTAATTTTACCTGTCTCCATTGTACCAGAGAGAGAAAGAGAGAGAGAGAGAGAGAGGGGGGGGGAGAGCGAGAGAGTAATATGAGAATTTCTGCATGATATATAATAGGTTGTGAATGAATTTAAAATATTTTAAAATGGGCCATTGATGCGCGAACGATTATTGAGAATTGAGAAACTAGTCAAACTACAAATCAATTTGTTGATTTACAGTAATTGGTCATTATATCACAATCCACAATGAACTAATGTACCCATTCATCAATTTCAAGTGCGGAACGCATATATCAATTTTGTTAGCGGGGAACTAAAGAGAAAATTTAACTGCAAAACAAGGTTTTAACTTTTAACTGTTTTAACTCAATTCATAGATGACTCAATTCCCACAAAACCATGTTTTAACTGTTTTAGGTACTCCACTCATCTTGCAATGATGCAATGTGTAACATGTGATTTGACAGCATTTCACCATGACATCATTATATTCCCACATAAAAGAGAACCATAAAAAAGTAGGTGTAGACCTGAATAGCTGATAATGTAGTTTTACAAGAATTCTTCTTGCTGTTGTTAGAAGGTTGTTCCATCCTACTGGAAAATGTACTCCGTAATTACGAACGATGGTCCTTGGTAATTGATAGACTTGCTCTCTTGCCCGGTTATGAGTTAGGTTGTAAGAGTTACTATCGTTGAGTGATGGTCTAGGAAAGGTCCTGCCATAAGGGTGTAACATACTCAAACCTTACCTTGCACTTTGTAAGAGACTACTTCCCGGACTTTAGCCCGTGACCTCAAGGTAACACTGCAACACCTCAACCGGTGCGCCAAGGTTCTCTTCCTACTATAGAAACCATCTAAAACATTTCCCAACACTATTCTTCATAAGGTACTACATGCAACAATGCAAGATCTCCAAATGATACTCAAATCACCCTATGTGAACTATGCAACAAATGAGAAATTTCAATACAAATACACACAATGCAAAAAAATAAATAAATTTACTATAGGATATAAACTTCTAACTCAAAAAAAAAGCTCACCAGCTTTAGACTCATTTTCATCAATCAGCACGAGTTGATCCGCTTCCTCCTCTGTATCTGTTGCCACTGGTGGCCCGCCAAAGCTCATATGGTTATAGCTCTTTAACCATTCTTTATCAAAATCATATCCATGCTCTGTACACAAACGCATAAATTTCAATCACACATTGTTCCATTCCAATGAGCACAGCAGCTATTGCCCTCCGATAGCATTTCAATACATCGGTCCTAAAGTTTAGTCGATATTGGTTGTAGTATAGCGGCTTCTATATTGTTGTATATTTTTATATTCAGCCCATATGAGATAACAACAACAAACCAACAACTCAGTTTCTACCAAGTTTTACCTCTTCTGAGATTCAACCTTCTCTCGAATAGTCGAACTGGGTCGGATCCTTCTAAGCACGAAGCATACAAAGTCATTCTGAGATTGAGTGAAACAAGCATGGACACACATACATATAACAACAAACAAAATTAGTACTCCCCATAGAGACTTTCAAATTGAGAGTTAGGGTGTTTTCAAATCAATTTATTCGAAAATTAGTGTAAAATTAAAAAATAACATAGAATTTATGAGTATTTAATTTGTAATGTCGAACAGAGAGAATTATAGAATTGGGGAGAGGAAATGGCGTACAGAGCAAGCTCACGAGCCGCCCTGGGGCTGCAAAACCTTCCGCTCTTGTCAATCTTCGGGTGCTGCGCCGAGAAGGTGTGGCCGGATTGTACAGGAGCTTCCCTGACGGAAATATCGGAACGAAGAGGAATGAGAGAGCTTCGGCGGCCGGCGGCGGTGGATTGGGGCAAAGGGAAGGGCTGAATGGGTTGGCATTTCGGGAAGGAATCGACGATAAACCTCAGCTGGGGTTTTAGGGCGACGGCGGAAGATGGAGGGATTACTACCAGGGAGGAGTGGCCGGAAGCCGCGGCGGAAGAGCAGATAAAGGAAGCTGATGTCGGCATTTGCGCCGCTGCTTAGGCCCGGTGCCTGATAGATGAAGCTGGAGCACGGTGGAGCCGTCAAGGGAACTGAAATACTCCGTAGCTCACAGAGTGTTCTTTAATTTTATCTCTTCTTGCATCTAAAATGAGGCAACTTTACAATATGGATAGCAAAATAATTATTTTTTACGGTTTAAATAAACATTTATTGCCTTCAAAAAAAAAATTTATTTAAAAATAAAAAATTAAAAAAATTATGTGAGAAAGTTTAGCTAGTTTGACCGACAGGATGAATTGGCTGATAGTTAAAAATGTTTGGCAAAATTAGCTGCTTGAAAATAGTTATATATATATATATACACACACACACTCACTCACTCACGATATTTATTTTTCATTTTTTTACATGTAAAAATTACATCCTTAGCTTACTATATGGAGCATTAAATTTTACTTTCATTTAATTCATAAAAAATTATTAATTAGTTTTTACATATATTATAAAACATTTTTCAAGAAAAATTACTTTAAAAAATTAATTTTTCTTACAGCCAAGTCCAAAAGCTACTCTCTTGCATTTCAGATTTTAGCTTTTCGGATCAAAATGCTAAGTGAAAAAGTCATTAGCTAGACAATGGTTTTGGCTGTTCGCTCAGTCAAAAAACCAAAGTCAGTCAAACATGCCAAAAGCTATCCGAAAAATCGTTTTCCAAACACGGCCTAAATGGATGTCCACAAGTGCTCAAAAGAAGATCTTAAAGACAATAAATGAACCCAATTAAAATTATCGTGTAATTAGTAATATATGTATTCTTAGCAAGATTTCTTTTTTAATTTTAATTTAAATTTACCACTCCAGATGTGTGCTTGTGAGTGTCTCAACTTACTATTATCCGGTGCCACACAAAGGACATGAGATATGCCTAATCTCACATTCTAGTAATTACGTTGAGAGGCTGTAATATAAAGTATGAAACTTATGCAAGTATCATTTACAAGGGATAATGTGCTATTATGAATATATATTTTTGAAGAAAATAATAAGAGGGAAAATATTCTGTATATTGAATTGTTCTACTAAGTACAAGGAGTTTCTCCTTTATTTATAGGAGAGGATAAAGACCAAAACACAAAAGGAATTCTATTCCTACAAGGAAACAAATCACTAAATATGAACAAGGAAACAAATCAAGAGCAATCCCACTTAGAATGGGATTTGCTCTCCTTCTTGCCGTGTGGTCCAAGGAGCACCGCCCAACACCCCCCCTCAAGCTGGAGCATGCGGATTCTGGATGCCCAGTTTGGACAGCAAATGGGAAAATGGAGCGGAAGCCAAAGCCTTTGTAAAGAGATCTGCCGGTTGTTCATTGGTGGAGATGTGGCGAGTACACAAAACACCTCGTTGGATTTCGTCACGCACAAAGTGGCAATCAATTTCAATGTGTTTCGTACGCTCATGGAAGACAGGATTAGCTGCAAT
>OOIL02002336.1:83118-121277 GCA_900332095.2 Cuscuta campestris
TTGGTGAACCTTTTCTTTGTCGCGTTGGATGGCAAGCGCTTTGCTTATCCCACACTTGCATCCATGGCACTTGCAAGCGGGGATTTTTTCATGATCGCCGAGTTCGTCCCATATGGTTTTTAATTTTCCAAAGTACGTAACGATGGACTGACCGTTTTGCTTGCAATTTGCAAGTTCCTTCTTTAGTTGATGAATTCGAGGACCGTTTGCAACAGAGAAACGATCTTGGATGTCCTTCCATAGTTCTGCTGCTTCTTCTACCTGTGTGATGGAGTTTCTCAGGCTGCCATCAATTGTGTTGTAAATCCATGAGACCAACATGGCATTCACAATCCACCATTCTTCATAGTTTTCATCTCCTTCTTCTGGACAAGGGATGGATCCGTCGATGAATCCAATTTTCCGTTTTGCACGGAATGCAATTCTCATTGCACGAGCCCATTCTTCATAATTATCACCGTTTAGTTTGACTTGGGTGATAATTAATCCAGGTGTGTCTGCGTTCTTGAGTTCGTAAGAACTTCCCTTCGTAGGGATTTTTTCTTCCTCATCGAAAAGCTTGCCGACGAGATTTTCTTCTACTTCTGCCATGTCGACGGTCGAGGAGGATAGTCCGGCGGTCGATGTCGGTGATCCGGCGGAAGACAGGCTTGAACCGGCGGAGGACGGTGATGGACCGTCGTATGTCTAGATTAGGGTTTTTCCCTAGGAACCTGGCTCCGATACCATGAAGAAAATAATAAGAGGGAAAATATTCTGTATATTGAATTGTTCTACTAAGTACAAGGAGTTTCTCCTTTATTTATAGGAGAGGATAAAGACCAAAACACAAAAGGAATTCTATTCCTACAAGGAAACAAATCACTAAATATGAACAAGGAAACAAATCAAGAGCAATCCCACTTAGAATGGGATTTGCTCTCCTTCTTGCCGTGTGGTCCAAGGAGCACCGCCCAACAATTTTTGCAATGTTCTTTGCCCATTGTCTTTTAGGTTTTGATAATGACAAACGCGTGACAAAACATCATCATCATATTGTACATCAATGCTAAGAATCAAAGCTACAACAAGTTCATATCCGTCCGTGAAGAAGGGACTTGAGCATTGGTGGAAGGAACGGGACCGAAGAGGTTGTTTCCTTAGTTGGGTAGTGTTTTAGGTCTTAGATTTTGTGTTAAAGAGTATGGCATCTCTAAGGTTCATTCCATTATCATCCTACCTTTAAAACACATTTTTTTCAGCAAACTATTTGAATAAATCTCTGAAATTCTATTCTGACTTAGTTGAATAAATCCAGAACTAGTTGAATAAGTCAGATTGCAGTTTCACCAAAACTAGTCGACTAAGTCTTGATTTAGTCGAATAGTTCGACAGTTTCAACTACCAAACGGCTAGTTTTTTGAATGCTTTTCATCCATATTCACTCCCTAACTTCTATAAACTATCTACTTTCGTGATTATCTTCATAAGAACACTTAGAATACTTTGAAGAACATATTCTTTGAATATCCCAAGAGATTCTACTCAATCCCCTCCTTATATCCAAGCAAGGCAATTGTTTTGATTGCTAAATCATTTCTTGTTTGAGTTTTTCCTCATTGCTTGAGTCTTTGAGAGATATTGTCATATTCTAAAGGACTTCATTGTATTTGCAATAATCTACTCCGTGTTGGGAGAATTACTCGGTTGCGGTTTGTTTTCTTACTTTATTGTAAGGGATTTGTATTCTTGGTGTTGGGATTACATCAAGTGGTAGAAATCCTAACGGTTTGTGAAATCAAACGTTAGGTGGAAGAAATCCTGAGTTTTGTGAAATCAAAACTTCGGTGGTAAGATAAGAGGCTTGTGAAATCAAGTTCTCGAGTTGTATTCGGATTGTCAAACTCCGTTAAGTTTGACGGGTTAGTGAAGGCCTGGGCACGATTGCTTCGGGGACTGGATGTAGGCATTTAGGCCGAACCAGTATATATCGTGTGTGCATTGCTCTTATCCATCACTTTATTTTGTTTGTGGTGCATTGTTTTTATTGAATATTCGTGAAGAACGTTTCCGCGCAAAAAACTGGTCTTTTGGGCAACACCTCTATTCACCCACCCTCTAGAGGTGTGCGAGGCGTCTAACAAATTACTTACACGAAGTACTTCTTATTAGTTAGATTAAGCTTACAATGCCTTACATTTCAAATTTAACTATTTTCAAACAATTCATCGTTGATTCTTGAAATCTTAAAAGAGTATGTTACATTGCTCCTTAGAACCATAATGGATGAAACTCATTTTTTAAAAGATAACTCTATCCCTAAAAAAAGTGTACCTCATCTATTGATGGTTGACCTTCACATGCAATAGTCTAGATATAGTAAATTGATTTTTAATCTTAGATTAATAACCAAAGAATGAGACTTGTCTATAGTACATGTATCGTAGTATCGTAGTCATTCTTCTCGCCATTACAAGACGTGGAATACAACCATTGTTATTGACTAAAAAACGGGTACATTAAAACCTCGTTCACTTCAATTTATTTTTAATACGGAGTACTTATTTTTATTGGGACCAGATAAAAAAAGATTTAAAACTAGTTACAATATGATCAAATCATAGTTTATTCTAATCAAATCAGAATTAATCATATGAGATAAAGACATTGTTTGGGAACAATGTTTTCGATTAGCATTAATGTTCTAGATAAAATTTTAATGGTGTAGATTAATTTTGAAAAAGATAACACTAAATGCTACCAGCAGATAGTTTTTTTTTTAAAACGCTAACACTAATCACTCACGATAATGCCAAACGGGGCCAAAGAGAACAAGCTATGAAGGTAGGTGATTGCAAGAGAGGGGCCCCACTATCCTAAAATGGTTCTACTCCGATAATGACCGTAACAGTGAAAACTAACCGTCTCTGAATTCTGAAATACAGACTCTTTCAGGTGAGAGACTGTTCACGGTAAAAAAGTACGGCGAAGTTTTTTTTCTATTTATTCCTCTCCGAGCAGTGGCGATTGACTTCTTATCTTCTCCATCTTTCCGTTCTTCAAATCCCATTCCTCTATATAAATCCAGTAATAACTGAACCAGATCATCGTCTTCATCAGAACCCAAATCTCGCCGGATTCCCATCTGTAGACGAAGAGTTTCAGTCGATGCTGTGAAGAGGGAGGGGTGTGCCGGATGATGCTGCCGATGGTCGATTGCCGGAGTTTGATCGAGTTCTGCCGATCATTCGAGCCGCGCAAGAACAGGAACCGATTCAGTCCCAATTCCCACCGGGTTTCCCGGGGCAATAAGAACCACTGCTGCCTCAATCGTCTAGCTCGCCCCTTCTGCGGCGATCACTCCCCCATGGCGGCGCTCGATGCGGTCATACTCGTCCTCGTCCTCGGATCTCTAGGGTTTCTGATCGTCCCCTATTTCGCGTCCGTCATCGCCCATCTCTGCCCGGTTCTGCTCGACGTCGTCGTCGAGGTCATCAGCGACGCCCCGGTTGCGTATTTCGCCGGACTGGTCGCGACGCTGCTGGGAGTGATTGCCGCGATCGTTGCCTGGGAGATCGTCGATCTGCGGTCCAGGAGGTGCGGGAATCCGAATTGCCAGGGGTTCAGGAAGGCGGTGGAGTTCGATATCCAGCTCGAGTCGGAGGAGTGTCTCAAGTACTTGCCGCCGGAAGTCGCCGCCAACGGGAACGCGTTCTACAATTACGGCGCGAAACCATTGGAGCTAGGGCAAGATCGGAAGGAGCTGGAGGCGGAGCTCAAGAGAATGGCGCCTCCCAATGGACGGACTGTCCTCATCTTCCGAGCTCCCTGTGGATGCCCAGCAGGTAGATTAGAAGTTTGGGGGAATAAGAAAATTCGTAAGCTTAAGAAATGAATCATCTTCATCTTCATCGCCATCAATATAATAATAATTATCACTCTGTATCTTGACGATATACCTTCATATATACACTGTATTAGTATATCTTTACATGATGAATAAATACATATACAGAACCTGTCTTTTGTTCCTTACAACAACTGAAATCTTTCAAGAAATATCAATGGATGAACTCAGAATCTCAGATGATATAATACACAATAACTGCTATGAAATTGCCATGCCTGCATATTCTTACTCATGATATGTTAGAAAGTTACCATCTTTACAGTGATATACATCAATATTAAGTGGAAAGAATTTGATTTGATTGTTTGAGCTTCTTCTTGCTAAGCCATTTTACATTGAACACATTCAAAAAATACAAAGCCAACATTTATGGCGCGTGTTTTACTTTTTTATGTTGTTTTCGTGTGACACTTATCTCACTGATGATCAAGGTTTGTCCTTATACTTCTTCGATTGTTCAACCTAATTGTAAATGCTCTTTATCGTCAATGGAATGGACTTGCATTTGCTTCTTATCATTGAAATAGGCATCATGTGTTCGTCTCAATCGTAGTCGTCAGCTGCATATCGGCTCTCAACTCGTTCGATTGAGACAAACTAAAACTGCCATAAGATTCAAACAACACACTTTTGTAACACAATGGAGAATGCAATATAATGGGAAGATTATCTTGTCTTTCTCATTTCACCTTTCCAACTTGTACTCATTTATTTTAAACTAACTTTGTCATCTTCCAGCTATATCTGTAATATACTCATTTCACTTTGTTGTTGTTTATTGCCCACTGCATATGGGATTTTGTACAGTCCTTGAATTCCGTTCCGGCTTCTATCCCACTTGTTTGAATTTTGAAGTTATATGTGTGTGTGTGTGTGTGTGTATGTATAGTACTTTATGTTCCTAGAACATACATTGCAATTTGGGGCTCAAGACTATCTCAAAAATGGTGTCTTTTGAGTTTGACTCTGGGCATGTGTGGGTTAGTAATGAGAAAAAAGGAACAAACTATGAATTTAAGTTATTGCAAATGAAAAATGTTTTGTGTTAGTTTTCGGTTGAAATGGTTGTTTTTTTTAAAAAAAAAAATTGAAAGGGAATATGTTTCTTAGCATCCATGCAAGCAATTTAACTAAGTTACAAGCTAGGTATTCCTGCAGAATAAGCCAGTACTTGTACTGGTCACCAAAGTACCAGACCTTTCCTAAACTTGAATTATTCCCTGTGCTGATGTCCTACACAAATGAGCAAATTGGGTTATGTGCTATAACTGATCTGAAGCACTTATTCTGAATTCTTTCATCTAAAAGACATCAGTGAGATGCTTTTTGTATTTGGTGGTGGTGGTGGTAGTGTGGGGTGTGGTGTGTTATTTATAAAGGACGAGCTCCATCCCCGAGGGCCCTCTCAGACCCGGCCGGACGGTCACTCAGAGGAGGTAAATTGGACTTTGATTGTAGATTTGTGGCAGGGACTTCGGGAGTGGAGCCTGCACTTGATACTTGTAGGGACTCTATGTTTTAACTTAATTGCCACACAGTTGTCAGGAATCAAATTCAGGTCTATCTTTTTGACATTTCTTACCTTTGTGAACTGTGCAACGCACCCCAAACTCGGTCGGGTGTGTGATTTATGAAATTATGGAAGTCCTATATTGTATTATTCTTTCAATCTTGTGTGGAAGTGTCAAAATGGGAGAAGTTACACATCCCTATTGATGCATTATTCAATCTTGTGTTGTGCAGCTCAAGTGCTCGGGCAAAGAAGGTCTCCATCTTTCCTGTCCGGCCTTTTTGATGAAAAAGGTTACTGGCCTGGAGAAATGATTGCCTAACAAGTCTTCCCTCTACTACATCTCATGAGTAGACTTTGACATATCTTTTACCTTTTGCTGTGTAATAATGATTTGACCTCTTCAAAAACATCCATGGCTATTTGATAGGGCTTTGAAAGCATCTCCAACCATAGCAAAATGACTTGCTATATGTTATAATTTGACAAGCATATACAAAATTTCATGCTCCAAAGGGTTATTCAAAATTTGACTAGCTTGTTAAAAAATGAAAACAACTTGCTATTTACAACAAGCATGCTAGAATATAGCTGAACAAAAATTAATGTGAATTTCTTTCGCAATGATATATACTGCACAAATACTCTGTATAACATTTTTTTTCCGATGTGAATGTGATTTTTTTACCATAAGAAGAGTTGTTTGATTTATTTTATTTTAACTAGAAACATTTTGTTTTATATTTTTTAATTACACACTGTTATTTTAGAAAGATTGGCTATGAAAACATATAATGGGAAGTTCTTTTCCGGACGGAGAAAAACGTAGAATGAAAAGTTTTTTTCCGGACAGAGGGAGTACTTTTATTTTACACTTACATGGATAAATACGATTCAAGAACTTTTATATTTTATGTATTATAATGGTTATTGGAACAAAATATATTTGTTAGTTACACCCTCCGTCCCAAAAAAATTACCCATTTACTATTATGGAATCTTGATAACTCTTATTTGTTTGCGTGTTTTCATTGATCAGTTGATAAAATAAAATATTCTTATCAACTCTTGTTTTGTGGAGTTTTTTTATGTAAATTTTAAATACAATTTTTTATTTTGTATTTTTACAAATTTGTAAATAAAATAATTTTAAAAGTCATGAGATTTTGCACGTTGATCAAAATGAGTAAAACATTTTGGGATGAAAAGAGTTTAATATAACAAGTCATGGTTGGAAAAGAGAGCAAAAAGTGGCTTGTTAGTTGTTATACCACTATTCATTTGCTAAAAAAAGCAATAGCAAGCCACAAATAACAAGCCCCTTGGGAGATGCTCTGATGGAGTTAAAAATATGTATGTGAAGGGGAAATGTGAAGCCGTGAATTATTTTGATTGGTTGATGTGAAAGTGTGTTAAATTTTGATTGGTTTGATATTATAAAAATTAAAAAAAAAAGATAAAAGTAAAGAGAGAGGCAATGCCCGTGACCACCATTAGGCTCCCTTCATCACGTCGGAGGTGGCGCGGTGGTCACAGCGTGACGGGGCGCGATGCCTCTATTCACGCCTGGTGTCAAGGCTCACTACATATAGCTTTAATACAATATGTGACGAGTATATTGGGGTTGATCTAAAGGTGTCGATATACCCTATCCACTCCTTACGTCTATATTTTTTTGCAGATATTGTTTTGGATTTTCGATGACTCATGTTTGTTTGTATGTTTTTATTAATCATTTGGTTAGACAAAATATTATTGTTACATTTTGTTTTGTAGATTTTTTGATATAGTTTTGGTCGATATAACTCATACTTTTTATTGATATACCAATTTGTAAATAAAGTAATTTTTTTAAAAAAATTGGAATTTACACGTTTTCAAAAAGAGAAGAAAAAAATGGAAGGAGGAAGGATTACCTATTATTTTTATTTTTCTTAAGTTTGTACTCTTAATTTATAATAGTATATTCCATAATTGGTCCTTTATAATATGGGGGGTTTCCATATTTAGTCCTCTATTATCAAATATTACCCTCGTAGTCCTTTTTTAAGGGGTACCTTTCCATAAATGGTCCTTTTTTTATCTTATGTCGTGTTGGTATTAATTTAAAGGCTAAAAGTATAATTTGATATCAACATTATGTTTAGTGACGTGTTCTGATATTGGTTAAGCGGATAACATAAAAATAATGACTATGATTGTGGGCTAGGGTTCTGACGAAAGACCACATTTGTAGACTATGGTTGTAGTAGAAAGCGACTGTAATTCAGAAACGACGCAAATGAAATAGCCTTTGAAATTGTGTATGACAAAAAAGATATATTATCATTGTGAAATTACACTTTTAGCTCTCAAATTAACACCAACATGATAGAAGATCAAAAAAGGACTATTTGTGGAAAGATACCCATAAAAGAAGGACCACTTGGATAATATTTGATAATAGACGACTAATTAGGGAAACTTCCCTGTTATAAAGGACCAATTATAGAATTTACTCTAATTTATATGTTTGTAAATTTTCATAAGTTTGTAAATTTATGAAAATTAATACTCCCTCTGTCCCCAAAAAAATGTCACAGTTATTATTTTGGCATTTATTTGTTTACTCGTTTTGGTTGACTATTTGATAAAATAAAATATTCTTATCGCATCTTGTTTTGTAAAGTTTTTGATATACTTTTGAATGATGTAATTTTTACTTTTTATTTCTCTACTAATTTGTAATTAAAATAATTTTAAAAAAGTTGATATTTTACCCGTTGTTCGAGGTGTTGCAAACAAATTATGACGGAGGGAGTCTTTTTGTAAGTTTTATTTTCATTCACAAGTTTTTTTTGAAAGTTTTTAATTTTCACAGGCTTTTATAATTTTATAAATTTAACTCTCATAGGTTTTTTTACCTTTTCACAAGTTTGTAAATTTACCCTTTTTCCCATTCATTCTAGTAATTTTTCTTAAGCTTGTAATTCATAAATTTTATATTTATATTTTTATGTTTTAAAATAAAGAATAATCATAAAAAACCAAAGTACTAGCCACTAGGAACCATCAGGGAATTGGAGCGGTTTAAAACTATTTTCCATCTGTACCAGCATCAATTCCATCCAAAAGGATTTTAAGTATTGACCAATCTAAAATCGAAATTAAAACGATACCATATCCATGTCTATTTTCTTGAATCCTATGTTTAATACTCCGCATTAAAAATAACACTTTTGTTTAGTAAACTTTGTTTATTGGAAGTGGTGTGCTTTCACTTTTCAAATTTAAAATAACATTTTTGTTTAGTAAACTTTGACTATTGGAAGTGGTGTGCTTTCACTTTTCAAATTTATATTTATTGTGCAACTTTCAATCCAAATAAATGAACACTATCACAATCATGTGATCTTGGCAATGTGGCTTTGATGATGCCAACTATAATATGAATTTCACGTAGAGCTACTTGGGTAATGTTTATTTGGATGGACGTGGCCGGCTCAAGTATTTATAATGCATTTTTTGTGTGTAAGTATCGGTGTCTGTCCTCTCTTATTTTCATACTTTATGATCTATATTTTATGATATTGGGATAAAAATAATTTACTATCAGTTCCTGTACTCTCGATATTATGATATTAGATATTTACGATGTTTCATTGAATACTAAAGTAATTCCTACCTTCGAAATAAAAAAAAGTAAGTTATTAAAAAAATTATTTTATTCCTCTCAAAATTATCTTCATATATGTGATTTACATAATTTTTTAATAAAATCCTTTTTGAAAAAAAGAGAAGATATTTTTTAATACAAGCATAAAATTAGAGAATTTATCCTAAAACTGAAACTTATGTTTTGGTGGATTTCTTTGTTTGTGGAATTCAACGTCAACCAAATTTTAAATCACAATTATTAAGAAAAATACTAGAGTCACAAACAAACGATTCACAAACTTGTTTTTTGTAAATTTTGAATTTAAATATTTTTAAATCCATTATTTAGGTGCATCTTGTTTCTAATAAAATATTAAAATGAAAAATTTGAAAAATTTAAATGGTTTGTTTGTGATTCTTGTACTACTCTTAAAAAGCAATTAAATGGGATCCAATTGGATCCACATTGACCCACACAAATCAAGGCCCAACAGCCCAAGTCAGCTTATTGGGTTCGAAAATGTCAATTTGGTCAAACGTACATAAATTCTTCTTTCCACTTCTGGATTGTTCGTTTCCCTCCGGCGATCATTCCGGTAGCGTTGCCGGTGACTTCCAAGCATCCTCCTCTACCTGTAATTCGCATGCTTGTTCAGCTCACTTCGGAGCAGTATTGATTGGTACAATCAAAATCGGAACATTCCGATTTAGATGATATTTTAGATGCTATAATTGCCCCGAGAACTGTTGATTTTCATCAATTCGATTAATTTGTGTAGGGAAGATGCTGCTACGAGTTCTGCTCTTCATCTTGTTGTCGTTGCATTGCATTTCGTTGATCGACGGATCGGCGGCATCTCTTCCTCCCGTAGATCTTCTCGGAATCTCTCCTCAAGGTCCGCTTCTTTCATTTCTTTTCCGTCGATTTATTTGTATGCCTAGCCGAGTTCATGTTGTCTGCGTTTATTTCCAGATGAGAAGTACTACAGTGGATTGTTGTCCGGAGCCGCCATAAAATGCAAAAACGGATCTAAAACATTCACTGGGGCTCAGCTCAATGACGATTTCTGCGACTGTCTGGATGGCTCCGACGAGCCAGGTCTTCTTCCCCCCAATCTTTCTTTGTAATTCGTGTATGAGTGTCATTGCAGCCGTTTGGAGTTGTTGCATTTCGTTTATGACATTTTGTTTGTTTGTTTCTGTAGAAGTGATAATCATGAAATGTAAGCTTGTGGTGTGATAACTTTGCCTGATATTGGAGACTGGTTTTGCAGGAACCTCAGCATGCCCCAATGGCAAGTTTTATTGCCGGAATGCTGGGCATACACCTCTTCTTATATATTCTTCTAGGGTTAATGATGGCATCTGTGGTATGAAACCTTACATTTTTCCAATGTGTTTTATTAGAGCTTCTGTTGAATGAATGAAATGCCTAACTGTGATATCTCGTGAATTACTAGTCATTTACTTATATTCCGTGCGTGCAACTATGCACTTTCTCTCTCTCTCTCTCACTATTATTTGTCAGTCACTTATACAAGTGTTTTTACTTCAAGTATCAGAATTGCTCTCAATGTGTACTTGCGGACAGTACTACAAGCTTAGCTTGGCTAATGATTAGAAATGATGGATTTAAACACATAACCAACAAACTGTCCATCCATTTATGGGCTAAAAAGTGTGAAAATCGGGTAGTGCATGAGAACTTGAGAAGAAACCTCCTCAATGGCGAATGGGTGATGCACGAATACATTTCATGCTTTTTTGACAATAAGTAGATAGAATGGGGTGCAGTTGATGGAAGAAGGGAGTGATATGATTCAAATCCAATGTATCTCACCTTAAACCACAAGTCAATATCATCACTTACTATTTCATCACACTTTAGTCACATTTTTTACTCGTATTGCATATTTGCATTACTACTACAAATCTGTGATTACAGTTAACTCTGCTAAATTATCCATGTGGAGTAGTTCGCTTGTGGGTAACTATTAGTCTTTTAACCTCCTTTGGCCATATCAATTATCAAACTAATAATGAGTAGCTGATCCAAAATAGCCATACTACAAAGACTCCCAAGGTTCCTAATAATTACTCTCTCCATCCCATAAAAAGGTTCCACATTACTATTCACATGCTCAAACTATATCTTCTTTCATCACATATTTTTCGTCAATCATTTGACAAAATGAAATAGTCATGTCACCTTTTTTTGTATCAGACATGTGATGTAGTTTTTAAATATGTATTTTTAAAAAAAATCTAACATCAATTTTCATATAGATTGAATAGAAAATAAATTTTGTCTAATATGTTCAACAAAAAACAAGGAAAAAATCATTTTTCATTTGTTTTTTACTTCCTCCATCCCTTAAGGGATTGCATGGAAGCCAAACCGAGGCAAAATCTCAAGCTTTTTATTTTTATTATATTAAAAAATTGGTATATAAATAAAAAATAAAACTTGCATATTTAGAAACTACATAAAAAATTACAAAACAAGAGGTGACTAGAATGTTTTATTTTATCAAATAATCAATGAAAACACACAAATAAAAAAAAGTTCCATGATTTTGGATTAGTGTATTATGCAATCCATTATATTTTTGAATAAAGATGTAGTGTTAGAGCCCCTGTTTGGAGATGCGAGAGGATTACAGTAGTGGGCGGGAGTGGTAGAAGTATTAGACCTTGGAAGAATTGGAAGGACCGAGGTAGTTGGGTAGTCGAGTTGGTCTTACGTGAGTGTAGCTGTTGTTATTGTGTTTTCTATGCTTGAGGTATTATTGCTTGCGACGATGTGTGTAGTTTTTACTCTTACACATTAAAAATATCTTAGTTGCTCTCTATTTCTTGTCGTGCTGTATGTTTTCTGTGTTGCTTGCTCCAGGGGTCTCTTAGAGCCTCTCTACTTTCAATTAGAGGTATGGTCAGTGTACCCACCTTCCTCAGACCTTACTATTGTGGGATTCCACTAGGTTGTTGTTGTTGTTGATGTATGCAACAACTATAGTCAACTAACAATATTATTCTTGGTGGTAATTTTATTCAAATACACTTGTAATATCTTTTGGACAGTATTAAGCATTTGCAAAAAACTTGTGTCATGATAACTGAATACTGTGGTGATACTCATATCCTAAGTATTGAAGTAATGAATCTCAACAGAGCTTGGTGAATGAAATTAAAACTCAAATTTCAGGGATGACACTTTATTATGAACTTAATCTTGATATTTCAAATGACACTCATGAGCAGATTGTTGTGATGGGAGTGATGAGTATGGTGGCAAAGTGAAGTGCCCAAATATGTGTTGGGAGGCTGGCAAGGAAGCTAGAGATAAGTTAAAGAAAAGAATTACAATATACCAGGAAGGTGTTACTATAAGGAAATCGGAAGTTGAAAAGGCAAAACTAGCAATTATCAATGAGGAAGCAGAACTAGTGAAGCTAACACAAGAGGAGAAGATACTTAAAGAAATAGTTGAACAATTGAAAGGTAAAGATCTTTATTTTTATTTTGAACTGTTTTACACATGAAAAACTGCTTGCAAAGGTAAATAAAGATCATGGATCATCCTTGTATTAGATTTGGCGTGCTTGGGAACTGGGCCACATGACATTGCTATGTCTTTTGTCACTGTAGAATCAATTTTTTGCACTGAAAGTATAAACTGAACTAAATTGTAGTTTAATGATGATTCTAAAGAGTAAAAAGATTTTGATAAATGAAATTAGGAAAATGCCAAAGAGAATTATGTTGAAGTTAAAAGGTTAGTTTGGCGGCAAAAAGATATTGCTATTTTTTCATTGCCTCACAATGTTACATACAAAAACTAAGTGAATCTTATTATTTAGCTACCGTATTAGATTGGTTATGAATTTTGTGACCATTATTATAGTGAATCTTAGGGCATTGATTTTTATGTATATGGAAATATCACCCCGAACTCGTGTTAAAATTTGTTACATCGTTGGTATTTTCCAAAGGATGTGCAAATTTTGATAAATATACTATCTCAAAATAATAAAATCAAATCAAGGTTCCATTTTGGTTAAGGTAAAAATCAGACGGCAATGGTGTATCTTTTTATATAGAAGATAAATTCTTCATATCTTCGTCAACAACAAAACTCAATATAATCTCAGAGAGGCTGCTTTCGTTTGAACCTTGACGCATTGCTCATTTGCCCACCTAAAACTTCATAAAAAGTAAGAAGCAAAGGAAGTTTAATGTGTTATTTTAATTTAGTCCATTATTTTAACTTTTTGATTAGTCGAGTATTATGAAATGAAGTGTTCACTAACAAAACCTTGGAGCAGAGAGGCTTCTGCTTATACGGAGTATTTTTATTAAATTAATGATTTTGTGTTCATGATAATGGCTTTATTTAATCTTATTTTGTTATTATTGAGCTAGGGAAAGTAGAGTCTCACCCTCCTACCCTACTTCCAAGTGGGACTTACTAAGTTTATTTGACTTGGTTTTTAGATTAACTACTGTCTTTTTTTTATTCATATAGCCGACCCCACCTAGTGGGATAAGGCTTTGTTGTTGTTGTACTGTCTTTTTTTTATTCTAGATTATGTAGTGGGTTAAAATTTCAATCTTTTAGTAATCAATACATGAGCACTATATAGTACACTACTCCAACTATATACCATCGTCTGGTGTCCAGTGAGGTCAGTTCTTCCTACCTGCACCAGACGATTTACAGTTTCCGTTGACTTTAATTTGCTTTTTTCCATCAAGAGCACAAGGAACAGATAGAAAAGGCTGAGGAAAAGGAGCGATTACAAAGAGAAAAAGAAGAGAAGGAAAAGAAAGAAGCCGAAGAAGCTAAGTCGAAAGATACCAAAACTGAGGAGAACTACCATGAAGGTTCTATAAACATAGAAAATGGCATCCATGATGAAATTTCATCAGATAAAGCTTCTCCTATAGAGGTTTCATTTGCTTGCTATTTGAGCATCCTTTGTTCCCATATTGTGGTCTCACTTTCTCTTTAAGGATATCCATCAAGTCATTAACTTTCTCCCACAAAGACTCAAAAGTTCTAAATACACATATTTCCAAATCTACCCACTGTTTTAAGCCTCCGTTTGGTTGTGTATAGAAAATGGTGTGAAAAGAAAATATAAAGAGAAAATATGGAAACCAATGCTTATTCACTTGTTTGGATGAGAAAGAAAAGGGAGGGAGATGAGAAAATGGAAGAGGGGAAAGTTTTTTCTCCATGTATGAGAAGAAAATGTATGAAAGAGTATCCCCTCTATTTTCTATTCAAAATTTTCCTTTTTCACTTTTTCTTTCCTTTTTCTCTTTATTTACTACTTACTATCCATCCAAACAATAATAATTTTCTTTCTATTTTCTCTCCATTTTCTCTTCTCTTCATTTTCTTTCTTCTTGTTCTCTCTCCTCACCCAAACAAAGCATAAAAGTTCCAACACACTAGTGTGGCTTATATTCGTCCACCCAAAGGACATGTCAGTTACAAAACATTACTTCTACTTTCTATTAGAATGTGGTAGAAGATCATAGCAGTAAAGTGGACAAAACTGACAGTAGTGACATTCCAACTATGGATGAAACCCCTGGTGATGAAGCAGACAGGGTGGGTGATGACTCCCTCAAGGTGTGTGTGTTTTGTGTTTTATTAACACTTCTTGAAGGGTAACATGATTATCATCACTTCATTAGCTCATTAAACGTTAAAATAAATCCCTGAACTTGATTTTCATTCTGTATAGCATACTCTGGTAGAAGAGGAGATGCTGTCTGCAAATGATGATGGATCTGATCCTAGAAGCAGCAGTGAGGTAGATGGCTAAATGGACTTCACTTTTTTGTACTAGAACTTGCACCAATTCTCATGTTGCTTCAGATTGTGGGCATACTCAAAAGAAGAAGTGTGGTGTGGTGGTGGGGGTTGCATTTCTATCAAATTATTTCATGTTTTATCTTATTTATCTGTTTACTTGCACTTGAACCAGTTTTGGCATCTTGTTGCAAGTTGTATGGAGAGATGCCTGTTGTTTTATACTTCCTCCCTCCCACTCCTTTCGGGACATGAAAAAATGGCATAGGAATTAAGAAAAGTAGAATTATGTGGTTGATATTTATGTTTAAAAATAAGAAAATGTAAGAATGAATTGAGCCACACAAATATTACCAAATATAGTACGAGACATGGATTGTGGGATGGATAGAAAAGGTTAAGAGGGAAAAAATGGTGGGACGGAGAGAGTAGTTCATAACTTCCTAGTATCGTATTTTCTCCATTTTTTGAATGACTCTTATACGTATCTTGACATTTCTAGGTAAAAGATGCAACTGAGGACACTGAATCCTTGTCGAAGGAAGAGTTGGGCCGTGTAGTTGGTTCTCGTTGGACTGGAAAAAAGAACGAGAAGGAATCCAGTGAGGCAGATGCTAATAAAGATTATCATGGCGACCATGGTGAAGAATACAATACTTATGACTCAGATGATGATGATTCTGAAGACCAAATGGACGAGTTTGGCGGGGAAGATAACAGTGATTCACATTTATTATCTGATGATGATGACGCTAAAGATCAAGGGGATGATTTTGTAGGAGAAGATCATGATTCAAGTCCACCATATTCATCACCATCATCATCTTCTTATGATGATGATGATGAATTGGATTTATCAGGTGCCTGAGACAATGCTTCTATTGTCACTACAGCCTCTATTATTTGCTTTGCATGCAGTATTCTAATTGAAAGCACATTTTTCCAGATATAACTAGCGCAAGGAATCCACATTGGTTGGAGAAGATAAAAAGAAATGCTCAGAGAATTTTTCAGACTTTCAATTTGTTCCGAACTCCAGTAGACATATCTGGTAGCATATGGGGATGAATGCACTTTGCTGCTCTTTAAAGAGAGTTTATAGGTTCTCATGTTTTAAACATCACTTCTGCAGAGGCTGCCCGTGTACGCAAAGAATATGATGATTCAAGTGCCAAGTTATCAAAGGTTCAATCGAGGATATCTAAATTGACAAAAAAGCTGAAACATGATTTTGGTAGGTTTTAAGAGTTTTATGTAGAGACTAAGCACTACTTTTCAATGTTTTTCTTTCCACTAAATATCATATGCGCCAATACTGATGGTCATTTTTCTGTTATAGGGCCAGAGAAGGAATTCTATTCATTTCATGGTCAATGTTTTGAAATCAAGAAAAACAAGTTACTCACTTCTCCTTCTAGCCTTTGTTTGATTGTTCTCTTACTTTTTTTTTTTTTTGCTCTCTCAGTTAGCTATTCTGATTAACTGTTATTTGGTGGACAATTTTGACATTTTTTTTTCAGGTACACATATAAGATTTGCCCTTTCAAAAAGGCCACACAAGTTGAGGGCCATAGTACAAGTCATTTAGGGTAGGGATTCTTTTGTCTTTATGGTACATGTTCTAATACTTTACGCTTTAGAGCATTCTTAGTAAACTGCTGAAATTTAGAATTTAAAATTAATGAGTGCTTTAAGTATCACTTCCCTATTGTTGGTATACTTGTAGGAACTTTCATTTGCAGAATTGCGGTATTAATTTATTGCTCAATGCTCATTATTTTTTTTGGGGGGGGGGGTTATTTTTATTGTCCTGGCACTATTTATTTATATACTTGTGATCTGTCCTGTTAGGAATTGGGATAAATTTGAGGACTCATACAGAACCATGATTTTTTCAAATGGAGATCACTGCTGGAATGGACCACAAAGGAGTATGAAGGTAATTATCCTCACCATCTGGTGTCTGGTCTGTCCGAAAAAAGGACTCCTCATTTCCTTTTCAGGACGTCCCAAAAAAAGACTCCTATTCCCAGTTTTGGCAAAAATTGTGTGGCCCAGCATATTGCTCTCTCCTCTGCATCACTTTCAATCATATAATTTCACTTTTCTTAAAATTTGTGCCAAAGCCAATTGGGAGGCTTTTTTTGGGATGGAGGGAGTACCATATTTATTAATTGTCATGTGGAGTTGTACACTTCATTTCTTCTGAGTTACTTCAATTGTCAGTGGTTGCTCTCCAAGGCTCTAGATTTAATTGACAGACTTCACACACTCTATGGTCAAGTTTATGTGCTCGTAAAGTATCAACCCGTTTGATGTCCCGTTTCGACCAGGGAAAAATAGTACTCCGGGTATAAAAAGAAAAGCTAAAACTTGTGAAACAGACACATCACTTACCATAAAAGAACAAAAGAAAATAATACTGCTTCAAACTGTGGATATGTATACAGAGCATGTGGGGTTATGTTAGGTTTGGCTTCAAAATGAAACTATTGCATCCATCTATCATGTAGTATTAAGAAAAGCAAGCCTGCCTTTGATAAATCAAAAAGCACTTCATGGATCTCTTTTTATTATTTTTGACTAATCCACTGCGGCACTGCCCATATTTTCCCTGCATTTTTGATATTATTATGCAGGTCAAACTAAGATGTGGTTTAAAAAATGAGGTAACTGACGTAGATGAGCCCAGCCGGTGCGAGTAAGATTCTTAATCTATATCACTTTCATACCAATATATTTAGATGTAGTAGGCTTGTTTGGTTTGGTTTGGTTTGGTTTATAAAACACATTTGATGTTTAGTCTTTCAGTAACACAGAGTATGGCTGAGGGATTATGTTTAACCCATGTATTATACTCGTGAAATGGGGTTTGAAAGTAAAATAGTATATATAAAAACTCATTTTTTCCTAGAAAAGTTTTACTTTCCCCTTTTAAAACTTTTAAACTACTATGGAGTACCTTTTAGCCACTTCTCATTATGAAACCGTTGCACATGAGAACACGTGGAATTGCCAAGACATTGATAATAAGTTTACAAGCTCAGTACTTTTTCTCTTTCCATTTCTAGCCTTTTCAACACTCCATCTAACTTGAAGTTTGTGGACACAGATATCTTGCATTTTTATCCACACCAGCTGTCTGTGCAGAAGAAAAACTAAAGGTAACTAAAATCTCATGAACTTGCCCCAAGTTAAGACCTTACGGTCTAATATCAAGCATTTCATGCACCACCGTTCTTTCGTTTTCTTGACACTTAAGGGTCTGTTTGGTACATGGAATTCAAACCATGGAATTGGAATTGAGGACTTCAATTCCAATTTTGTTGTTTGGTAGCACAAAGTTATGTGGATTTGGAATTGATAGTGCAAACAATGAATTGGAATTGGCAAAATTCAATTCTATGGAATTGATTCCCATGGAATTTCAATTCCAATTCTGTCAATTCCGTATACCAAACGGACCCTTATGTACTTATAATCACTTCTAATGTTTGTGCAAACCAATTCCAATGTTGTAGGAGCTCGAGGATCGGCTCAAAGTGCTCAACAGCGAGCTACCACAAGCTCACGATGAACTCTGAAAGTATCCTCTTTTTTTCCATCGAACACTAAAACTAGGAAGAAAAAGAGACTTTTGCTCTAGATTTAAGTTCCTGGTTTAGAAAGATTATCAAGTGTTAAGGGCTTTAGGGTGGGTCCTCATGGAAGGGAAAGAAAAGGGTAACCAAAGGCCAATGATTAGGACTAATTGATAAGCAGAGGTCTTGTTTGGGTTTTTTCTTTGTTTCCTTTCTCTTATTCACTAACACTATGTTTGGTTCAAGGAATTTGGAAGGAAAACAAAAGATAATGATTTACTCTCATTTTCCTCGCCAAACTATGAGGAATTTGATTTTTCCTTCTCTTAGTACATTTTGTCTTTTCATTTTTTTCTTCTATTTTTATCTTCTTTTACTCTCTAAACAAATAAGAAAAACTGTTTTTCATCTCATTTTCTTTTTTTTTTTTTGCTTTCAAATTCCTTGAACCAAACATAATGTAAATGACATATCTCTTTCCACTTTAAGCTCACCAAAGTTTAAACATCTCCCACTTTAAGCTCTGTTTGTTGGTGGTTTCTGCTTTTTAAATTGTGTTGCCTATGAAAATGTTTCACATTTTCTTTTTTGGTTTGCCTAAATTAAGGTTTCCAAGTTTTTTAAGAAAAAATGGTTCATACTTCCTCTCTCTTAATTTAAGTTGCATGTTTGCTATTAGTAGATTTAAATTTTAACCATATTCTTTATATATTTTTGTTACCCATTTAATAAAATAGCATATTCTTGTCACTTTATTCGTAGATCTTTTTATGTAATTTTCAAGTATGTAACATTTTTTACTTCTACACTAATTTTCAAATAAATTGCGTTTAGTATGATTTTAGTCAAATTTCGTAAACAGACATTTAAAATTGGGATGTAGGAAGTTTTATTTTTCTGGTATGACAAATCAGTGAAATCACTCACCCATCGGGTGCGTCATTTAGGTTGGACTGGATTAGTCCAAACAAAGCTTTAGATACCAAGGGTCAACCAAAAAAGTACCTATCATAAATGTCTAGATGATTAATTTTAAATTGAAAAAAATAAAATTCACTTCTTGTTTTGTAACTCCCGCGTCATAATTTAAATTGCTTATTTTGATTTACGATGTTTGATATAAGTTATTTTTAAATTATTTTATATGAAAAATATTGTAGAATTAAAAAATAAAATTTGCATATTTAAAAATTACACTTCAAAATAGGGCTGAGCAACGGTCGGTTTCGGTCGGTTTTGGTTTGAAACCGAAAAAACCGACTTTTTTTTAACATAGTTGAAAACCGACCGAACTGAACCGACCATAAATCAAAACCGACCGAACCGAAACCGAAAACCACCCATACATCAAAAAAACCGACCGAAAAACCGAATTCTAATTACTTTTATTTTGATTTTTTAATATAAATTCAAGAAACTAATTTGGAAAGGTAGATTGATGTGTATTAAATTAGTTTAAATTAAAACTTTTTTATTGTCATTGATTTAGTAAGGTAGATTAATTTTTTTGAATTTACACTATCCATTTCATATAAAAATTGCACTTTTCTTATTAATATGTTCAAAACATTAACAAATAAATTTTTTAAAAGTGAAACATTATAGTTTTCCATGAAAGAGTAAAAAGAAAGCATGTGTGTTAATCAAATATTTTCTTATTTTAAAAAATAAAAAATAAATTAAAATAAAATCATCGGTTATTCGGTCGGTTCGGTTTTTCTTACAAAAAACCGAAAACCGACCAAAAAAACCGAAAATAATTTTTAAATGAAAACCGAAACCGAAACCGAACTTCCGGTTATTTCGGTTTTTGGTTTTCGGTTTCGCGGTCGGTCCAGTTAATTTGCTCACCCTACTTCAAAATCTACAAAACTAGTGATGATATAATATTATTTTATTAAATTCAATAATAAAAATAAGAAAAAAAGTGAATGAAATTTGACCTTATCAATAATAAACAAATAATTTAATTGGGTAAAACATTTAATGTAGAATAAATTGGGAAAAAATTAAATTTTTGTCTCATTGGAATTTCCTTGAAACCAATTTCGGAATGGAGAGAGTATGTGCTAAATCGTTCCTCTAAATTTAGTCTCACCTTAAAGATCTATGTAGTATTTGTTATGCAACACAATGTTTGATTGATTTTATTTTAAATTTTATTTATTTGATTGTAGATGTAAATTTTAAAAAATTTCATTTAAAATTTTACAAATTAAGAGGTGAAATGATTATTATTTTATAAAATGAACAATAAAAATAAATACTCGGTAGATAAAGCAGATGACGTTTGATATTATAAATATTGTGGAGAAGACCTCAGACAAAGAAAGTGGCAAGTTGTCATCGACCTAGACATCAAGGGTAACCTAAGGGTCCGTTTGATATACAAAATTGGTGGAATTGGAATTGAATTGGAATTAAAATTCCACGGGATTCAATCCCATAGAATTAAAATCTATCAATTCCAATTCATTTTTTGTACTATCAATTCCAAATCCACATAATTTTTGTGTTACCAAACACAATAATTGGAATTGAAGTCTTCAATTCTAATTCCATAATTTGAATTTCATGTACCAAACGGGACCTAAAGCTCGGTCCCGATTGCGTATATAATTGTGGCTCTTTCAGCAAAAGAATTCCCAAATTTGAACCACAAAGTACGAAGTATAATGCAAATAAACCCATAACAGAATCGCACTAAAATCTGGTTTCACAATAATAACCCAAACAGTACCTAAACCATATCTGCAAACTAACTAAAAAGGGGACCAAAAACTCCAAACTAACTAAAACGGCCACACAAACGGCCCCCAAACCCACCGCCGGCCACCACTCCCATCACTCTCTTCTTCTCCATCTCTCCTCGAACTGCTGCTGATGTCATCCCGGGACCCGTCGTCCCTCTCGTCCGGTTCGGGTTCCGATTCCTCCTCGGCGGGCAACCGGTGCCGGCAGACCGGGCAAGAACTATGGAGGTCTAGCCATGGTAAGATACACTCACTGTGGAACCTATGCTTGCAGGGCATCTCCTTCACCACGGTTCCAGCCCGAAACTCCTCAAAGCAAACGGTGCAGCTCCCGGACGACCCGTTAGGGTACGGGCCGCCCTCGACTCTGACATCGGGCAGCCCCGCCACCACGTCCTTCCGGGCAGGTGGGGTCCCGTACCGGTTCCGGTCAGTCTCGGTCAGGAGCTCCACGATGGCGTCGAGGTTGGGGCCAAAGACGTAATCCCCAAATGTGCCGATTTGCCGTTGCCCGTTTCGACCGCGGGTGCCCTCATCGGGGTTGGGCAATTCGGTTAGGGTTTCATGAACTTGATTTTGAAGGAGCTGGATAATGGCGGCGGCGGCGGCAGAGCTCCCATTGTTCTCATCATTCTCAGCATCACTATTATCCCCTTGGGGATTCAATGGTTCGGTTGGGGTTTCAGTTGGAATGGCTCGTAGGGTCCGGAGAAGGGCAACAGCAGATCTCAAAGTCAAGTCATTCTCGCCGCCGTTTAGGTCTCCCTGGGGCCCACGGCCTTCCAACACGACGCTGTGCAGCTCGCGGAGGTTTTCCAGCATCGCCGCGAGGATCTGCGACAGAGCTGGGGAAGAAGCGTCGCCGGATTCCACCGCGGATTCCCTCAGTTCCAAGAATCCGGTCAGGCATACCGGGCAGGTCAAGGCCTCCACCTCCTCCAGGATCGGGTTCACCATCTTCGAGCACTGGTAGCACCAATACCTTCCTGCTTCAGAGTCCTCCATCTCCTGCCATGAAGAACGAATTTTTTAACAATTACACAGAAAACATAAAGTGCGATTCATTCCTATTAAACGTTTGAAGATACAAGAATTCGAAAATCATTATCAAAAACAAAACCCTAGAAATCGCATCTGGTAAAACACAGACAAAAAAAGAGATTTCTATTGCGCGATATGAATAACAGAGTAAAAAATTGAATGAAAACAAATAGCAGACGATAAGAAAGAAGATCGGAAGTCATTCCTACCATCGATTTTGCAGATTCAGACAGGATAAAAAGATGAACCAATAGAACGATTCCGGAGTTTCTTGAAGGAAAATTAATGTTTTGGGGTTTAGAGTTTCATTACTCGGTAAAGAAAGGTAAAAAAAGGAAGAGAAGGATCTAGAATACACCGGCCCCAACATATTATACTCCCTCGGTCCCCCTGTATTTGTCCACATTTGACTTTTGGAACTGTTCATCTAAGCACTTTGACTCATCAAATTCTCTCAATGTGTAAGTCTAAATATAGTCATGTGTGATCTTGTTTGATTTGTTTTAACATATAGATTATTAATATATAATTTTTATAATTTTTTAATATACAAATTATAAGATAAAATGGATTAAAGAAGTGCATTGGATGGTGTGTAAAAATGAAAGTGGACAAATACAGGGGGACGGAGGGAGTAATTCACATTGAAATTCTTATCCTTGCTGGATTAAAAGAAATATGAGTAAATTTTATAAAAAGTCTCCAGTTATAAGTCGTTTTATATATTTAGTCCCTACATATCAAATATTGCTAATTTAGTTCTCAATTATTATATTCATTTCTACAAATGATCTTTTGTTAACATCTCTATTAAGAACGTGGATAAAATTGTAAATTCACACTCCTCTCTCTCCTCAATTAAGCTTCATCCCTTCTCTCGTACTCTTTCCCAAACTCGTCGCTGAGTTTGAAGCTCTAAACCCAAATCTGAAATAATCATTCTCTCTCAATTATTAGTCTTCCTCGTGGAACCTAAAATCAAAACCAATAAGCTTTATGGATGAGTTTTATCAGTTAGTCTCAAAAAATTGCAAAGAAAATAAACATTAAAATTCATCCATGGAGGTTACTGGTTTCGAATTTGGGTTCCACTCGTGATGATTTCGATTTTGGGTTCAAAGCTTCAAACTCAACAACGGATTTGGGAAAGGAGTGCGAGGGGAGAGAGGAAGCTTAATTGAGGAGATAAAGGAGTGTAAATTTACAATTTTAACCACGTTCTTAACGGAAATGTTAACAAAGGACCATTCGTGGAAATGAATATAATAATTGGGGACTAAATTAGTAATATTTGATATGTAGGGACTAAATATGTAAAACGACTTATAATTGGGGACCTTTTATTGAATTTACTCAAAAAATATTGATAAATGTAAAAAATACTTCTTCCATCCCTAAATAGATTACAAATTGTGGGTTACGAAGAAAAATTTTCTACTTTTTGAAATCATTTTATTTTCAAATGGGTATATCAATAAGATATAAAAATTACATATTAAAAAACTACGTCAAAAGTTCTACAAAATAAGAGGTGACAAGAATATTTTATTTTATTAAATACTTAATGAAATCGCGTAAACAAACAAAAGTTATCAAGAGAAGAGAGCAAAAAAAGTAATCTATTTAGAGATGGAGGGAGTAAAATTTATATGTTTTTTATAGCTTAATATTAAATTTTTATTACAATTTAATTTATTTGATTATATATATAATTTTAAAATTAAATCTATAGATTTAATAACTATGCAAAAATTTTATAAAATTAGAGGTGATATAACTACTTATTTTATCGAATAACTAACGAAAATATGCACGAAAAAAGTGTAAGTCTTACTTAATTTTATTCAATTTTAAAGTCAATGCAGAGTTTTTTTGTGTAGCAAAGAAATTACATCTCAATATATATTTATTTTTTTGTTAGACCACAAGTAATCCAAACCCATCTTTGGCGAAGTTCGACTAATCCTAATTGATTAGGTTTGCAGATTAAGACCGAAAGTCTTCCAGCTAGTGGTTGGGTTTGAACACATGACCTCTAAGCGACCACAACTCTGCGGTGCTAATTGTGCAAATATTTGCAGAGCCCGGTTCTATGGCCACTAGATTCCAGTAGCCACGGAAGTCACTGCCTCCTTACGAAGCTCCGTTCATAAAATTGATGATTCCTACCCTCCTTAACCCCCCGGTAAATCCCCACGCCAAGTCCCGACCCAAACTAATCACCCCACCTACGTCAATTGCACCTCGTAAGTATAAAGTCAAAACTTTTGCCTTTAAAGTCAATTATACTTACGAGGTGCAATTGACGTAGGTGGGCTGATTAGTTTAGGTCGGGACTTGGCGGAGGGGTTTAGCGGATGGGTTAGGGGGGTAGGAATCATCAATTTTATGAACGGGGCAGTGGCTTCCGTGGCCACTGGAATCCAATGGCCATAGAACTGGTCTCATATTTGCATATCTATTAAGAGAATACTTGAATTCTGAAACGAATCTTGGATCTACGTGAAATTCAAGAGATATTCAAGGCATGGGCCGGGTGGTCATCGGTCAAATCCCGATTTTTAGAAGATCCAAAATTTTATTTTTTAATTGTATATATACTACAGTATGAATTTGACATTTTATTATTATTATTATTCTTATTTTATTATTTCATTATTATTATTATTATTATTATTATTATTACGTTCTAAAAACTTTTTCCTATTTTGATTTACGAAATTTGACTAAAGATATTTTTAATTTAATATATTTCAAGTGTAAAATTACTTATGGAGTATTAAAATTATATACAAGACTATATTATTTTATCAAATGACTAACAAAAATAAATAAATAAAAAATTATGAAAGTTTGGCCATATTAATAGTAATCAAGAGGAAATTTTAGAAGGAAGAGAATATAATCTTAATTATTGATAAAAAAAATAATACGGAGTAATTTATAGACTTCACTTCATTATGACACAAATACTCCCCTATATGGTATAAGGTATAAAGGACTTGATAAAAATTACTCCCTCCGTCCTATATCTTCCTGTTGCGCAAAACGAAGAAAAATCCCAAGTTTTTTCAATCTATTTTATTTAAATATTGGTATAGAAATAAAAAATAAAACATACATATTTAAAAACTACATCAAAAGTTCAACAAAACAAGTGGTGACAAGAATATTTTATTTTATCATATAGGCCATGAAAAAACACAAATAAATATAAATTCTCGTGAAGTTGGAATGGTGCTCTGAGAAGAAAGTTTTAGGACGGTGGGAGTACCTAATAGAGGGGATACTGCATCTCTACGTCCATTCCATAGTCTCTATCATATGACATTTAACCAATAAATTCTCTTAAGAAAAGAGAGATGATATTCAATTTCTGAGAAATATATATTTTTATTTTTTATTACTATCTTTGTCCCAAATTATTTATCTATTTTGACGTCTTCAGTTAAGTTGACTAAATTTTGATGAACAATCAAATAAGATTTGCATTACATATATTAAAACAATGAAACAATTTTTTTTTTCTTTTGGAGAAAGGTAAACTTCATAAGCACCACTCAAAATTAAGTGTGCAAAATCCATGGCAGTACATCACCATGCAGAAAGAACACAGAACAAATGCCTAACTACACAACAAAAAAAAGTTCTTTGAAAGTTTTTTTTTTTTTGCAAAATAAATACGTACGAGTAGTATATTGAAATCAAGTGTGTACCAACCAATATTTGATTATTTCTACCTCCCCTAACCCCCCCGGTAAACCAATATTTGGTCAAAAATTTGACCAACAAGTGATAAAATTCAGTGTAAAGAAATCGGTGGGGGTGTGAGGGTGCGTTGGGGAAGGGGCGGGTTAGGGGGCTATGTTGGGGACGGGGCATGCTAGGGGACACCTACAATACTCTATTTGCAAAATCAATGATTCTCACCCCCTAAACTCTAACACCCTTGTCATATTATGACATTGATGTTTAATGTCAAAAGAACCACCCGAGAACAAAGAGGGCATTATTGAATACATTATCTTGAGATTGGTAAAGTCCCTTTATAAAAAGGGCTGCATTATCCTTCTGCAAAGTAGGAGTACCTTATAAAAGGGACATGGAAATGAGGAAGTACAACTTAACATGCAAAAGGTACCACCGTGCTCCTTCCTCGCCCATTTTCAATATCCTCGGAGGACACTGTCCCAATTGAGACACCTACGATGTCTCGTTCAAAAATTTAATAGTTTCTAATCCCCTGATAAACCTCCACCCAATTCCTACCCCCCAACCCTCCGGTAGGAACTATCAATTCGAACGGAGCACCGTAGAGGAACATTATCCTCTGTGGTCACTCAAAGTGAGAGGCCATAGAACCTGTGTGATTAATCCAATGAGATGAACATTTTTGCAAATACGGAGTAAATCTAATGAAATAATTTTGTAACAACATAGCTCAAAATGTGTTTAGTTTGACTCGAAAAAAATCAAATTAGACAAATACTTGGTGGGATAAGTGAAGTAGCAGTCACTGCATGTAAAATTGTATGAACACAAGGAAGAGTCATATTTAATGCCAAGAGACAGTTCTAATGTAATGTTCTGTTACTATACTGTACACACTACAGAACTCACTAACAATAACAACCTAGTGAAAACCAAGTAAGCACTGCAGCATAAAACTATAGGAAAAGAATAATGATCGATAAGGACTTTGACGAAATTGAGTTTAAAAAATATATGAAGAAAAAAAATCTCCCTCCATGTGGAACGTCCCGAAAAATTTCTTCATATTTCCTTTCAAAGAAAGATTTGTGGTTGATATTGTTTCCATGTTTTCTAAATAAACCACAACCACACGTTTGAGGTGAGTAGGAAGAAAAGTTTAGGACGGAGGGAGTAAGCAAATATATACTAGTTCATACATGTAGCGAATTCCCAGCAGCAACGCTTCCAGCCTGCAAATAAATGTGTTCGTAGAGACAGATAAGAGTATTAGGCTTAGTTTTTTTTATAATTGGTTGCATCGAACAAAAAACAGATATGAAGCCAAACAAACACTTCGTATGGCAATTTCTCTCACAGGGTGAATTTGTTGGACAACACGTAATTGAGAGTTTTAGAATTTTCATTTCATTATTTCTGCCAAAATAGGTTGTGATACGAAGGGCACCTGGAGTAAAATATTGCCACTATGCATCTTTGCATGATTTTAAAGTGTTAAAGAGATTTATACAATTAATTAGCAATATAAAGTTAATGCCACCGCCCACCGATCCCAACTGGTTGGGATTAGGGTGTGCTTAAGATGATGATATAGCATATGAACAAATGCATCATA
Source organism: Cuscuta campestris (assembly GCA_900332095.2). Lineage (NCBI taxonomy): Eukaryota > Viridiplantae > Streptophyta > Magnoliopsida > Solanales > Convolvulaceae > Cuscuta > Cuscuta campestris. The sequence continues at coordinate 110,679 of OOIL02002336.1, forward strand.
AGGACTATATAATTTGATTGATCCTTTGCTCCACCAAAATCAAGTTTCTAAAGGTCATAATTGGAACCTCAAATGGTGTAATTGAAGTGTTTTTCATAAGAGAGACAGGGGGCACAAAACCCAGATTGTATTGGAAAAATGCAATTTCATATAATCTTAAGAGCACTTGGTAGGATTTAGTTCATCAAAAAAGTTGAGACTCATACTTCTGGTGTACCAAAAAAATGAGGTCGAGCTAGCTATGGAAGAAGTGCATAGTAGTATCTATTCGGCGGCGCATCAGGGGGTTCACACTTTAGTTCAAAACAAAAGTAGTAAGACTAATAACCATAAACAAGATTGTACTGCTATTTAACAACTTACTTCCATGCTGCAAACAGATCTTCCCATGGATGATTTCATCTGAATAACGTCTTCAGTTGTAGTTGATTGAAGCAATGTGTCATGATTTTGAATAGCCTGTGAGAAGGAATAACTATGAAAGTATGTAACAATAATGTATGCCACGCATATACATTAATAATAGAATAGAATGTGCTAATATATACTACCTGCGCCCTCCAAAATACATGTGTTTGAACATTGTAAACCTTTTTAAGTTTAATAAGGGACAGCTGTAATAAATCATGAATAATACTTATATATTACCAGTAAATTGTTTGGTAAGTTTTTGGCATGTTACATTAAAAATTAGCTTCATTTGATTGTCGGCAAATCAATTTTTTTGGGATATGTTTTTTGAAGCATGACTCCTTTTGGTGGCAAGCACATGAAGTTTTCCCTATAAAACCTTACTAGTCATTATTGGAGTACATAATAGCATTAAAGATACACTATAGAGTATCTTCAGAACTGTTCATTTGATAGCAAAATACTTGGTGTGCCTTGCGAAGGTTTTTTTAAAGATTAAGAAAATCCTACGGAGTATATTCTCGCTATGCTTCATGATATCACTGAATGGTTGAGATTAAAATTAAAATAAAAATTCTTATTGAAAATAAAATTAGGCAACCTGCCAATGATGGCAACAAATACTGGGAGATTGAGAGATGGTACCTCTGAAAAATATGCCTCATCTCTACCATCCCCAAACAAAGATGAATAATATGAAGGGTCGCATATAGATCCTCCTAAAACTTCATCAGAGCCAGAGGGTTGTCTAACTATAGAAGGTGTTGCAGGATTGAGAAAACTCTGATTCAAATCAGCATATCCTTCACGATGATTGGGATTGTCTACGTAAGAAGCACCAAGTTTGTACATCTGAATCCACAATAAAGAGGATGATAGCCTCAAACAAAATCCAATTATTTGCATCGACAGAGTAAGTTTCAACGAGAACGTTACAAAGGTTCCATAGGTCTCGGATGAAATGGTCCTACGATTCAAAAAGATAAGAAAAAAAAAGCATAAATATCACTTAAAGAAGGAAGAAATCGACATCATATGACAATTGTTATGAAATGACAATGATAGGGTAATCTAAGCATTATTAAACAGGCATGACAATATGTCTCCTTGTTTCTAGTTTAATGTATTTCTTCATCAGTCCTTGTCACTAGTCCACAATAGTCAATAAAGGAGAGAAGTAAAGGGTACCAAATTTCATGTGAGAAGAGAATGAGCCATGAAATGTCAAGCAAAATGGCAAAGAAGAGAAGGACGGCATAGGTTCTGCCAAGCCTCTCACTGCTACTTTCTATGGCGACCAAAGCAAACAAGGCAATTCCAAGATTAGCCAGTGAGACCCCGTTGAACGATGCCCCCAGAGATCCGATCAGCGCACAACCAATCTTCAATTGTAAACCAGATCAGTCAATTCATGCTAAACAAATCCAAAATAAAACACAAATGCAGCTGAAATTTGATAAATAACAAATAATACAACAATTTTTTCAAGACAAAGTTCAAACAGACAAAAGTTTCATCATCAATTAAATAAAAATTGAATCTCATATTAGTACAAAAATGATTTCATTAGATCTATCTTACACGAAAATTTCAAAAAAAAAAAAATCATTTCGAAAAATGCAGATAAGCAGAAGAAATACTCACTTGAACGAATAAGAGAATAACAGCAGAGGATTGAATCCTGACATAATCACCACGCCAATTCCATATGTATGTTCTCAAATCATCACAACGCATCATATACAATCACCCGCCCACCAGCAGTTTTCAGTTTACAGAATCGAGATTATTGGGAAAACAACTTCAATTCAAAGGAAAACGAAGAACAATTGCCGAAACCTGACGACTATTACGCTAATGTGGCTACATTGACATCAGGGAAAAAAATGATAAGATGAAACTCCTCCGCAGCTTCTTTCTCGATTTCTCCCCTCCTCGATCGCGGAGCGTTCTTGCAAATTTTTATTGATCTTGCGTTCAACAACGGCGGAGCATCGTTGAAGAAGATTCCACAGAGGAAGAAATAGGAAGACGATCTCGCCGCCTGCCGGAGTAAGAAGCCGTTCCGGCAGCTACCGTTCTCAATATGAATTCCTTCCAGGCTTGTCAGTCAATCTCGCAGAGGGTTTTTTAGTTTCTTTTTTGCAGAATTGATTCGTCACAGGTTCTCACACCGTCACACTTCCTGAATAATTGTTGTAGTTGCGGTTTGAGGCTTTTTAATTTTTTCTAGGGATGCTAGGGTACCCATTTGTACACTAATAATCATAGCCATAGATTTCCTTTTATATTTTTATTTTTTTTTCTTTTCTTGCTTTTGTGTGGTGGAGATAGAGGGGGTACAAATGAGGTACAAAAATTGGTGTACCCTTAGCATTTTTGTAATTTTTATACTTGTATTTTCTGTCTTGGTTACTTGGCCTTTTTTATGGAGTATCATTTCATATTGCCATCCAAAATAAAGCCATTAAAAAACTATTAGGGTCTGTTTGGCATATAGAATTGATGAAATTAGAATTGAATTGGAATTGAAATTTTATGCGATTCTATTCCATAGAGTTGAATTCACCAATTCCAATTCATTTTTTGCACTATCAATTCAAAATCCACATGATTTTTGTGCTACCAAACACCAGAATTGGAATTGAAACCCTCAATTTCAATTCCATAGTTTGAATTCTGTATACCAAAGAGAGCCTTAAAAACATTAGAGATTTTGTTAGTCCTAATTTTTTTGACACTAAGAGATTCTTCTATCTGAATTATTCCGATTTGATATTTTAACCTGATCTGATATGATTTGAACTAAATATAGTTATAATTAAATTTATATTTAATTTGATCTGGATTGTAACTAATAAAAATAAATCGTAAGAATAAGTTGAGAAAAGTATGCTTTAAACCATGTGGTATGGGGCCTTGATAGAATACCATGTATGTCTCTCATAAGTGAGTGTGTGTGATTAACATATTATATACTCCGTATGTATCTAATGCGGCATGACTATCAAATAATTATTTGGATTGATTGAAATGCAAGTATTTCAATTTGAATTAGTTGAAATAAAAATAATAATGTAAAATAAATGGGAGAAGAAGACGATGACAACAACCATCATTGTAGGAGCACTACCCTCGAAAAGTTAAAATATGTTATGAGATGGGAGGCGTGGGAGAAGTATGAATGAGTACGATGACACAATTATGATGTTTAATCACAATTACACATGACACAAACTATTTGTGAGTATGTGTGTATGTGTCTCTCTCTCTCTCTCTATATATATATATATATATATATATATATAGATTTTGGTTCTGGTGAGAATGCGATCTTAGGAGAGAAATGAGAATGAATCTTGTGCTTTAGATTGTGTGATCTAAGGGTCAGGATTGCATCAAAATTAGATGCAACAAAATGGTTTGAAAATGCATCACGTTGAAATGCATCATAATCCTTTGAAAATGCACTATCTCAAAATCTGAGCGCATGATGCAATCTGAGCCGCACAATGCATCAGATCTAACGGCTAGATTTCATTCTCATTTCTCTCCACAAGGTGCATTCTCACAGGAACCAGCCCCTATATATATATATATATATATATATATATATATATATATATATATATATATATATATATATATATATATATATATATATATATATATATATATATATATATATATAGGTTCTGGTGAGAATGCAATCTTAGAAGAGAAATGAGAATGAATCTGGAACGTTAGATTGTGAGATCTAAGGGTCAAGATTTCATCAAAATTAGATGCACCAAAATGGTGCGAAAATGCATCACGTCGAAATGCACCATAAACCTTCGAAAATGCACTATCTCAAAATCTGAGCGTAGGATGCAATCTCAGCCGCACGATGCATCAGATCCGACGGCTAGATTTTATTCTCATTTCTCTCCACAAGGTGCATTCTCACGAGAACCGGCCCATATATATATATATATATATATATATATATATATATATATATATATATATATATATATATATATATATATATATATATATATAATTTGAGCAATGCTAGGGGTACACCAAAGGTGTATCCCATTTGTCCCACACCCCCTTCTCTACCACATATTTTTATTTTATTTTTAATTATTTATTTATTTATAAGTTTTTTGCACGTTTATGTGGTGGAGGAGGGGGTGGGGGACAAATGAGGTATACCTTTGGTGTACCCTTAGCATTTTTCATAAAATTTAGATGTACTTGTTCTTTTCAATACGACTCATAAATAGTAAATTTGTCTAATCGACAAAGTTATAATGATGTTCATTTTGAGTGTTATATTACGATAGTCGTCTAATTGAAACTCCTCTATTCTTATTGGAACTAAATAATACTCTCCCTGTCCACAAATAAATTACTCGTTGCGTGTTACGATATTTGACTGAAGTTATTTTCAAAACATTTTGTATGAAAAATAGTATAAAAATTTAAAAATAAAAATTAAATATTTAAAAACTATACCAAAAGATTTACAAAACTAGAGGTGACATGACTATATAATTTTATCAAATGGGTGACAAAAAAGGTCAGTTAAATGAATAAAGTTTTATCATGTGATTAGTGAACATGAAATTTATTTGTAGATGAAGGGAGTATTAGATTAGATCGTGATATTAAATTTTAATAAATCATTTTTCTATTATGATATTCACTATTCAGATTGAAAATTTCCGGTCTTATGGGTCCGAACATGTAAAGATCCGATCTTCTTCCTGGTTTTTAAATTTGGCTCCGGTCCAATCCAGTTAGGTGTTGGACCGGTGCTCAGCCCGTAGCACTTCTAAGTTCTAACTCAGACCTCTAGTGCAGAACTGAAACTCGCCGGAATGGATACCGAAGTTCCTTCCACCGATAACAACGTGTCATCGCTTCCGGGACCGGCGGCAGAATTTCCGTCGCCCGAGATCAACGCGTCCTCAAGTGCGGCACCGATTCCGCCGATTTCTACGTCGCCGAAGCAGCGAGATAAGCCATGGCACACTTATATATCGGAGGATCTGCCTCGCACGGTCCAAGAGTCCACGGATTCCGCCATTCGCTCGGCGCGTTCGTTCCAGAACTCCTCCTCCTTCCACCTTCGCACTCTACAGGTACCAATCGATCATCTCCTTGCCGCAATTTTTGTCTTTGGGTTTAATTTCAGTCTTATTACCTGAAAGCTATTTCGAATGAAATCGGTGCATCTATCTAATTTTTACGTGAAGATATTGATGTATTGGTATTTGTACGGAATCAACTTAAGCTCTATTTCATACGAGCATTTTTTGAAGCAATACCATGTTGCCGAGATTGTGGTAATTTTAATCAAGTAGACTAAGAAAAAAAATCAGTAATATTTGTTAGATATGAAACATGATGGGTTTTTCATGATGGAGCTTCAAGAAGTCAATGTATGAGGGACAGCTCTAGGGCCTCTAGCTGTCGTTTGGTAGTGGAAGAATGAAAAATCTTATGCAACTTTCTGGTTTGAATATTAACATTAGCCATTAGACATTAGCATCACATTGTATCACTAACTGCCAGACTTTTTCACTGTGTACTGCTTACATTTTGTCCACTTTTTTTCCTTGCAGGATTTTCTCCCACGATTAAGTTCACAGTATAGAGCTTATGAAGATGTTTTCTTCAAGAAAGTTAAAGGTGATAATATAAGATACATTTAATGTTTTTCAGTAAAGTGTAAGTGAATCTTTAAATGTGGGACGGCTACTTATAGTGTTTCCGTGAGGCCAAGTTCAAAAAAGAATTGAGAGCAATCAACGACAGAAAATATAGCAGCCATTGGCCACTATAACACAATCTTAATTGTGCACAATCCTGGAAAGGTTAAAATTCATTGGCACTTGGCACATGACATTATATAAGTATACAAATCATACAATCCAGAGTCATTGCACTTACACAAGGTTGATTTATTGATAGGAGGATGTGCATTAAGCATGATAAATGATGTTTTAAACAACACTATTGCTACCATTTCCCCAATCGCAACTGCCTAGGGATGTCGAACTGTCAATTCAACCCGGATTCGACCTTTTCCAACCCAACGAAAATCCGAATCCGACCCAATAAAGTATCCAAACCTGGCCCAATTAAATTATACCCGAACCCGAACTAAGTCGGTTTGGGTTTGGATATACTAAAACTCAAACCGAACCCAACCCATTGCCATCCCTCAATTGTATTTTTGACAATTTTCTGGATCAGTGTTTGTAATGGTTAAGGACATGGTTTTTTTTTACTTTTGTTGTTCCCAGCTAACCATTTTCTATGAGGTTCTTGTTAGCTGCTTATGCTCATAAATTCAAAGTGTTTGTTATCTTTATAGATGAGATAATTAGTGCAAGAGAGCATCCAACTCTAGCTGGTGGAATTGTTGTTGCTAGTGCCCTCATGCTCATGAGAGGTATGCATGTTTGCGTTTACTCACCTGTATGTTATTGATATGCATGATGGTTCTTCAACACCATTTGATTAGTTATTGGAGGCAGCGATTCAACCTTGGTCCATGTTGAGTATTTGAATGTAATATGCCATATTACATATCGTGCATGCTATGTCCTTTTTCTGTTTGTATAAATAAGCTTCAAATTCTGCATATATGGGCTGGAAACCATGATCCCCCTCTCCTGAAATACTAGAATTCACAAATTAATGAGATTTTCATAATTAGATGTTCATATTACCTGATGGCTTTATTTCAAAAGCGCATTTAATATATATGGACTATGGGACTAATTCTTCTTTATCAACAATATCCTCTGAAATTGTTTCACCATGGTTGGCATGCTGCCCTGTCTCCAGTTAATTGTAGTTTTGTATAGGTTAATATTAATACGGAGTATAAATTACTGTTCATCAAAATGGACTATTGAACTAATGGTATATACAGCTTCTTCGTCTCAATGATACTACCCATTTTCCATTGATCTAGTAACTCATGTTTGTAGGACCAAGAAGATTTATATTTCGCAATACTCTAGGTCGTTTTCAAAGCGAGGAGGTGTGTCCTCTCTTGTGTCATTCCAACAGCTCTATAATTCTTTATCCACTACTATCCTGTTTATCATATGCTTAAATACTGGTTTTGTTTTTAAATGTCAGTTTATAGTGGGTTTTATTTGCTTGATCAAGCAACTTTGCGAACAGCAATCAACCTTTCATTCATGCAGGCACGATTTAATAAAGCAGAAATGAAAGTGAAAGAATTGAGTATTTCCGTTGATTTAATGAAGAATGAGAGCAAAAAACTACTTCAAAGGGTGGCTCGTGCTCACGAGGATATGACGCATGGCCATTCGGAACTCATGTATTGTATATTGTTTTAAGCGTCTCCTTTTCATATTTATCTTACTTTTCCTAGATCTGCACCTGACCATCAAGGGCTCTAATGCTATATTGTAGGAATGCTGGAGCTGGTATTCAAAGTCTGACAAAAGCTGTTAACAAGGCAGAAGCTCAAGCTACTGGTTCGTGAAAAACTTCTTTCAAGTTACATCTTTCTTCAAGCTCTAGCTATTTTAAATGTGTGTTTGCTTGCAACTAGGCACAATAATTTGTTAATGGATGGATTTTACGAAATGAACGTTTCCGGGAACGCAATGCTTCATGAACTAGACTGCCCTCTTTTTAGCCACGTGTGGATGAGATTATTATTATTATTATTATTATTATTATTACGGAGTATTATTCATTTATTTTATGTTTTAAATTGATACTCCCTTTGTCCCAATATCAAAGTCACTCTTTAACGTGAAAAAGTTTAATAAAAGTGTTGAAAAGTAAAAAGTGGAAGGTTGGAATTTGTTTAGGAGAGAGGTTGAGAAATATTGTGAGCCACGTTCTCTTGAAGAAAATGTGAGAAGTGTGACCATAATTTTGGGACACCTAAAATGGGCAGTGTAACTTTAGTTTAGAGACGAAGGGAGTATATGGATTGTTTTAAATGCATTCATTTTCATTGTAATTGGAATATAAATTTACTAAGTCCAAACATACCCCTAAAAAACAAAAACAAACCTACGACTAGGGTATTCTTAATTAGATGGGACCTACAAGTGCTTCTATTTTATACTCCGTACTATGTTAACTATGAAATTGTAAATTTAAAAAAACTACTTGTAGGCAAACCAAATTTATTTCATTACGGGTAATATATAGTAATCCAATTTGTAGATTTGATGGACCTGCTGCGGGAGATTCCAGGAAGAGAGCCTATAAAACTAAGAGCAGAGGTAAGTCCCGTAAATGTTTGTATGACGTAATAAACTGTTTTATGTAAATTATGCTTCATTCTTATTTGATTATACTCCGTATAAATTAATCAATGCTTCTGTCTTGTAAAAGGAATTTGGCTTTATGAAGCTATATATGGAGTATGTATTTTTTGAATTTTACACCCATTGGAAATAGTTAAATAGGACTCCTTTTTTCGTTAGGACTACAATTTTTAACTGAAAAATTCTCAAACAAAACTCGACCAGTTGGATTATTTCTTGCCAGCATTAAAGGTTGAAAACTTGAAATACTGCTAGCTGACTCATAAAATGTTTGGTTAATTATTATTATTATTATTACTATTTTGACTGAGAGTGAAAAACAAATTGTGAATCAGGTTGCTTCTATGGCATCACATCTCCGACAACAGAAGAAAGCATTGGGCAAAAGAATTGTTAAGATTTCGGACATGGGCGTTCCGGTGTGACAACCTTTTTGTTTTTTGGTTGGTAATCTCAACCATTAGATATATCAGTAATTTTTTTTTGGTGCTTCAAAAGATGATTGTGATATAACTTTTCATTGCAAGCTATGCTCCCTATTTTGCTATTTGGCCTTTTGAAAATGGGAAGAAATAGGATAGTCTCCTTGGGCATGCTCGAACTAAAGCCATGTTCTCTTTACTTGATCTAAATGGTTCTGATTTGATTGGAATAACTATCTGGTCTGATTTGATTTGATATGAATTTAGTTATATTCAAAATTGTTTTTTATCTGATCTAGTCTGATTTGATTCCAATAAAAAAGTAATAAGTAATAAAAATAAGTTGAGAAAAAGATTTTCTGACTTCAACTCCATATATTTTACTCCATTCTTTTTTTAATCACTCCATTTGAAAAAATGTGTAGTATATATTTTATTCGCAAATAAATGACCATTGCAAAATCAATGGGCCGTGCCGCCCTCCTATGCTTTGCACGGGCGTATAGAGACGATTTATCGTCTATGCTGCACAAACGATTATCGTTTGTGTGTGTGTCTAAAATATGAGGGGTGTGTTACCCTAGCTTTATCCAAATCCAATCCATGAAATGATCATTTACCCGGTTACCCCTTTATGTACTTGTGTTGTGTTCGGAGTAATTAAGTTCATCATAGTAAAACTTTGGAAATGATTCCCAAATGAATACTATACTGTACTCCCAATCTCCCATCCATCTCTTGATCCTTCATTTTTTGTTTTTCAAATTCTTCAATGGAATTGACAAGAAAAAAAGGGGTTTTGGAAGGTGGAATTAATTAGGGTATTTTTGGCCAAATAAAAAAAGGAATGCGTTCTTAGTATCCTTTTGATTGGGAAGATTTTTTTTTTTTCACATAGCCTAATAGCTCTAAACTCCCCTGTGGTTTGAAAAATAGGCACCGAAACCCTTTCTCTTTTCAATACTTAATCCTAAAATCCATATGGTTTCTAAAAGCAGCGTCAATACCCCATTACCCCCTCCACCGGATTTTTTGTGGCGCGTGAATCATACGCTCCGTTGATGGACTGGAAATTAGATAAAAGGGGAGCCTTGGTGCTCCATTTTCAAACCATAGGGGGTTATCATGCGATTAGTTTATTTTATTATGACAAAAATGTCATTCATCCAATGAACTTTTTTTTCCATGTTCCTTATAACGCAAATGGTTTTTCTAGAACATTAAAAGTGTCATTTTTTTTATTTTTAAGACGGTGACATTTTCTCTTGTCTATAATACTTTTTATCTTATTCAGTTTTTCATTTCTTTTTGTATTAATTTTTTCATTTATTGTATTTCATTTCCTATTCTTTATTTACATGTCCCAATTTTTTACTCCGTATTTTATTTTGAAAAAGCATAAGAAATGAATTTGAGACCGATATAGTTTATGTTACTTTTTT
>OOIL02002336.1:122040-169726 GCA_900332095.2 Cuscuta campestris
TTATGCTTTTTCAAAATAAAATACGGAGTAAAAAATTGGGACATGTAAATAAAGAATAGGAAATGAAATACAATAAATGAAAAAATTAATACAAAAAGAAATGAAAAACTGAATAAGATAAAAAGTATTATAGACAAGAGAAAATGTCACCGTCTTAAAAATAAAAAAAATGACACTTTTAATGTTCTAAAAAAATCATTTGCGTTATAAGGAACATGGAAAAAAAAGTTCATTGGATGAAGGACATTTTTGTCATAATAAAATAAACTAATCGCATGATAACCCCCTATGGTTTGAAAATGGAGCACCAATGCCCCCATTTTATCAAATTTCCAGCCCATCAACGGAGCGTATGATTCACGCTTTACAAAGAATCCGATGGAGGGGGTATAGACGCTGCTTTCAGAAACCATAGGAATTTTAAGATTAAGTATTGAAAAGAGGGGGGGGTTTGGTGCCTATTTTTCAAACCACATGGGGGTTTAGAGCTATTAGGCCCATAAATATTTTCAGGGGAAAATAATTTTTAAGAAAAATTATTGCCCTATCACATTTTCCATTATTTGGTCGGAGGCAAATTCTTATGTGGTTGAGTGGTTCTGAGGTCTATCTTAATTTTATGAATTTAGTGTATTAATATAATAAAAGAATTATACTGTTTACAAAAAAAGAAAAGATTCATTTGTTAGTCAATGAAAAGTGTTAAAGGTTTAATATTTTATATGTAGATTTTAGGACCACGAAAGAACTATTCTCGGTGAAAAGAAAAATTCTTTTCTCAAAAAAGTATTTTCCATTGTTAATATTAGATTCACATTTGTGTGGTGCAGGAGAAGAAATTTTATCGAAATCTACATAACAATTATTCAAAAAGAAAAACTATCACAAGTACAAATTAAAATGTTTTAGAATCACTCGAGGTATTAGTGTATTACCTAAGCAAAAGAATATTGATTAATTTTAAGTTGTACTTCGTATAAGATCAGTGGTAATACCGGTGACGCCGTGGGGCGTCACTGCCATTTTAATGCCCAGAGGGCGTTAAACACCGCCCCCATGGGGCTCCACCGTGGTGTTAAACACTTCGGCGCGGCGTCATACGTTTGACGCAACCTTCCCCCCTATAACGGCTAAATTAGCTGTTGGAAGCAAAAAAAATAATTAATTTTTTTTAATAAATTTCAAAATCCATCTCCTCCCATTCTCACACCTTTCAATATCCAATTCTCATCAATCTTCTTCATATCTTCTTCAATTCTCCAATTCTCCAAGTCTCTTTTCAACATGAATCCTTCCGGCTCCGGCTTCTTTCTCGATGATCTCGAGCCTAACGAGCACGTCATGTGGATCTTCCAACAATTCGGGAGTAATCTGTCGATGTTCGAGACGCAACCATCGGGGTATGTCTATGAGCGGGAGTCGGTTCCGGAGACTCAACCGGAACCATCCGGCACCAAAAAAGTGCAATCCGAAAGAGCCACAAAGCTAAAGACACTCAAGCAATGACCGAGGCAGCACGGTTAGTCCAAAAGTGGACGCCGGAGGAAGAGTGCTTGTTGCGTCGGCTTGGGTTGACTTCTCCTAGCATCCTATTGTTGGTAAAAATTATATATTTTCTAATATATTTATGTTTTTATTTATATAATCGTGTTATATATTTGTGTTAAAAAAATTTCGTGTTATACATTTTTAAAGGTTCGGAGCAAACGAAGGATGCGATGTAGGATCGTATCGAGGAGAAGTTCTTCATGACGATGAACAAGGACGGCTCCTACCGTACCCGGGACCAATTCACTTCCAAATGAAGCCACATTAGCCGTAAAGTTCGAAAGTTTATCGGAGTTTACGAGGAATGCGCCCGGTCCCGGAGGAGCGGGATGATGAATGACGCCGTTGTTCTCCGACTTGCCACGACCCGATATCAAGATGGCGGACAACAAGGCAAGGTGCCCATCAATCTTTGGAGGATTTTGAGCCGTTCACCGAAGTGGCAACAACTCAACAATTCCGACGGTGGATTGTCAAAGAAAAGATCCTCCGTTGACGCCAAGGTTGAGATCGATGACACTATCAGTTCGTCCGAACAAAGGCCTCCTTTCAACGTTGCGGATTTTGATGACGAGGACCCATTCCACGGCCGATCGGAAGAAAAAGGAAATATCCATTGCCTCAGGTTCTGTTTCTGTTTCTTGTCACGACGATATCGGTCAGACAATGATTGAACAACTTCGGGTGTTCAATATTCGAGAAGAAGAGAGGGCGAGAAGAAAAGAAGAGAAGGAAGAGATCAAAATCATGGAAACCGACCTTTTTAAGTTATCGGGTTTCAAAGGTATGATCTTCGAGAGAAGACAAAAAAAGATCAAGGCCAAATATAATTTACCTTAGTTTATTAATGTATTTTTTTATTATTGTCGCTTTCTTTTTTTAAAATTTAATGAATGTAATTTTTTAAAACTATTGTCGCTTCAATTTCTTTTAATTTAATGAATGTAATTTTTTTAATTATTCTTGTTTCAATTTAATTAAATAATTAAATAATTAAATTTTATTAATTTAGTTTTAGAAGATGTATATTTAAAAATGTAAAAAATGAAGGTTTGAAGTCCCTGTTTGAAATCCCAAGACATCAAACCATATCTACTAAATCTATGAGGTAAGTTAAAACTGACTTGGCAGAGACAATATACGGGTGTTTTTTTTGCTTCTATAGAAAACAAGAAATGAAAAAATTTTAAAGTTGAAATAGAGAGTGGGAATTTTCCTTCCTTTTTATTTAGAAACAGTCTACTTTTATCAACTTTTTCGTTTCATTCCGACGGCCGGCAGGGCTGGAGTGGATGTGAATGGCGGAATTCGTCGGAGCTGACAACGCCGAAGCTATAATCACAAGAATTGAGCACAAATCTAGGAAGATCGAAAGTTTACTGAAGCAGTAAATTTCAATTGTTTAGCCCTAAAGCTGAGAATTTTTCTTTTTTAACCGGTGCCTACGCATAGAAAAATGGTCTGATTTTCTTCAATAAATATGCCTTTTTTGTTAGGTTTAAACCTGTTGAAGCTCTGAAAACTGCTCTCGAAGGATCTCCTCCCGTGACTAAAGATGAAAGATGCAAGGTTCAATCTTTTCTTACTTTTTTTTCTCTCACTCTGTCCAACATTAAAAAAAGGGAAAGAAGGTATATAGATTGACTGATTGAGTTTGTTCATCTTTCATTGTATTTTTACTATTTTTCTGTGATGCCAATATGTAGTCTGCAAATTGGATTGTAGTCCATAGGGCAATAATGGCTATAAAGGATCTGGACAGCTTGTTCTCTTCCCTAGATCCCGAGTACTACGATATTTTGATGAAGTATGTATTCTCTATCGTTTATATTATTCTCTATATACTCTGTAGATTCGTTGAATGATATCGTTTAAGTGCAAAAACAATGTTCATGTTGGATTACACCTGGTAAAAGAATGTGATATTGTGGCATGACACCAGCCCTTCTGTTGGATGGTGTTGAAGGTGGGGGCAGAATGTGGAGGAGTGTCACCGGGTTGGTTTGAGCAGTTAGGGCCTAGGGGTGGCTATGTTTCCAGGATTCTTCAAAGCTATGTTGCACAAACTCTTCAAACAAACACTACTTTCCTTCTTTGGGTACTTGGAAATGTCGTGACACCCAAATCCTTTATGCTATGTTTGGGAAACTTGAATTTGGACTTCAAATCCGGATTTGGCTCAAATTCCATGTTTGGAAAACTAAAAAAAATTTAAATTTGGATTTGAGTGAAATTACTCTAATTCATAACAAAGCTCAAATTGAAATTCATATACCTCCCCTTTTCATTTGAAATTCAAGAGTTCAAATTTTGGAATTAAAATGCATGAATTGAAATGAAATGCTACTTCCCAAGCACAATCTTACAAAATTTGGATTTGGAAAAGTTGATATCTCCATCTTTTAAACCCCGTCCTTGTCTCGGTGCAACTTAGGTTAGAGAGAGGGTGGAGGGGTGGAAAATGGGGGAGAATGTGCTTGTTTGGTAATGTTCTGATATGTTTGCATTACTGGTGTGACCTTGACTAGGGGATACATAGTACAGAGTATATATTTTTTTGATAACTTATTTTAAAAGATAGAATTTTAATGGTTTGTCTTGCCTGTTTCGAAAGTATCATGTGTATCCATCTGATCTGCACTTATCGTTGCGCACACGTTCATTTGTCGCTTGTAGTTAGTACTTTTTACACGGGACTAAAAATAACTTTCTAAGCCCAGCCACTAAGGCATAATGGCTATTGCCTTCAAAGTTGCACATAGATAGGGATGGGTCGGGAACAAGGAAACACCGATTTTTCAAATTTTACAAAGAATTCGAGTGTCGAGACTCCTCCAAGTATTCAATTGAAGATGTTTATGAGATGAGAAGTGGAACTTGTTTGAAGAATCTATGCCACATAGCTTGCCTTTGCTCGTCTAATGTCATTTTTTCAAGTGACTGCTCCCTCCTTCCCAATTTAAGTCGCTTGTTGTTGTTTACGAGGCTTGACTGAAGTTATTTTCAATTCAATTTATTTGAAAATTAGTATATAATTAAAAAACAAAATTTATATATTTAAAAACTACATCAAAAGTTCTACAAAACAAGAGATGACGAGACTATATTATTTTCTCAAATGGGTAAAGAACATGGTTAAAATTTGACCCTGTAAATAGTAAACAAGCAACTTAAGTTGGGACGGAGGGAGCAGTAATTAATGAAATAATCACTACTTAGCAATTAGGGCCTCCATCTCCAAACAAAATTCCTGCCTTGGTGCATTGAAATACACTATTTTTCATCAAAACTAACAAAATTTGACAAGTGTGTCATACCACCTGTATATATCATCATTGGCATGTTGAGTCATTTTGCAGGTATCTTTACCGAGGCTTGTCTACTGGAGACCGCCCCACCTGTGATCAATGCCTAAGGATTCACGAAAAGTTGACCGAGAAAGCTGGTCTGGGATGTATACTAAGGTGTCTGGCTGACACTGTAAATACTGTCTAGTCTTTCCGCTCTATATATTTCAGAGGTAAGAGCAATCATTTCCTCACACAAGATAACATGCATTGGCATATACTCCATATTAAGCACGAGTCGAATTTTCTCTCGTTCGCATACTTCTTTTTAAGCTTCCACATTGGTATTTTTGTTAAATCTCTTGATAAGCTCTCTCCAAGATGTGTTTTTGCCGAATTTACATGGATAAAAAAAATGTGGGTGGACTATATTCATGGGAAATGTTATGGTAAAATCAGTGTCTACTTTCGTGATGGTTATAGAGTATAACATTTAAATCTAACATTTGCAGTCAAAACTCCTTGAAATATATTCTCTTTGTCCCTAAATTAAACTCCATGCTCTGACTTTTGCAGTCAAAACTCATTAACTATAACGTTTGGGTTTTCATAAACTAGATTATCTATAATATCAAAGTACTATTGACCATTTTGTGTCAGTTTTTTTTGAAGTCTTATTTTATTATAACTTTTCATAGTATATATAAAAAAAATAATGATGGTCAAAGATTTAGTATTGGAGACCGTGAAAAACAACTTGTGAAGTTTATATATGAATGAAGTAATAATTTACTTTAGGAAATCATTATATTTTTGTACCTCGAATGGTGTCCAAGTTCATCCACAGTGGAAATTCCGTAAATGGTCCTTTATAGTTATTGATATTTATCATTTAGATTTTAGTCCACTATATGTTGAATTATATCAGAGCTCAATATTAATCGTCAACACTCAGGTCCAATCCTCTATGTCATTAAATACCAAGTGAGGTCCTTGAAAACTTGGAACATTGCTACTTTTAGACCTATGCCATTGTATCATTTTGAGGATTTTTGGTGGAAAGATGACTAAAATTGGCAATGCTCACAGTTAAAGTGGACCTCCAATGGAATTTCACAAAGTAGTGTGGGCTGAATATGAAATATTCTCAAATATGGAGGACCATTTGTGGAATCTACTCTATCATGTTATATGCTTTGAACTGCTATCTCCTTCACCAAGTACAATCCCCTTCTGCTCTCTCATCTTCTTATCATCGAATTTTGCAGGTTGAAACCCCGAGTAAAGCTTGTGTTGAATTTTGATATCATAGAACGCTCATCTCGGATGCTTTATATATTCGAGTCTCTATATATACTTCCCCTTGAGATGATGATATTGTTACACCACGAAATACAATCGTTTCATCACTCATACTTTGATTCAATTGCCTAATCGCGTCCGAGAAGGCTCTTAACGGGTTGCACGGTGGTTGCCGTGTCCGGGCTGGTCTAAGAGTGTGACCTATGGAATGTTTTCTATTTATCCAAAATATGAGTTCAAGGCTTTGAGTTAAAAAAAAAAAATGGTGGGTTAGTGCTTTGGCAAATGGCAGCTTATTACATGATGGCCTTGCAAGTTTTCTCTCCTTTAGGCCATACTTTCATACCACTGGTGTGTGTTTGTGACTAGCAAAGACTACAAAATTCTATTTTTCCTGTTTTTATTTCAATCTTATTTTGAATTCTTATTGATAGTTATACTACTTACGTCCCATAAAAAGATTCTACATTATTTTTTTCATTTGTCCTAAAAAAAGGTTCTAGTTTCAATGTGTAGAAAACATTGTGTGGGTCATACTATTTTTTATTTACGTTTTGCGCTACCGATCACCCAATTTTACTTTATTTAATCGTGTAGATTTTATTGTGTGTTTTTTCGTGAGAAGAGGGAGTATTAAATGTAGATACTGAATAAGAACTAGTACACCTAGTCTACTTTATATGTAAAGGAAATTTTTTAATTGATCCTTTAAAATTGAATTTTTTTCATTTTTATTTTTTTTATTATTGAATGTTATGTTCATGGTTCTTTGTTTGTTATACTAAAACTCAGGCCATTGAAGTTCACATTGTAAATTTTTTAAATTGTTTGAATATAAATAAATGGCAAGCTATTTTTAAAAGATGCCAAAATTCAAAGAGATCGAATCAACTGAAAATCTGTCTAACTTGATTCCAAATACTTTTTCGTCTTGGTTTAATAGTTACTCTTCGTTAAAATATAGAATCGCAAAAAAAGTTGAGTACTTTTTTTGAGGGGGATAAGGAGTACATTTTATTATCATGTTATTTAAGAATGTGAGTGACTCGAGGACATAAATTTTGGATTTTTAATAGAGAAAATTTTCTAAATGATACTCAATAATTATAATTATGTGTTTTCCTAAGTTATTTTTCAAGATGAATTAATTATCCAAAATAGTACTCGTACTCGTTAACTGAAAAAAATGCTCAATTTAGTCCTCCGGCTAACGGCCATCATAACTTCAAAACGATGTTAAAACATACACTAATTGTGTGTTTTCTTAAACAGGTCTTTTTTTTAAAATAAAAAGTCATTATATATAAAAAAAGTAATTTTAAAAACTATAGGATGAAAATATAATGAATAAAACTATAAATATGATTTAAAAAAGTTGAACGCAAACATTTTAAATTGTTTATAATTATTTAGAAAAATATCACGTAAAATAAATATTGAATAAGCAATTTCATCTATTCTGAGCCTAGTTAGTTAATACGCGTACAAAACCCGTATTATACTTATGTACGTATAATACGCAAATTATACTCACGTATCCGTATGGTCTTCAAAAATACTTTAAAATACACGTATATTTGACACTATACGTATAATTACGTATAGTACGTATGAATTGAATATTTCATTATAAATGTTTTTGTACAACAACAAATATTAATTTGTTCCAAAAAATATTTAAACAAAATACGAGTTCTACTTTTTATTAGTTATATATACAATACTTAATCAATTTGAAAAAATATATGCCATCTACATTCTACAAAAAAAAAATTAAATTTTTTGTCAAGTTCAAAAAAAGACTTCACTCTTTCATTTTTTTATGCCTCAAAATATTTATTTTCTTTTTATAAAAGAATGAGCGACATACAAGCAACTCTTATTCGTTTTTTCTAAATATATTCAAACTATAAAATTTTTATTTTTAACATTCTTTTAAACTACATACGTACATGAAAGTCAAATGAGGATATTTTTCCTAATGAAGGGAGTATATATTTTTTTTCAAATAAATATTTTAAATAAATAGAGATTCTAATTTGAAAAAAATCTATTGTAAATATTTCATTTATAAGATTTTTGTATTTTGTTTATTTACCCTAATATAAATTGATGACTATCAATCGATAAATATGTGTAAATTTGACCTATATATGATAATATATATAAATATATAATAAGACGTATTTTAAAAATAGAAAATGTTTAAAACGAGTGCGTATTTGTATCCGTATGCCGAACGTTTAATATGCATAGTAAGCCGTATTTTATAAAATTCTAACGTATTATACAGAATATGCGTATCGACGTATTATACGTCAGCCGTATATTACTCCCTCCGTCCCGGAGTATTCGTCCAGTTTTGACTTTTAGAACTGTTCATTTAAGTACTTTGAATCATCAAATTTTCTCAATGTGTAAGCCTAAATATAGTCATGTGTGATCTTGTTTGATTTGTCTTAACATATAGATTATTAATATATAATTTCTATAATTTTTTAATATACAAATTACAAGATAAAATGGATTAAAGAAGTGTATTGGATGGTGTGTAAAAATGAAAGTGGACAAATACTCTGGGACGGAGGTAGTACTAACTATGATTCTGAGACAAGACTCCTACTTCAAATCCTTCGAATTATGATATTTGACCAAACTTATTTTCAATAAAATATAACCAAAAAATTGGTCTTAAATTTTCTATTAATATGAGTCTTAATTTGAGATTAAAAGAGTATTAAACAGGTTGTTTACATAATATTCTGTTAAACAATTATAAATAACTTGAAACATTTACTTTTATATATTTTCGTGCTATAAGATTTACTCTTTTCTATGTATTTAATGAGTTTTTATTTCAAAAATGAAAAATTGGGGAAAAAACCGAAATAGGACTCCAAAACTTAAATCCCCCAAATAGGACTTAATTTCCGTCGCCATCCCAAAAATACCCTCCCTCTAATCTACACCGCCTTCTAAATCCTGCCCTAAAGCATTTACCATAAAAACACACAGAAATCTAACGCGGCTAATACGATTATGGTCCGATAGAGCACGAGCAGAAGAAGAGTGCGAAGAAAATGGCGGACGATGATTTTGAAGACCAGAGGCCGAAGACATTGACAGAATCAAAGAAGAAAAAGGTATGTGTTGACTCGAAATGCGCTGAAAAGCAATTTGGAAATCAAAGCTGGGTTGATTTTTGATAAGATTTGTCATAAGGAGAAAGTTTTGAGTAGAATTTTACATGCATTTGGAAATCAAAGCTGTATTTTGTATTTTAGATGAATTTCTTAACCCTAGTTACATATTTGTTAAATATTCAATTAGATTCGGTCATGTGGTTAGAGCTCTTGTGGTCATGTGAATTAAATTACTAAGGAAATTTGTGTTTCAAAATCAAATCCTTTATTGTTGTATCATATGGTCTCATCATTTGTCTTGTGGACATGTTGGATTTAAATGCATAACAAAAAAATAAAAATATTCAATGGTTAATATGCAATTAAAAAAATTCATGATAGTCCAGTAAAGTATGTAATGTGGATATTACCAGTGTCATAATCTGTAATGTGGTGATGAATATTACAAACCATTGTAATGTAAAGTGTCATAGTATGTAATGTGGTAATGTGTATTACAAAGAGTTGTAATGTAGACGGGGCAGGATTGTGAAGTGTGACGCGGAAAGAAAAAGGAGGGCAAAATCGGGAGAGAAAGAAAGAATATGGCGGGAGAGGTCCTAGTTGGGGGATAAAAAACATGAACTCCTATTTTAGGGATAAACACAATGTTTTAGTCCTATTAGGGGTGATTTCTAAAAATTTAACTAATGGCGTGTTTGATTGGGCATAAAATATTTTTCAAAAAAAATTTTGATTCCATTTTCATGTGTTTGGTGACATTAGTGGAAGGAAAATATTTTCCTACCAAACAATGGATTATATGATTGAAGAATAATTTTCAAAAAAAATATTTTACCTTCAACCAAACACAACCTAAATACACAATTCGAAAGAATCATTTTGGAAAATTAGTACGGAGTAAATTTTGACTTCGTTTTGACAGCCATTAGTCGAGGAACTAAACTAGGCATTTTTCTCATTTAATGAGTGCTATCCCGCTAATTAATTCATCTTAGAGACTAATTTAAAAAAATACATAGTTATTGAATACTATTTTGGTAATTTACTCCTTTTAATATTATAAACTTCATCTAAAAAACTCCTCATTTAGTCGGACAGAAACTTAAAAAACATTGTATAGTTAAAGTGATGCAGAGAAGAAGAAAAGATTGTGAACCACATAAAATTTTCCAAAGTAGAAAAAGTATTTTGTCTTCACTTTTTTTATTTGACAGATAACCAAAAAAACTATGGTTCCAATTTGCCATTATTGCCCTATGAACTACAGTCCAATTCCATATTGGCATCACAATCAAAATAGTGAAACTACATTGAAAGATGAACAAACTCACTGAGTCAATCTATATATCTTCTGTTCTTTTTTTCTCCTCGTCTTGGGAAATTTTATGTGGCTCACAATCTTCTTTCTAGGAAAGAAAATATCCACCCCCCCCCCCGGATCAAACACTACCTTAATAAATGTAATTTAACCTTAATACACAAATAATTAAAACATTAGGACTATATGCTATTTAAAGTCAAAGTTTACAAACACTGAGCAAAAGAAGTTAATTTTGGGACGAACATATATAGGAAATATGAAGCCCCAATTTGAAACGAACATAATAGAGACATGACAACAAAACATTCATTCTATAAGCCAAACCTGCATCCCAAATTTAGGAGGGCCTCCGATGCTCCACCGCACTTTGTGTATTACTTTCTCATCTGTGTGAAGAGTTGAGACGATGGTCTGGCGGCAGCTGGATTGCCAAACGCCAAAAAGCCGCCACCACCGCCGCCTGGTTGTTGTTGGTTGCTAAAACCACCAAACCCAGCAACACCTGCCAGCATTTGTCATCAGCAAATGAGGTTTATAAGGTGTAAGTTTACAGGTTAAAGAAAAGTGTTTGAAATTTTCTTTTTGAGGAGAGAATCTTTTTGAACCATGTACTCCCCTTGCTGTCCCACAGCGGTTAACTAAGTTTGACTGGAGTTATTTTTAATTCAATTTTTTTAAAATATTAGTATAAAATTTAAATGAAAAAATGATCTAAAAAATTCTAAAAAAAACATGAGGTGACTTGACTAGATTATTTTAACAAATAAATTGACAATTGTAGGTAAAGAAACTGTATCTCATTTGACCTGTAAATCATACAACACTTCCTTAACGAGAAAGTGAGGAAGTTTAAACTACGCTTTCTGACATCCAAAAAAGAAAAAATGACAAGTTCATTTTGAGATGGAAGGAGTAGAAAACGGAAAAATTCTCTTTTTTTCCTCCATCCAAAAAAACTTAAAATTTTTTTTTAAAGAAAGACATGAGTGGCTCAACTCTTCCCTCAAAATAAATTCCGGCCATAATTTTTTTATTTTTCAACATTTTTCTTAAATTCCGTGAAAGTCAAATGAAAGAGATTTTCACAAACACTTCATCATCCCGTATTTCACAACGAAAGATTACGGACAATCAGCTTCAGGAGAGCATGGGTTTCCAAATTAAGATAATAACAAATCATCACCAACAAAACAAGACATAGACAGAGGAACCACTACATACCTGTGCCAGCTGCAGGAGCACCAAACCCACTTGCAGTTGCAGCTGCTGCAAATCCACCACCTCCGGTGGCGGCTGCAGCAAAACCACCACCTCCGGTGGCAGCTGCAGCAAAACCACCACCAGCTGACGCCAGTTTAGAAAATCCACCACCCACAGCAAGGGCCCCACTACTAAAACCGCCAGCAGTATTATTATTGGTTGGAAAACCAGCTACAGAACCACCGGCGGGTGGTGAAGCACTTCCGGGTAGTCCAGTACCAAGCTGTCTTGACTGTCCAAAAGCACCCAGAACAGATCCTAAAGCACTATTTCCAGGTCCAATCTGAGATGGTTTGCCAAACCCACTCCCAGGAGTTTGACTTGCATTACCTGGTGCAAATCCACCGGGCAAGCTATTAAAGCTTGTTGGAGGAGGCTGTGACGGCTGTAGTGATGGGAAACTAAAAGACGCTGGTCTAAATAGCTCACCAGCAGGGGGGGCAGCCATGGTGAAGGTAGTGCTTGTTTGACTGGGGGTGTTATTGGGCAATGGAGCGCCGAATGGATTTGGTTTTGCATTAGACACATTAGTGGGAACTCCAAATCCAAACCCGGCCAAGTTGCCTAATGTCTGCTCAGTTACTTGATTCATCTCCGGAGCTTCCTCTTCCATCTCATCCTCCTCAAACACTGCACCAGCAGTATTTTCAGTTTTCCCCCCGCTGACACTCTGAGAAGTTGACTCTTTTTCTTTCTCATTTAATCCCACACCAAAGGCGAGACTAGAGAAGCTAGATGTGATTGGCGGACTTTCAGATTGTGTTTTTGATGGATGTTCATTTGTTGATTTTGATTGGGCCAATAATCCAGCTTGTGAGTTGGATGCAACATTTGGAAGAGACTGTTGAGGTCGAGAAATTGTATCTCTTGAAGCGGCATCAGAGGTAGTGAGTTGAGATAATGATTTTGGATCATGTCTTTTACTGTCAGGAGTAACGAGTGATGGCCCCACTTCCTGAGTAATTGGAAAATCAAAAGAACTTTTTTGGGAAGCAACGGATGATGACTGAGACACTGAGGGCGATTGGGTCGTATAGGAACTGGCTTTAGGAATAGATAATAAATTATCTGATGCTAGTTCACCTGATGGAAATTTATCTGATATTGACGGTAAACTGGTTTTAGAAGGTGAAGGGGAATGAAGCAAACCTTGCAATGAAGGAGATGCTGATGGTGGCAAATTGGGTGTTAATGGAAAAATGGGGTTAGTAGGAAAACTCAAAGATTTGCCTGAAGTAGCCACCACGATTTCAGTAGTTTGCCTTTTATTTTCCACAATTTCTGTGTTCGTCAACTTCCCAGAGAAGCTAGAGGCAGAATCAGCACTAGTTGCAGCAGAAAAAGAAAATTCAGAACTAGTTTTTGATTCAGTTTGCAAGCCTCCCCTTGATATCGGTGCATCCTTCTCACCTCTGATTGTTAGATTGGAATTCTGACTGTCTATGGAAGCCTTTTGCAGTTTGGTTTCACACTGCTGAATGAGTTTTGATTGACCTGGTGTTGAATTCCCGGTAAAGCGAGTGGCGCTGGTTGCATTCTCATTGGTTAATGTCACACCTTCCCGAATATTTTGACCAGAAAAGGTTGACTTGGTTTCATCCAGCGAAGGCGGCATTGAGAAATTTATTGCTGATGGAAGTTTCTCTGCTGACTTTCCAGAGTCATCAGCCCAAAGAGAGCGAGCAGAACTTCTACTGCATATTTCTTCAGAGATTTCTGAAAAACATGGATTACATCAAGTAAAGTCATTACTCAAAAGTTAATACTACTAGGCAGAATTCAAACCTGGAAAAGGTCAACGAAAGATAATATGAAGCAAAATAGAGGGAAAGCTTGGAATTTGGAATGAAAGGAAATCTGAAAAAAAGGGCTTCAAACATAATAAATCAATTATAGATACCTGTCCAAATATATATATATATATATATATATATATATATATATATATCTGTGTGTGTGTGTGTGTGTATATATATACACATACATACATACTCCGTCCATCCCAATTTTAATTGCATGCTGTTTACGATGTTTGATTGGAATTATTTTTTATTCAATTTAATTGAAAATTGGGGTGAAATTAAACAATAAAAATTATACTCCATATATTTTAAAGCTCAAAAGTTCTAGAAATCAAGAGGTGACATCACTCTTATTTTATCAAATGAGTAACAATAATCAGCAAACAAAGTCGTTTAAGTTTGACCATGTGAATAGTGAACGTACAACTTAAATTGGGACAGAGAGTATATTTCTATTATGGAGAATTTACCTAAATAGTACTAAAACATAGTGACTTTCCCAATGTAGTACGATATGTTTTATTTCCCAATGTGGTACCATTGTTCAAAATCCACTGGTCATTGTTCAAGTAAATGTCCACCGCCACTGGACATTGTTCAAACTTAATGTCCACCATCACTGGACATTGTTCCTGCCACTAGACATTATTCAAGCACCATTTAGGGGATTAAAAAGTTTAAGTACTCCATTGGGAAAGGACATATGTTTTAGTACTATTTAGTGCAATTTTCACTTCTATCATAGTATAATGTGTAATATAATCATATGCAGAGTTTTATTTATTTATTTTAAATTAAATCCAATTTCAGTTGTATTTTACAAGGTAAAACCAAAGTTCAAAAAATTCCTTTGAATCTTCGCCCCAACCATTTCACATATTCCAAAGTAGCCTACAGTCCTACACAATTGAGAGAACAAAGACAAGATTCTTAATGGGGGAGGGACTAACCGGTGGTTTTGAATTTTTGTTGAGAAGTGCTTGAGGAGGCACCAGAGACATTTGACGCAGCTATAGTTGATCTTTCATGCGACTTAGAATCAGATCGCGGTTTATAAGCAGACAAAGATGATCTCGTAGCACTTGCCTTCTTGTAATCTTCTTGCAGGAGAATTCTTTTCACAGTCGTCTTTGGGGGCTCAAAACAAGCCCAGTTCTGCATGCAGAGCAGTTCACTCACACAAATGCAGAAATTGGATGCGAAGAATCGGAGATCAAAAGAAAGCACTATATAGAACAATATAATACTAGTCTATTGCGAAACAGGACAAGCTCATCCATTCACTATGAAGTGACAATCACAAGAAAGGCACTGTAAATATTATAGCCAACAAGCGCAGACCCTAACATGAAGAGAATAAAGTGATTTGTTTCCTCAATATATAAAGCATCTTGAATTCACAAAAAATGTCTTTAGGTAACAACTATCAATAAATAGGAGCTAGTCAGCAGTGTCCTGCTGTCATTGAAACGCGATCATAGCCTTGTTCAGGAGGAAAAACAGTTCAAATAAAGTATTAAAGTAAGTAAACTGTTTAAGTTTGAGCCACGTTAACAAGGTGGCTAAACTACAATACCCTGTAAGGACAGGTCTTCAAAAACCCGAGGTTAATAACTCAGGTCAGGGGATGTTTGGGAGGCGGGGGGGGAGGGGTGGGGTTTTAGCTTATTAAATGTTATGTTAAACATGGTATAAACACTTTACTTTCACCTTTTATATTATTAAAATACTTGAAGTAGAACTCAGTTCAATAAAGAAGAGACAACACACACATCATATCACATTGTTCGGCATTCTAATTTACTTATACTCCAACAAGTATGAACACTCTTTATCAATAATTGCCTATCTATTTATCTCTATGGAAAGAATCATTTGGTATGCTATATACGCACATGGATGCATTTGCTTAAATTTTGGTTCATCTAAAAAATTGCATTTGCATGTATCCTTTTAGAATCATTATCCTTACAAAGTTACAATATTGAGATGCCCATCAGATTTGTATTCACTGCATAAAGTACTCTGACGAGACCCAGATTTATTTAATACGTACTACGGAGTATTCAATTATTTAATACTGAAAGTGGTTTATTTTAATATGCCCCCTTTATTAAATTATTAATTTTAGTTAGAAGTCCGGGTTAAGATATTCAGAGTAGTTTATTATATTTACTTGCTTAAATTATTGTTTTAGTTAGAATTCAAAGTTGAGTCAAGGACAAGTTAGCCAATTTATTAGAATAGTCCTATAGCCCATCATTATTATCAATTTCAACTGGAGCATAGTACGGACTAATAAAATCACACTCCGTATTTGTTAGCTGTCTCAACTCTCAACTAATAAAATTATACTCCGTGTTTGTTTACAATATTCCCAACTTCAACAACAACAAACCCAGTAGAGGCTGTGAATATGCAGACCTTAACTCTACCTGAAAAGTAGAGGCTGTTTACAACTCCATCTGTCCCAACTCCCAATTTGACATCCAGAACTGAGAGTGTGGTACTGATTAATAAATTCAAATTGTGTGGATGAGATTGGCCAAGTGAAATTAATTGTGAGGCAGTAAAAAAAGGAAATAGTGTGGTGTATATTGGGACAGAGAGAGTAATATCATTGATGTTATTTCCAACAATGTCCGTCAAATTTGAATGCGAAATAAATTATTTGAATGCTTTAAATATACTCTATTTTTTCCTTTTCCTGTATTTGTGTGTGTGGGGGTGGGGTGGGGAGTTAAGTAGAGGTATAGAGGTCGCATACTCTTCAGCCTTTTGCATTTAAGTTAAATGAAGATGGATTAGACGATGTTACCCGATCCAAAGAATCACGGCGCCTCCTTGCTGTTTCTGGTTCAGAACTTTTTGTAGCATTTGTTTGCTTTCTCCAGGACTGCTCATTGGCAGTAAAAGAAACAGACCTTTCCCTGTTTAATGGCGTACTCAAAATCATTTCCTTACCAGGGGAGCTATTAGTGCTGTCTTCATAGGACAGTCCAATTGTTTCAAACATTTCCTTTCTCACATTATGCCTGCCTGCAGTAGACTTTATGTTCAAATCAGTCATCAGCTTTGAGAGATTTCCAGAGAGCTGTTCTGCTGCTGCTAGTTGTGCATTCACCGTTCCACGTAAGCTATGCAAGGAGTGGGTGTGCCTGTAATGCCAAATACAATCAAGTTCTCATGTTAAAAGTTAAGACATATCTTTATCTATTACTCCGTATTTGTCTTGAAGCATCCATTTAGTTCAACATATAAGGAGCAGATGTTAAAACTTATGTTCTAAGGAGCATATGTCAACATATGCTTGGAGACACGGCAATCAAGCACATTGATTATTTCCATGTTGGCCCAACTGGCTGGCTGGGTGCCTGGAATTATACAAATTTTTTCCATGACTAAGAACACAGAAATTTTATTCAATTTCTAATTTCAGAGTTTGGATATGCTGTTGAATTAACAATTTTGGATTTGCAACAAATCCTTTGTTTGATTGCACCAAGCATTTAAATTTGGGGTTTCACTCAATTCCATTTTTTTGCCCACAATTTCGAATGACTAGCATATGAGTTTTTAAATAAGTATAACCATGTCATTTTGTAAACCTCAACTCACCCATCTCTTCTCCCCTTAATTATTTCTCTATCCCCACTTCTTCACTCAATATCAAAGCAGAAACCCTTACACATCCAACCATTTCTCTCTCCCAAGGAACCACCCCCAGTCCATCACCACCACAATATAACCAATTTTCATGGACACCCCCACCAAGTCAGCAACCACCTTCCACAATCATCGTCTCCACTTCCTTCGACTGGTCACCACTCACCAATCCCTTCAATGGAGATATCTAGTTCTGAGTATTGCATGGGCTGTATACGTTTGGATCAAAGGAAGCCCCAAGTTGGTGATTTCTGGTTGGCTAGCTACACAATGTGCAGCAAGCAGTGGTTGGCTGGCAAACACGGTGGTGTGAATTCACTGTTGGCTGGGGGAAGAAAGAAGGAGAGCAGGGGGAGATTGGAAGTTTGGAACATTCTCTTTTTGTTCAAACTTTGGTTTTTTCAATTCTTTAGAAATGGAGAACAAAAGATTTGGCATTGGAATACTACTGAGATTGTAGAATTTCAAAATTTTGAATTTCAAATGAAAACCAATATCCAAGATAATAATTTTACAACACACACATGTGTAACTTGTAGGAAGTATATGAGTTGTTTTCGTTACCAAAAAGTTGCAAAAAAACTCATTGCTAGGGAAAATAAAGAAGCATAAATGATAAAATAAAAATTTAAAAAAGGAGGGCTTATACAGCAGCCTACTATCAGACTAGGGCCAAACATTTCAAACATTTGATCAAAACAAACATTTACAATAAAGAATAGTGTCAAACTATGATCCTATTTTTCCTTCATTTTACTATCACAAAGTCCAAAGAAAGCATGAGCTTAAAATGAAGTTAGGAGTGTAGTGGATGACTACAAAGGCATTAATCATCTTACCTTCCTTGTTCATGATTGCTTTGTGAGGACCTCCGATTCATTGAGATTCCTTCACGTCTACCAAAAGTATTTAACTCAAGAATGTTGAAATGTTTTTCCAATTCAATGAGTTGATTTGTTAGGACCTAAAAATGAAAGAATAGAAGTTTTAAATATCTTAAAGGGAGGGGTTTAAGAATATCATCCGGAAAAGTGAAGTTTTTTTATCACATATCAGAGACCCATACCAGATTTCAACTGGTACATTAAATCATGTACTCATATTGGATTAATCATACCTTAGACAAAAAGGGTTATTCTCTCTCAGATTCTTTTTTTAAAATAAAAAGTACAAACTCCCTTCTTCATTGTTGGCAACACTAAGATAAGAGTGACTAAATACAACCTGTAAAAGCCAACTCTCATAGCAGCTTAGGCTGTGTAGCCCCACAAAAGCCCAAACAAAAAAAGTTTTGAGTGTACACTGACACTAGGACAGCGATCTCGCCGAGATTGTCCAAGACGGGCCACTACACACCAAAATATTGCCAGTGGCCAAGATGGTACATACCACAAAGATCTATTCAGTGCGAGATTCAAAATCTTGTTAAAAACCCTCTCATCATTACCTTCTGCATATCTTTTATATGTACTTGCTTTAAGTCAAGTTCAGGACATAATTTCTGGCGACTCCACATATCCAAATATCTGGTATCAGTGGCCTGCTTGAAAATGCCCTCCATGTACACTTTCTTGGCTAAAACTGGAAATTTTATGAATAAAAAGCAATTTTAAAGAAAAGCAACTATATATTGATTGAGAAGAGTTGGAGTCACTTGAATATTGTTTTTTTCAATTCTTTGTTTGAGCATTTTAGATCCTATGAATTCCCACTCCTTTGGTCTGGAATAAATTTAGTTCTTTTGATTAACACCAAGGAAGCACAGGAAAGGTACTTGCAATTTAACCCTCTCCTCCCAAAAGAAAATAAAAATAAGACACCAAAGAAAAAAAGTGAAGGAACCTCCCCCTCCCGCCAATAAAAAAGAAGGAAAAGAAAAGAAACAACGGAATAAATTGTACACAAATATTCTTATTCCTCAAATAAGGCTCACCATCATTGTTCTTCATGTGAACAACCTATCCAACCAAAGCAATAAAATATTGTACATAACACAAATTCATTATTGGAGTGTACGGTGTACCTTTTACTGTCTTATCAAAGAGTAGATGAATCTCTTCTTTTTGCTCACTAACTATTGCCTACAGTTTGAAGATGAAGAATAAAAAAATCTGAGATTCAAAACAAGAACTGATATGTCATTATCTATTTGCATAGTAATCCACACATTTCTCTGCCAACAGGCTTAGAGGAGTTGGTTTTGATATGTCAATATCTCATGCTCCCGGCAAACAAAGTAAACAAAGGCACATCAGTATATGGTTTTAATGGGGCAGAAAGTCTAAGAAATGCAAACGTTTGCATCTAAAATTGGTACAAACTTTAACACTAATTTCTGATGGTTTACAATTACAGGGGAGTGGCTTAGTAAGCCAGCCACTTTATTAACAGGAATGATGAAGTCTCAGCTGATCAATACAGAATCTAGAAATCTAGAAGCAGCCATTCACCTTTTAGAAGTTGCATCTACAGACTAAACCACCAATATAACAAGAAACAGCCGTATTTATGTTTGGTAGTGTAATGGCAGAACCTACTGCACTGATAGTTAGTTACATTCCTATCCTATTAGAGGATACTACCATACTGTAGGACAGTAAGGTGCTCACCGTGCTAAGAGATGGTGAGCATATGAAATTGAAATCCGTTTATGTGAAGATCATATTATGAAAGGTGTTCGCCATGGTCACCTATGGTGGATATATATATATATATATATATATATAGAGAGAGAGAGAGAGAGAGATTGACTCCAGTGAGATGACACCTTACGGTGAGATCACACGCTTCGGTCAGAGCTCACCACTGGCCACTGCAAAGCTCACCAAAGACAACTATAAAGCTTACCAAACTGTAAGGCAAAGCTCACCATATTTTTTCAACACTTTGAATTTTTTTTCAAAAAATAAAATCAAAGGAAGGGGTGCTAACTGGACTTTGACTGTTGACCGCCAGCATTGACCGCCGCCTGCCGCCAGTCGTTGCTGCCGCCGGTCTCCGGCAGCCACCGCCAGTCGCTGCCGCCGGACTCTGGCCGCCACCGACGGCCGTCGCCGGTCGCCGCCTCCGGTCTCCGGCCGCCGCTGCTGCTCTGCCGCCGTTGACCGGTGGTTGACCGGTGTTGTTATTCTATTTTTAATTAATTTTTAAATTTTTAAAATTTAAAAATAAAGGTGAGTTTTGGGGTTCAAAGTGGTGAGCTTTGCTTTATTTCCAGGTGAGCATTGCATTGTCCATTGGTGAGCTTTTTAGTGTAGTGTGGTGAGCTTTGCGTCATCTGACCGAAGCATGTCATCTCACTGGAGTCAATCCCATTTATATATATATATATATATATATATATATATATATATATATATATATATATATATATATAACTATAGTCACCACTCGCCTTTCATAACTATGGTGAAGATTTCATCTTGTTGTTGCTTTCACTGGTGTACTTAAAAGGCTAAAAAAAAGAATATTTCAAGCTATAGATGTGTCTCTATTGGCACGAGTTTGAAGCAGAGCGTTCATATCATTTTCTTCTTAAGAAAACTAACTACACATTTTTTAGCTTTTCTTCTTCATTTTCTGAAAAGCATAACATAAAAGCTTACCCTCCATGTTCTGCATTTAGAAGATAGAGCATGTATGCCCTCTTCTAAAGTTACAACTGAACTCTCCTGCCTGGAAATGGATGCATCCATAAAACCCCCTTCACCTTTTATCTCTTGTAGAAGGCCGTCCAACTTTCTGGTCATGTCTTCAACCTAAGGAATGGTGCACATATATAAGTATGCACATGCATCAACCATATGTAAAAAAGGCAAAAAAACTCTCAAAACTATGTAAGAAGCATAATATTGACGAATGCACCTTATAAGTTCAAAATATAGAAAGCAAGACATTAAATTATGAAATAGCATAGGCCAGTATCTCAAGTACTGGCATGCAACAAGACTAAGACCAAGTGGTTATGTAGGTAAACATTTTTATACAAAGTGCGTGATAAGGCCGTCAATTCAAGATTTTGAACTGAAAAGCTAATATTATCAGGAATCATACTCCCAACCAATAATATTCAACATCACAACAGATGGACAGAACCGGAAGAATATAAACAATAGAGCTTAGTTTTCCTGTATAGTTTAGAATAGAAATTATGCTTGTAGCCGCCATGGAGTTAAAGGGATAGAGAATTGCCAACAAGAAATTTTAGGGGTCAAAGGACATTGTATAACATACATTGTGAAACTGCTTGGACCGGATCCTCTCTGATGAATCCCTTGTAGGTTGAAGCTTTGAAGACTTCTCCAATGATACATTTTGCTCCAATGAAGATGATGACTTAATGCTCTGAGCCCAAGGCATGACTCTTTGCTTAGAGGAATCAACTGAAGCTGAGTTAGTCTGAGCCCACGGTATAGCGCTTTGGAGATGACCTCCAGGCAAAGGAAGCATAGTTCTATCAGAATTACATGCATCTTTCTGTTGAGTGTTACCAAAGGTTTGTAAGGGAGAACTTTTGTCATTTCTTAAGCTGCCAGTAGAAGATGCACCATTAGAAAAACCCGTTGATACTGTCCTCTCTTGCACCGCAACTAGAGAATCTCGTTGTGTACTTTTTCCAATTAATTGGCTGTAATCATTTGAGGGTTTCACACAAGCAGAACCTATACTATTCTTGGCTTCAGCTGATGTATGCATTGATTTCACACTTAAACTGTCACATGGAGTTTCTGTGTTTGCAGCATGAGATGCATTCAACGATGGATCTTCCAGATCTTTATCTTGTTTTATACGCAGAGGTGATTGCGGCTTATCCCCATCTTGACTTAGCTTAATAGCAGGGGATTTGAGGTGTTCGTCACTCGATAAGTTGAGAAGTGGATTGGCTTCCTGATTTATAACTCTAATACCATGTTGTTGGGTACTCCTTTGAGCAACTCCAGCAGCTTTTATATCAGACTCACTTACATTTAGATCATTCGATTTCAATGACATGTCTTCTACATGTTTCTCCTTAACTTCAGAAATGATGTGAGACCGTACAGCTTCTGGTAGTGCCACTGCAGAAGTATCTGATGTAACTTGACTTGGAATCTGACCAAAGAGTTTATTCTTATTCTCAATCACTAACTTCGGAAGTGGTTTGGCTCCCAAGTTTCTGGTCTCTAAGTCTTCTAGGGAAAGCATGGATGGCTGAGTGCACTTTTGAACAGTCTCAGCAGCTTTTCTATCTGATTCACTGACATCTAGATCATTAGGTTTCCGCCCTATATCTTCTACATCTTTTTTCAAAACTTCTGATAGCAACATTGTAGAAATATTATCATTTTCATCAGGGCATGCAATGACTGGAGATGTAACTGACTCACTTGTAGCACTGCAGAAAAATCCTCCCAACATCATGAGAAAAATATTATATGCATCACATGAAATATAATGAAATTGCAAACACAAGAATAACGTACCTAGCGAAGTGAAAAACTGAAAGCCCCCCATCACTAGCAAGGCATAGAAGAACACAGCAGGGTGAAACCTCTTTTTCTTCATTGTTGCCGAGCAATAATTTGAGTCCTTTCTGTTGGGAAACCTTGTCAATAGCAAGCCCCAAGACAAAAATATCCTCTCCAGCTTCTGAAACACAAGAAGATCATCATACTCATCATCACCAACACCGTCATCCCAACCAGTCGGGGTCAGCGCATGAAATTTAAAGCATCAATTAATGTGGACCCTGGTCATATACAGCTTCACCGGTACAGCCTTGTGAGTCGTGACATAAAACCAATCTTTTTCAATAATACACTCCCACCACACAAGTACAAGTGATACTACAATCTGTGTAGCATCAAAACGGGGACGGGGACGAGACGAAAACGCAGAGACGGCTATTTTGAAAAAATGGGGAGACGGCATACACACACACACACACTCTTTCAATCCCACATTAGTTTTTCCACGTGTGTAGTGTTTTATTTGGATCATGTATATCTAAGTATCTAACATTGAGAAAAAACTCAAGAATTAAATCTAAGGCCCACATAGGGATAGAAGCCCAAAAATTAGATCAGGGAAGTGGCTATATAATAAGGCCCCCATTTTTTTACTTTTTCTTCTTTCCCACTTTTTCCTCGTTCCTATTCAACTAGGTCAGACACTTTCTCTTCTTCCCAATTATATCGTCTCCCTCATCAATGTCGTCCAAGCCATTTCGGAAAAGGAAGACGTTGGGTAGCATTTATTTAAGTTTTAATTTAAAGATACGCCACCTGGAGTTTCCGAGATGTCTCCCACGCGTTTCTGCGTGTCTGTGGTCTCCGATATGGGTACGGCAGGCTACCTGGCATTTCCGTGCAACATAGACTACTATACTACAAATAATACCGAGAGCCTGTTATAAACTTCTGTCTCAAAAAATACCATGCCAAAGCTATGATCCGTGTTGATGAATGATGATCAAACTAAATCCCTAACCGAAATAAAAAGGTTGGCAGCTTGGTGCTGATTCATTTTTACTTTCTTCAAGAATACAGTGTAGAAAATTTAAAAAACAGCAAGGCACAGGGCACCAAGTGAAATAAACAAACAAATCCAATCTGAATGTGTCAGTGTCAGAGAGCAAACTTATAAAATGTGCAGTCATTCTGAAAGGAAATATGATCACCTTGAGACAAAATTTTTGGGTGCCAAGAATCAACCTGAATTTCAATCATTGCATTTTTATTTGTCCCCTCCCCTACTGACCAACCAAATGATAAAATATGCTGATCCAGATTCCTTCTGTTTGCAACAAATGCAAGCCCACTGCATAATCAAGTAAATCTTAATGAACAAAACTTTTTGGACAGAGCATATGACAAACCTGATTTTTTGGAAAAAAATAACAGTACTGAAAAAGAATAACAATGCAAAACTAAAAAATAGTATTAGAGAATAACACAAAACTACCTGCATAGTTACTAATGGTAGAAGGGTTCCAACTCTGAAATATAGGAATATTCCCTTTCAACTTGTTCATATTAGTTATATTCCTCCTGTCCCAAACTTATGTTAAATATGCTAGAAAAGATTTTGTTGAGGTTTAGGTCTTAGGCACAGATGGTGTCAACACTTGGAGAAGTGATTTAGCCGTTAGAATTTTCAGCAGGGCAATTTAGTGTATGCTGAACGTGAAAGATTATGCATCTTACAAATTAGTTCAGAATAGGAGTAAGATGATCTTTAACCAAATTATCAAAACATATCCTATCAAAAAATGATCAAAATATGAAAACTGCGTCCTGGTATGAAGTTAGAAAAATGTGCAACTACATGACTAGTTGTGTGCTATTTCCTCCTCTACAGTATCTCCTTGTGATCACATTCAAATGGAAATATGTCCAATAAACAAATGAAAGGCATATCAGTCTACATACATGTCAAATTGCAGAAAAGAAATACTGAACTGTGGTGTATCCAAAGAACTCAAGAAGAGAACTTCAGAAAATTAAAATGTACAATACATACATGTTGTCTAAGTAGCTACAAAAGAGATGAGGCCCACTAGCCAAAGGAACGACATCAGAACGATAATCTGCAAAGGGATCAGTGAATGACTGAACCATTGGCTTGGAGGAGTCCTGAAAGAGAGAAAATTTGAGCAAACAATTAACACAACGCCTGGTTTCTTGTTCAAGAAAATCATTTAAGAAAAGATAGCAACAACAATCATCTATGAATAGTTCATCAGTCAAAATGATTTGAAGAGTGAAATACGATACTTTTTCCACTATACCATATTACCAACTTAAATTTTTAAAAAAAAACAGATAAAGAAAAGTAGCAGGAGATTTGAGGACAGACCCACAAGAGTTGTATACTGAAGCTGCAATGAACTAGAGGTCGTGTCACTAGGATCAAATCCGCAGATTTTTGGAATAAATGTTAGTAAGGAATCTTTTTCAAACAGGACAAGGTGCACCAGCACATACAATCAGTGCAGATGTCAAAACATAAACAATAACAACAACCAAGTAGGATCCCACAAAAGTTGGTTGTGGGGAGGGTGTGTGTACGCAGACCTCACCCCTAATACAAAGTATAGAGATTATTTCCAAGCGATCCCCGGCTCGAGCAGTATAAAACCTCAGATGGGTGTGGGTTGGTGTACGCAGGTCTTACCCCTACTTAGGAAAGGTAAAGAGGTTGTTTTTTATGTCAAAATGTGAACCCTAGATGTCGAATGATGAGTTTAACTTGATGACATTACAATGTCAATGCGCAATAAATCTAAAAAGCAACAGTATACCCTTTGAAGGGTTGGTGGCCAGTTACGGGCCAACCCAGCCCAAAACAGCTTGAAAAGCAAGAGACCCAGGACTATAGACTATAGACTGGATCAATGGAGGGCCTGACACAACATGGGTAAGATGATGGGTCACAGCTTTGGACCAAGTGAGCATTGGATTGGAATAGGAGCTTGAGAGGATACGACTGTAGCCTGGGCCTAGATGTACAGCTGTACACTGAGACAGGAGAGGAAGTACTGGTCAGGCAGGCTCAAAAGGAAGAGGCCTAGAGCAGTAGCCTTGACTGAAGAGGCCCAGAGCAGTAGGCTCAAGGAAATCTTGGCTCACCAAGAGAGGCCAACAATCGACTTGGGTTACAACTCCGACCTAAGTGAGTATTGAATTGCAAGACAAGCTCGAGAGGCCCAGTATCATAGATTTATAGCCTTGGCCTAATAGGTAGACTGGGCCAAGAGAGGAGGTCCTGGCCAAACAAGACTATTCTGGAAGGGAACCCTGAACATCTGATCCTCTAGCTGGGAGGAGGCATTCCCTTAGAGATTGCTTGGAAACAAAGACGAGAAAATATACTCTCTTAACAGCTCCCTGACAGGGACAATAGCAACAGGACGAAAGAAAAGAAGCTGCGTCTAGAGAGAGTATCCACCCACCAAATATTGAGACTGGACATAAGAAGATAGATGGTAGGAGACCTCAACCACCAGAAATATGGTGGTTGAAGGCTGTAGAACAAGGTAGTCAAACTCGAGATTCTATGTAGGATCGCTAGGCTTAATAAAGATCATAAACCATAAGATCATAACTCGTATCGTAAGATTCTACATATATATACACACACACACACATATATATAAACACACACACACGTGTATATATATATATATATAGAGATATGTGTGTGTGTCTATATATATATACACTCTTTTTTTGGCTTTGGGGTGTGATGGAATAAATCAAAATGGATCTCTAAACTATCTGCGCTTCTTTAATTAATGAAGTAGCAGTTAGTCAAACACTGCAACTTTCGATGTTGAGCCGGGGGTCTCTTTGGAAACAGCCTCTCTACTTTCGAGTAGGGGCAAGGTCTGCGTACACACACCCTCCCCAGTTGTTGTTGTTGTTTCTTTTTTTAAGATATAAACACTATTATAAGAAGGGTAATGATTAAAAAACTTGGCTGAGGATGCATCATGGGCAAAAAAGCCACTGCCCACTGGCAGAATAAAAAGTCAATGCGGAGTCTAGGACTGGAACGAATCGTATAATAAAAAAAGTAGAATGAAATGTAAAAGGCAAAAAAACACAAAGTAATACCTGGGAAAAAATACATAGTAGTACCTGGGCAAAAAATACAAAGTAATATCTGAGCAAAAATATGAAGTAATGCCTAGCAGAAAGGCATGTCACGTGCGAAGGTCAGAAGCGTAAAGTCTGGTAAGTGTTTGTGTGTGTATTTGTGTGGGAGAAGATTTCTTTATACGGGGAATAGTCTTTCGGAAGAGTCGTGCCGTAAAAATCGAAGGGCTGTAACCTAGCGTTTAGAATTTCCGCAAGTGAAAAACTTTTTAATTTCTATCGCCGATCCCTTACAATTCTACGACCTTACGATCTTAAATGGCAATCCAAACGATTCTGACTGAGTTACGATCTTCACCGCGATTCAGAGTGCATAGCGTAAAATGATCTGCAGAATCGTGAGATCGTACGATTCAGATAGCGTGACTACCATGTTGTAGGAGGCTTAGAATGGTCTGTAGAAATATTCAAAGCATTAGCCTTGGGAAGACATCTGGTAACAAGTGAGTGAAAAACTTAACACATAGAGTACTACGGCGACCTTGATTTACCAAGTCCTCATTCCTGAAACTAGGATTAGGTTGATTGGGACAGTTGAGATTGTTTGAACGATATTCATTATTTAGTATGCCCTTAATTGCATTCCTTACTAGTCAATATCTACTCACTGTTACAATATCACCCAGGATTACTGGCCTCTCTTACAGGACTGAGTGATAGTCTATCCAAGAACCCATATACTCATCACCGTTGTATTGGTTATCATGGCTCAAGTGCTCAGCACAAACGTTATATAGTAATAAAAGAAACAACATAGCAAAAAAGTTCTATGAAATTAACTTGGGTCCATCTTAATCCTTTTGAGTTTGAAATTCAAGAAGCAGTTGACAGTTCTTAAGAAGCACATGTATATACATCCAGAAACATTAAAACCTTTATAATTCAAATTATTGGAGGAAAAATTCTCATAGCTTGTGAAGCAAA
Organism: Cuscuta campestris; assembly: GCA_900332095.2. NCBI lineage: Eukaryota > Viridiplantae > Streptophyta > Magnoliopsida > Solanales > Convolvulaceae > Cuscuta > Cuscuta campestris. The sequence continues at coordinate 149,935 of OOIL02002336.1, forward strand.
AACAAGTTCCATACAACATACTCTTCACATTAGGTATGAGACAAAAATCTTTACTCACATCATCAATTTTGCCATTCTTGCTTGTGATGACTTGTAAAGCATATGTATCCTCATCATCATTCATGCAAATGCATCCTAGCACAATACTATCTGGACGAACCCACCTGACAGTGTCCACTGATTTCAAACAGCATGGTTTAACATTTAAGCTCCTTTGAATTGTTATTAGAGACAGTGGCGGATCCAGGATATTAAATAGTAGGGGTCACCTTTCTAGTGTTCTTCGACCGCTTCCCAAATTTTTTTATATATGCAATGCGAGACTTTAAAAAATGAATTTACCCTTAAATAGTTATTCAAATAGTAAAAAAATAAAAAATGAACTTTTTTAATGCCAATATTATAAATGAGTTTAATTATCACTCCGTATATTTCTAGTGTACTACTTTAGAATTTATCTTTGCATTTTAAAATATTTCACTTTAAAATTATATTTTTTTAATATCTAAATATTTGACTTCTCTCATTTTTTCTTACTTAATACTCTCTTCGTCCCCTTTTAGATTACAATATTTCCTTTTAGACAAAATTAAGAAAGAGTCAAATCAGTATTTTTTTCCCCAAATTACCCTCCAAATAGTATAGGAATGGGTGAGTGGGTGAGATTTTGACATTGAAATGATAAAGGGGAGGGAGGGTAAAAGAGTTCATTTAGTGTAAAAGTAAACACTTTGTAATTCTTTTTGGGACAAAAATAAGAGGAAATATTGTAATCTAATTGGGGACGGAGGAAGTACTATTAATTGAGGTCTCTAATACTTTTTATTAGAGTCTCTAATATTTTTAGTTGGGGTCATATATTACATAACTCTAAAAAGAATTAAAAATTTAAAGTATCATAATACACATGATAAACAAAAACTTAAAACTAGTAGGGGGCCATTGCCCCCAACTATTATGCTATGGATCCGCCACTGATTAGAGATAAATTAAACAACCCAATATAATCCCAATTCTGTTGGGGTGGTCAAGATGTATGCACTCTTAATCCTATAAAAATAGAGATTGTTTTCATTAGAACCTAGATTCATTACTTCCAAAAACTTCACAAAAGAAGCAATCGAAGATTAATGTCTCATTTGGAAATAGTCCATTATGCGTCCAAATTTAAAACATTGTCAATGATGACTCTTTTAGCTCCATTGGAAATTAAAATGATCCAAGTGAAAAATATAAGCGGTGAAAGAGTTTGTGTAAAAAAAATTGTTGTAACTTTGCCCCTCCTCTCTACCTATTTTGCAAAAAAAATCCAATAAAATGTAGGTGGTCTTATATTCTATACTAGAACCAAGTCAACCAACAAAATAATAAACATAATAGCTATGAATTCTAATTGAATTTGGAATACCTTTAACTACAGATTCAGCATGACAATCATTAAGAAATGAACTGAATGATGGCACCAAGCTTAGCATTTCCTCAAACTGTGAGGACATGATACTGATGGTATTGTCCTTCACAACAGCAATACGATCACCATTTGTACTCCATCCAACTGTCAAAAATCAATAGAGTTACTAGCACTGGAAGCCAAGGCACGTGTCAACAAATTACATGCAAGTTCACGGAGGCATGCACACATGATAGTACCAATTTGCACAAGTAAAATGGATGATAGTAGAAAGTTATTTGTTTTTCATGACACAAGGTCGCATTCACTTTTCAACTTTATGAAAGTACAATCATTTAAAATAAAATTTTGAACAAATTAATCTTAGCTTCTTGCCTTTTCATTCATGTATGTTTTTCTCTAAGCACTACTAGCTTATGGAGCTACATAAAATTTTCAGTTTCACTTTTTTGTGTTTGGGAGTATTTAATCTCCTCTGGAAGTTTAAATGAATAATAAGATTTTTTTGTGAATTTCTTTTCAAACTATTTTACATCAAGAGGACAGTTTGGAGTTTCAGATTAACTTCTCATTCTACTCTGACCTGCACCAATCAGAAATAAGGACGAACTATAAGAACGCCATTACGTCCTTCATACACCTCATTCCAATCACTGGTTTTTACTTTGTGCAAGCACTGAATTATTATTTAGGGTGCCTATAGAGTGCATAGGAATATGTGAACATACCAGCATCAACATTGTCCATTACACAATTAGCATGATTTTGACCTCGTCCACAAAACAATTTCCCTTCACTTGAAAGAACAAGATAAATCTTCTCTTCTTGTTTAGCCCATTGCATGTCCTTGATGAAACTTGATCCATCTATTGAAAATGAGAAGGATGGGTCTTGCTCCTATAATACAAAAATTGCAGGTCTTATCGTTCATTGCCAACAAGGCTAAAAGAGTCTGATAGAGCTCGAGAGTGGCAGGGAAATAAATGAAGTCTTTATAAGATTATGGAATCAGAATCTAAATTCATAAAATAATAAAGATGAAGGAAAATCTTTATCAGAATATGAGCAAGAATCTTAAAGTCATATAAGTAATAAAGCCAAGGAGAATCTCCAATAATAAATATTGAATTACTTTCTGGATAGTTTTACAAATAATGAACCTCAATATTTATAGAAGCCAAATAACTACCAATCCCTATAATTTAGGCCCACTACTACACTACTTCGCAACTATTCCTAGACTTTAGGTTCACTACCACATTACTTAGCAACTACTCCTAGAATTTAGGCCCACTTACACACCATTTACTAAGTAACTAACGTATATATAAAATAAAACATTTGACCCGATAAACAATAATCCTAACGGACTATACCATAAATGTTAATAACATAAAATAACTGCATATGTGGGCACTCTATCAGAGTCATTACTGACAATGTTTTAGTTTTGAGCACAAAGAGGATTAAATCAAGATGGAATATTAAACTTTCCTTGATTTTTACTTTCTCTGAAATTCAAAGAGACATTATCAACAATGGTTTAATTTTGAGCACATAATGGATTAAATCAAAATGGGAGTTTAAAAATTCATTCAGGGTCAACCGGAAACAGCATCTTACTGTCTCTGGAGTTTTGGGCAGTATATGCAGCAATGCATCTAGGGTCAACCAGAAACAGCCTCTCCATCTTGACCCTTAGACTCCAACAAGTTGACATTATACAATGTTGTTGTAATGCAAAAGAATATGAAAGTGAGCATTCAGAGTTCACTTGTCAAATAGACACAATACTTAATCAGGTCATTGCACAAAAATTACAACAAAATACAAACAGAAAAAAAAATGAAAACACAACTTAGACATGCCTTATGGAGTATGGTGCTGACGGGGAAGAAGTAGATTTTACTACCCACAGTAGCAGCAAGCAAGGACTCATCCCCAGACAAGGCCAATATGGAAACTCTTCCAATAGAAATATCCACAATACAAATTTCCTGGACAGAGAGCCTACTATTCTTCTCTTTAAGCTCTTTGGCCGACGCCAAAACTTCACTTGTCCTCGCTACATAAAACCCTAAACCAAAATGCAACAATACAGTTAGTGAATCTACAAAAAGACATACATATGAAGATACATACATGAATACCTACCATCGGAGTGGGCTACAAAGGTAAGGCGAAAGCGTTCAGAGACGGCTAGAGGCTGCAACGGAGGAACTTCGTTTTCAGTGTCAAATGGCGAACTGCCATCGGATTTGACGGGAACTGTGAGTCCGATCCTGGAAAAACGATAGTCGCTGGAGACGATTGGATCTCCTTGAATTTCTTCGTCCAGTTCAATTGATGATGCTTTGGCATTTGATTGGGAGGTCGATGGCGCCATCTCAAAACTGCAAAAGCAAACCGGAAGAAGCCCTGCACCTCAAAGTCTTATCTCCAGTAACAGTGTACTACTTCCCGGAAGGTTTCGAGTTCGAACTTTTACCTTGTATCTCGGCCGGCGTGAAATACCTCGGCGCCAGAGAGAGTTCAGGGAGAGCTCAGAACTGGCCGGTATTAAGCGTTATTTTGCCGCTGTGTATATTATAAGGAGCGCATAGTTTTCAAAACCTAAAAAAAAGGACATTTTAAACCTTCAAAATAAAGAATAATGCCTCCTTCCCAGAGTATTTGTCCACTTTCATTTTTACACATCATCCAATACACTTCTTTAATCCATTTTATCTTGTAATTTGTATATTAAAAAATTATAGAAATTATATATTAATAATCTACATGTTAAGACAAATCAAACAAGATCACACATGACTATATTTAGGCTTACACATTGAGAGAATTTGATGAGTCAAAGTGCTTAAATGAATAGTTCCAAAAGTCAAAACTGGACGAATACTACGGGACGGAGGGAGTATTAAAAAAATCAAAAAAATATCATAGAAGTAAAAAAGTATGAAAATATCAAAATAAGAGTTTAAAGTCTATTAATTAAAAAACTAGAGTATAATGATAGTATGGTGTAAGAGTATGCGTTGACATTTGACAATGTAATAGATAGGGGATGACAATGTATCAGCATTGACACCTAATTATAAAAAAAGTCATAATGCAACCACCCAAGTTTAATGTACTTTTCTTTGCACCTTCTGTCCAATTTTTTAACTTAGAAATTTATTAAAACTATTATATTTAAATTTTTAATTTTGAATTTTAAAATTTGTAATTAAGCTTTGTTGTGAATTAGATAAATTTGCTCTAAATTTATATTCGAAATTTAGATTTTGAAACATATAATTTTGGTCAAATCTGGATTTAACAAATTGTTTTAAGTTAAATATATTATTTTCTTCATATAAAAATTCTAAAAAACTCAAAAAAAAAAAAGCAAAAAGTGGTAAACAAATCCCGATTGTAAAAAAAGAATTTTTTTCTTTTGAATTTTATATGTTTTAAACTTGAAAAATATAAGGAGGATGTAAATAAATGATATTTCACTTCTGACTTCTGAGTGAGCGTTTTTTACTTTTTACTTTTTTTTCTAGTGAGGGTGCATCCTATATCCTTTATTATAATATTTGAGACTCGGGCTCACAGAATGTCAACATGTGGCGGGTCTACTTGGCAAGTTTTTTATGAGTCAACTTCCACCTTTGATAACTTTAATGACTTGGCACTTTTATACTCCGTATTAAAATATAGAAAGATCCAATTCTAATTAATATGCCTAATATATACCTTATACGGCGACTAAAACATAATTCCGAAATAGAAAAATAAGAAGATAATTATGAGTAATTTTTAAACTTTTTTCTAATGTATTTTGATTAATTATAATGAGTACAATGTAAAAAACACCATAGTTCTTTCTATTGATAATATATGTTCAATTTTTTTTTTATGTAAATTAATGATTCCATTGAATAATAATAATAATACGTTTAAGTTAGAACAAATTGAAAAGGTTAAAAAAAAGAGAAAGACTATTATAGAAGTAAAATATAAAAAAAGTATCAAAATTACTTATTTTGAGTTCTACCTCAATACTTCTCCTCCAAACTATTACTGTCATTTGAGTTTACTCTCATATTTTCTTATTGTGTATTCTAACGCCTAATATTTGATAATTTTAAAAATAATTAAAATTTTGACTCTAGGTCGTATTTTTTTAACTGAGAAAATTATAATATCCTAAGTGGACACTTCACAATTAATCATAATGTTCAATAGAGAGAGAATCATGAGTGTTTCTTTGGTGGACCTTCTCACATAAAAAATATATTTCTTTTACATTTTTTATTTATAAAAACAAATGCTTATTTACATAATAAAAAAATACATATTTTGCTCATATGTAGGTCCATGGTAGACCTTAAGTCCACCATAGAATTTTTCAAGATTCATTAATATGTTTAAAACGAAATTCATATATTGAAATAAGACTTTCAGTGCGTTAAACCAACGAAAATAATTGATATAATTGTATTGTCAAAAAATGTAAAAGAGATTAATTTTAGAATTACTGAAGATATTTTTTTGAAAAAAATGCATACGCAATGGTGACTACTTATGTAAATTGTTTTTTGGGAAACCTAATATAAATAAATAACCTTAATTGTTTGAAGAAAATTATACTACATCCGTCCCATAAAACTTTTCAAATTAAAAAAAGGTGCACCCTAAAATTATTTATCCTACACATGCATCATAACTTAGCTTATTATAAAGTAAAGGAAAAGTTAGAAAATAATATCAAAATTATACATTTTTAAAGGAGTGCAGTGGTATATATGTTATTTCCAGATGATAGTCAATTAATAGATTTCAAAATAGTTTTTTGATTGAGAAATTGAATTATGACAAAGAAAAATTGTTATCTGATTTTAGAGGATATTTATCTACGATGAATGAAGATCAAAGAAAGATATTTAATGCGATAATAGATGTTTGATATCTGAAAGAGGAGGTTTCTTTTTTGTATATGGTTACGGGAGACTTCGAAAAACATTTATATAGAAACCAATGTCTACTTCTCAAGAACGAATGGTATGTAAGGCTGTTTTGAATGTTGCATCCAGTGGCATTGCAGCATTGCTTTTGCTTGGTGGAAGGACAGCACACTCGAGATTCTCAATCTCTCTGGCTTTAACTGAGTGCTCAACGTGTGCTATCAAACAAGGGAGTCCGAAAGCATAATTAATCTACCAAGCAAGTGGAATCGTATGAGATGAAGCATGTGCAATGAATAGATTTGCTTTTGAGGCATTAGATCACACAATAAGAGATATAATGAGGTTCTATAATAATAACTCTTGAAATGAACCATTCAGAGGGGAAATATTAGTACTCGGAAGTGATTTTCGCCAAATCCTTCCAATTATACCAAAGCTTCGAGAGAGAAAATTGTAGGTGCTACCGCGAATTCCTCAAAATTGTGGTTGTATTATACATTTTTACGTTGACCAAAAATATGATATTGCATTCATCTATGTTTTCTTATGCAACTAGGGATACACAAGCTTTTTTCTGATTGTATAATCAAAATTGGGGATAGAAAGCTTGGTCAGGTGATTGATGAAATTTCTGCTGTGAAATTCCACCCGAATTCTTGATTCTTGACGTAAGTTATCCTCTCAAGAGTATATTATTGAAATTTACTTATCTGAACTTATTGGAGAATATGAAAAAATATTATTTTTTAGGATAGGGCACCATTAGCATCCACTCTCGAAGTTGTTGAAATGGTAAATGAGTTTGTCATATTCCTCATTCTCGGTGATGAAAAAGGAGTACTTGAGTTATCATTCTTAATGACAAGCAGATGCCAATGTAGGTATTGATGCTTATTGGATAACATTTGAATTTTTAAATGAAATCAAATGTTCAGATGTTCGGGGATCCTAAACCAAAAAGTAATTTTGAAAAAAGGGTACTGATTTTGTTATTTGGATTGTATAATGTTATAAGATTAATTGTTGAAGAGCTGCGAAAAATGTTAACCGTGCAATCGTGGTTTCGAGAAATCGAGACGGGGAAAATATTTACATACCTCGAATAAATTTGGTACCATATGATCCAAGGCTACCCCCTAAAGTTTCAAAAAAGACAATTTTCAATAGTTATGTTTTGCTATGACTATTAACAAAAGTTAAGGTGAAACATTATCTTTTGTTAGATTATTTTAACCAAGTCACTATTCACTTATGGTCAATTTTATGTTGTTGCTTCACGAGTAAAGACAAATGCATGATTAAAAATGTATAGTTTAGATGACAATAGAAACCCTTGCATCCATACTAAAAATGTTGTATCCATACCCTGAAGTGTTTCATAAAATTTGGATGTTCATAAGTCTTTGTTTTGTATAATTTCAATTCTTCAAATATTATTTATTCTATTTTGACGTTGATGTATATATTATTAAAAATCATGTTAAAATTTATTTTCTTTAATCCGCAAAAAATATTACATGAAAAAAAATAAGAATCGACAAAAAATTCATTCGGCTCCGTGCATGGCACGGGTCAAAATACTAGTATATATGTAAAAGAGAGTTTAGTTGTTGCAATGTTGACATGTGGCATGCCACATGTGCATCCACATGTGCACCCATTTATGAAGTGGATATATGCATTGCACCTATTTTAAATATCTTTTAATACATTTGTATAAAATTTTTCATTCTTTAATAATTCTGAATATATATTTCACCATTGTAAAATAAACTTCGTATTTTGAGTACACACATAAAATTATTTTTATACTATCCACAGCTTATTTTAGTTTATTACTTCTCGAAAAATGATTGTATAAATTTAAAGGGTGACAACTGACAAATGACATTATGACACATATATATTCTCTAATGATGTATCATTATGCATGTAACTGATCCACTTTTTATTATAATATTTTATTAATTCAAACCATTTCTATTTAGTGCTTAATTAAATGATTATTAATTTTGTAAAATTGTTTTTTTAAATTAACATACCAATATACTCTGTATGTTCCATCAATCTAAAACATTTTTTGTCACTATTAGAAACTAAAACAACTAAAATTATATTTATAAAATCTCAAAAAATTAGAATATACGGGGCAAACACTAGTTTTAATTATTTGCTAACTTTCGAGTAAATACTATTGACCTTTCAAAACGGATGCCCTAGTTTATTGTTTCACTCGTTAAATGAGTGAGTAGCTTTTAGTAGTTGAACTAATTTTTCAAACATATTTGAAAATCCTATAAAATTACTCACGGATGACGCATGTTTTGTCGAAATAACTCTCACGTACCCATTTTTTAAGAAGACAACAAAAACTCTTGCATTTAATTGTAACGATGGGAAGGGAACATTTTTAAAATAGGAATGGGAAACACGTATGAAAACTGACTAAAATACTTGCGTACATAGGAAAACACAAGTTTTTTTCTGACTAGAAAATCAAAGTCGGAGATGCAAAGCTTGAAAAAGTGATTGATGGAACTGATGATGTTAAAATCTCAAATTCTTGATTCTCGGCACAAGTTGTTCTCTCAAGAGTATAGTGGACTTCACTTATCCGAACTTATTGAAAAATATAAAAAAATTATTTTTTTAAGGACAGGACACCATTAGCACCACTCTTAAAGTTGTTCAAATGTTAAATGATTTTTCTATTCCTCATTCGCGGTGATGAAAAGGAGCACTTAAATTTTTATTTTTTATGCCAATTCAAGTAGATGGAAATGTACGTGTTGATGACATTGGATAAGACTTGAATTTTTGAATGGAATCAAATGTTCTGAGATCCCAAACCACAAAATAGTTTTGAAAATGAAGAATGTTTCAAAAAAAATTATGTTATTGAAAAAACACTAATCAAACATTTAAATTTTGTAATGGTATAACATTAACAATTGAAGTGTTGTGAAAGAATGTTATCGGTGGCAATTATTATTTCAAGAAATTGAGTCAGGGATCCTGAATGAATTTGGTATCATCTGATCTCGAACTACCTCTAAAATTCTAAAGAAAATAATTTCCAACTGTCTAATGCTTCATTATGACTATTAGCAAAAGCTAAGGACAAAAATTGTTCTTTGTTGGATTATCTTTATCCAAATCAGTATTCACCCATGATTAATTTTATATTTTGTTTCATGAGTGAAGACAAATACATAATAAAAAATATTTGTTCTAGATGACAATGAAAACTCATGCAATCATATAAAAAATGTTGTGTATCCCGAATTTGCAATCATATAAAAGTTTGGAATTAAAAAGACTTTATTAGGTACATATTTATTTCCTAAAATATTATTTATTCTACTTGATCTCTACAATTTTAAAATTTTGTGTTTAAAATATATTTTCTTTATTACTTAAAATATTGTATAAAAAATTTAATCGTGTGTGACACGAGTTAAAATATTAGTAATAATAATAGTAGTCTAACAATAAGGAGTACTATTATGTTATGGAGTAGGATGAGTATCAACGTTGGCGTAGGTGTAATCGTAGCGGGCCACTAGATCCGATCGTTTCTTTTAGATCGCCTTCGACCACGACGACTACGACCTCCGTCGCCCCTTTCGTTGCTTGGTCAGAGGAGAAAGAGATTGGCAGATTTTCCGGCTAGGGCGTGTTTATCTTCTTCGTCGGCAACATAGTTCAGGTAAATTAATTACCACAATCCTTTCCTCTTCGAAGGTTAAGGTTCTACAACTGTTTTTTTTTTCAATTCGTGTTTTCCGATTGAGGTTTTGCTTGCTAGTGATTTTAGAATGTAGAGGAGGTAATTGGACATCGATTTGGATTCACAGTTTTGATTTCATTGTTCATAAATATTGAAAATTGCTACTCCTTACGTTGATTGCGGTGTTTATTTTCCTTTTTTAATATTCATTAGTAATTTTAGTCAACTTGAATCTGGGTGATTCTCGTGCGTTCTTCCTTTTTGTGGCGTGGGTGAGTGAGCAGGGTGGCTTTGGTTAGTAAGGGGTGCATAAGCATAAGGTCGTATCCTTGGGGTGGGCAGGGTAACATGAAGGGATAGGGGAGTGTGCAGTTTGAGGTTTGGCTCGTGGAACATAGGTATCCTTACTAGTTAGTCTACAGAGTTGGTGAAGCGCATCAGGAAGAGGAGTATTCATGTGCGTGCGTGCAAGAGACTAATGGGTGGGCACCAAGGTATGGGATGCGATGAGTTGTGGTATTCTGGTGCTTTGATGAACAAGAGTGAGTTTGACATTTTGTTGGTTCAAGATATTTGAGAGTTCGTGTTTGAGGTGAGGATGGTTGGTGATTGGATATTACTTTTAAGTTAGTGTGGGGGGGGGGGTGTATTACCAACGTCATGAGTGCCTATGCATCCAAGTAAGCTTGGGCAACATAGTTAAGACGGAGTTTTTATAGACATTGGATAGGGTGTTAGGGGTATCTCACAGGCATAATAATTCATCATTGGAGGTGATTTTAATGGCCACAATGGGTTGAATAGGAGGGTTTGAGGAGGTGCACAGGCAGGGAGGGTTTGGTTGACAGTAATAATCCAGAGGGGGTTTCTCTCTTAAAATTTGCTAGAGCAACTGATTTGATAATCTTTAGCTCTTGCTTCCAAAAGCAGTAGGACCACTTGGCAACTTTCTAAGGTTGTTTGGAGAGGTGGAATATTGATTACTTCCTCATTCATAAGTGTTAGGTGGACAGTGGTCAGACTGACTATGTTATACACAGCTGAGTGTAAGGTGGTGAAGTAAATTCCCGTTCATCAGCTTCAAGTTGCAGAGATGAGGATGTTGAGGAGGGTGTGTGGTCATATGAAAATGTATAAGATCTAGAACAAGGTTATTTGGGGAAGTGTATAACAGATACCAAGCCCTAAGGTGAGTTAGTCGTGAGTCATATCTCTTGATATCAACTCAAATTTATCTATTATAAAGAAGCCTACCACTATCTTCTCTTCTCCAACTTCCTGCACAAATCTTATTCTCCCAACCCAACATACAACATAACACATTTTTAAATAGAAAAAGACTAAAACACCTAGGAAATTTTTAAAGAAATTGGCAGCTGCTAAAGAAATTGAGACTGTCAAGGCAAGCTGCCACCTGACATTGCTCCCAGTAAGTGCCCACAATTTCTGCATTCAGTTTTGGCCGGGAAATTGGCAAAACAAGCTGCATTATTACTACACACACATGCAATCAGTTATCTTTATCCACATATTTTTAAATGACAGGGAACACAATATGAAGGCAGCTGCAGCTTTATTGGCCACTATGCTGGTCGTTGCAGTTCAGTTTCTTCCAGGATTTACGCTCCCGTTAACCGGTCCTTCTTTCCTTTGGTCACCCCACCAAGATGGGTACATATAATTTGCTTCATTCCATTTTACAGTACATTCAATATGCTTCAATATATAAGTTATATAGGTAATCCTCTAAGGTGTTTTTGCAGCCAGAGAGTAATGGATTGTTTTGCTAAAATGTATCATATTGTACAATAACATGTTCATGACCTTTTCTTTTGGCAAATTAAATGATGACTAGCTTTGTTATGATGGACTAGCACTCTTTTTCAGTGAAGGTGACACTTTTACTGGAGATATGGAATACACTTTTTTTCCTTTTAGCACAGCTTATCATAAAAATAAGAATTGCTTCCATTTTTAAAAAGAAGCCATGTAGCCTTACAGGATACATCGAGTAAGAAACTAACCACTCAGACCCCTAATCTGTTTTACATTGTCATAAAAATGATGTTTTGTTTGTAAGAATTAAACTGTATCACATGTTCTGCTGCCCCTCTTTATTATTTCTTTCTCATTTGATCTGTTAAGAAAAGGAACCTTCTTCATGAGTAGCCAAAGTGTATAAGTGGAAGACTCTTAATTGAGTTATTTCAGTTTTCTAGATGCATTTGGTGGTTTATATGAAATCAATATCCTAATCTGTAGGCTGTGTTACTGTTAATCCTATAGATTTTCAAGAAGTCAGACTGTAGATTATAGAACCCTCACTCCAAAAGAGCTAGTCAGGTCTGTTACGTCTGAAGGTGGTTGGTCAAACTTGATGGTACTAAATCTCATTCCTCATTTTATAGTTGATTTCATGTTTATGCTCATATTTCTATCTTACACATAAATCTCAAATGGGATAATAGAAAAAGTAAAGAAACTGAAGTACTTTGCTCTTCGTTAGTGCTCAGATAAGGGAGCTCAGCAACCTCTGGATATTGGACTAATATTTGTGGGGAAAGAGGTACTTTTCAATTCATTCTATCAAATGGCATTTTCTACAGTAGTGACTAGTCACATTATATTTGATCAATGAAGATAACTGCAACTCAGAAAGTAGTTCAGTAGTTGTAAAACTTTATATTTTTCCACTTGTAGAAGTTCTTGGACCATGTTATGAAACAATTACAAAGTATATAACAAAACATACAAATGCTAAATTTCTAGCAGCTTATTGAATAAAACAACTTCTGTTGATTTACAGTTACTGGCCAGACAAAACTATTGTTACGCACTCCGTCCCTAAAAAGAGTCATGTTTTAAGAACCTCCAGTTTTTAAAATCAACTTGAATTTTGAAGCAAAATTCATATAAACCTAAGTGGCAAGTGGTTTAGTTTCTCATTTACTCCACACGATCTTGCAAATTAGTCATAGAAGCATAATTGTATAAGTGGCCATTCATAACTCGCAAAAGGTTATACCTTGACTGAGTTGACTAAAAATAAGTTCTACCCATGTGCAACTTTCTACTTGAAAAGTATTGGCATCATGATGTAGCCGCGTAGTTAATTTTCTACTCTACATTTTTCATTGGGAGATCACTGTTTTTTTAATTGGAGGTGCAGTTACAATCTCACGATCTTTCTAGACCTGGAAAAGCTGATCCTTTCCTTGTTGATTTGCTCAAGGTAATAAAAATGTCTCATAAAGCTCCAGGGGTGAATTTTGGTATGCCAGAAAATCTAAGGTTAAGTTCTGCTATTTTTGTGAACAGGCCTCTTTTTTGACCTCCAACTTCTCTTTGGCATTTCCCTATATTGCGGCATCGGTGGAGGATGGCCATTCTGTGGAAAGATCATTTGTTTCAGAGTTCAAGGACACCTGTGGGCTTGAACTAGAAACCCATAAACTAGCTTTCTTGGAGTCGTGTTCTATAAAGGGAGACAGTTTTAACAAGTTCCCGGACATCCTCTCGTTTCAGGTTAATAGTATAGTGGTTTGGCATACAATATGCTGCATAATGATATATTACTCTAAATATTTATTTAACTATATTCTGCACACAAAAACATTGGATGTATCTATTGTGGATATAGTAATTTTTTTTAAAAAATTATTTTATTCCTATGACACTCAGCTACTTCTCAATTTTAGTTCCTGACTTTCATTTTTCTCTTTCTGTGCTGGTCTATGGTTTCATGTCCTCTTCTGGTTCTTACAAGTACCAAACATTTATCTATCCAATCTCTGTACAACTTCTGTTTGGGTTTTGGCCGTTTTTTGGATAGGTGACCAGAAAAGACCAAAAGTGGAAAGAAATTATTGAACCAAATGTAGGAAAATGAAAACGGGGACCAAAAGTGGGAAATGACCTAAATTGTCGTTGGATCAAAAGTGCAAAATTTAGCTAATTCTTCATTTCAATGTCACGTGTGAGCAGAAGTATTTGGTTTCAAGGATGGAGGGTAGATCTAAGGGACACAAAGATGTAATTGTTTTCTGCCACACTGGTTCCAGTACTGTGGAAGGATTGGATAAACAAGCCTCTGAAGGTATGACTAATTTTCAACATATTTCCTTAGGAGCACAAATAACATTGGACCATTTGAGGTTTTTCTGTGTGACCTTGAGGTCAAGGTTTCAAGTCCTGAAAGCAGCTTCCTGCAAAAATGCAAGTTAAAGCTTGCATTCACCACCCTTGTGGTGACTGTCCAGACCCTTGCTAAGAGGGGACACTTTTTAAACCTGCCATTTATCCCTACTAACGTAAAACAGTTGGACAAAACATTCAGGTCAAGTTTTGGCTGAGTTGATTAGTTTCATGGAACATTTGGGAGCAAAATACAGTGTCCTCTATGTGTCAGATCCGTCGAGTTCCATTCAGTACCCCTCTCATAAAAAGCTAGAAAGATTTCTTGCTGAAGGTCGCTTTGACAACGGATCAGGAAATGTAACGTGTGATGAAGTATGCCGCACTAAAGCAACATTTTTGGAGTCAATCTTTGTGGTATGTAGTTTTTACCTTTAAGCCTTTGGTTAAAAAAGGGCAGGGAGGAGAGAAAAATGGGGAATTGAGGGGGAGGGTGATGAAAATGGAAGAGTATAAAATAACTGCTATTTTATATTCAATGGATGACCACGGAAGACTTCTTATTTTAGATAAAAATTATTAAAGTTTTAAATTAGGTGATTTTTTTGCTGTATACAAAAGTACAAAGTACAATACCGATCAATTTGGATAACAATTATAACGTACACTTTTATATAACAATGTGAAAAAGAAACTAAGGAAAAATGTAAATCTTCTGGGATACCAAAAATTATGTGGATAAGGTGTAAGCAGTCAGGAGTCTATAGTTCCTCCACTCTCCTCTCAAACCAAACACTCAAAAATCCCCCACGGCTCCACCCACTCTCATACACTCACAACTTGTTTGCAACGAATCAATGCAGATGTTTCTATGTGCGTATAAGTTGGTCAAAACAACTTATGTCATTTGACTTGTTTCTATGTGCTTATAAGTTGCTTATAAGTAAGAAAAGTGGGTCTTACCTACTTATTTTAAGCCAATTTTTCTGTTTCTCCGTTTTGACTAGATCATTTACAAAACTATCCCTACTCTTTTATGAATATTCCCAAATTACTCATCTCTCGTTTAAGTCAATTTACAAAATTGTTTCAATAAGAAGCTTATATGTTAAAAAGTGATTGAAAGCAATAAGCCAATAAGCACTAACAAAGCACACAGAACCACCCACAATGTTTGTTTCAAAGGTTTTGCAGCGAAATTTGTTACTAGTTCTGTAAAAAGTGGTAGACTGTAGACAGGCCTGTATGTGTCGTATTGTGGCCTAGATCTTATATAGTTATATGGGTAGAGTTTAGGTGGAGCTAGCCAGAGATTTTTAGAATAGTTCTCCATTTTTTTCATTGTGCACATAACTTTTTTTAAAGAACACATTACAGCTAATATGTATCCTGATGTTTGTTATTGGTTTTTTCTTTATTTTGATTTTTTTGCTATTTCAAATTATATTACAAATTGGCAGGTTTTGCTTTTTTGGTGGTACCGTGTATCCCAAAAAGAGCTGTTTAATTGTTTTTTTCCTTGCCAAAAGGTCCTATTTTATAAATGAATCTAATGTTCACATGAAATCTGCAAAAAGAAAGTTACTAATAACTCATCATGATATACGGGGTATTTAATTAGATAAACTGAGAAAAGTTTAAAATATAATAAGAATTCTAAACTTTTGTTGTACACTTTTGCATTATCAAAACTAAAAAGTCATACCTTGACCAAACATGATATTTTTGTTACTCCCTCCCCAAATAAAGATTCCAAGGTCACGATAAGTTTAGGTTACTCATGTGTTTCATTGATAATTTGAGAAAATAACACAGTAATGCCACTTATTATTTTTAAAAATTTTGATGCATTTTTTGAAAATTTTAGTTTTATTTTTTTATTTCTTTACCAATTTTCAAATAAAATGAATAAAAATCTTTATTTTACCCTGTGAATCCCTCCATAACTTTTATTTGGGGAGGGAGGAGTATATTTTTATTTTTTTCGAACGAGGGAGTAGGAAATATGGGGAATTTGTTTATCTTTATCATGCAATCTGACTGTTTTTCTTCATGTTACAGGCGATTGTGTTGCTTATAATTTTAATTTCTGGTCTCTGCTGCATGATGGGTATTGATACCCCAACGAGGTTTGAGACCCCGAAAGATGCCTAAGTGATTGCCAAGTTTAAAAGCCAAGATTGCACCTCCAGTTTAAGCTCAGGCAGAGGTCAGTTTAATACTCTAATGTGGTTTTTACTATCTTCTACTTGTGTATAAACTTTTATCCTAAAAAAGAATCCAATTTGGAAAAGAGAAGCCAAATTTCATCACATTTATTTAATTTTTTAATTAAAAAATGTCTCAAGGAAGTTCAGATATATCAACAAATAAATCTAAAACTATAGCCTAGGTTGCACTGGGACGGGTGCGGGTACATATACGGGGACGGGGACGGATTCGGGAATCGGCATTTTAAAAAATTTCCGGATGCGGGGACGGCAAGGATTCGACAACAAAAGATTATTAAAATATTAAATATAGGCATGTAAATGTTAAACATAATACTCTAATTAAATAGAATAAAACAATAGAATGCCGTACTTAATTATAATAAAAAGTAAAACGGAATACTTGTAATATCAAACATTCAAACCTATCATGTTTGGAAAAATAAATAAATAACTAATAGACATAGTTTTTGAAATTCTCAACTAAGAACATCACTACAAAATTCCAAGCTTTGCTCGTGAAGAATTGTAGCTGTCAAAAACCAGACCGAAAAAATTGTACCTAGACCCAAATACTCTACAAGTCTACAAAGAAAATTGTATAATCTAATGTAACCAAACCCAAATAATTGTGGCTGTCAAAAACAAATGAAAGAAAAAAAAATTGAACCTCAACTACACAATCGGATCGGGTAATCAGATCGGGTTTGCTAGAAGGTTTTGAGTTCGCCGGCAATCAGATCGATCGGGTAAAATCGGATCACTCCTCATTTATCCCTCATAAATCAGATCGGGTAGAATCGGATCCCTCCTCAGATGCGCCCGTTTAATTTGCTAGAAGGTTTGGAGTTCGCCGTCGTTTTTGCCGCACCGTACCAGGAGCGTCCTCAATTTCGGGATCCGTCCCTGTCGAAGACGCCAACGAATCCATTACAGCCTAGACGTTTCCGGTTCACCAATTGCCGTCCCCGCTGGCGATTCCGCCCCCGCTTCGATTCCGGCGCGCGAGACGGCACAAAACTGCCGAACCCGTGCGACCTAGACGTCTATAGCTATATTTGATGATTCTCAATACTTGCTCCTTACTAATTTTAAAAAGTTATACTCTCTCCATCCGGATTTAGTTGTCTACTTTCTTGTTTTCGTTTGTCCAAAATTAGTCGTCCATTTTTTCATATTCAATAAAGAATGGTCTAAAGTACCGTAGATATATGGTACAAGCATAGGTACAACTCATTTGAAGAATTCCTTTGACATTTTAAACGCATTTCTTAAATAATGAGCTTTTTTTAGAAAGTGGACAAGTAAATCCGTACGGATGGAGTACATGTTAAGTGTCTTTGTTCATTATTAATCCTTAATATCTGATACTTTTTCATACTATTTTGTAAGCGTGCTTTGGCTTCTCCACAATTGAATTACATACTATATATATCCTTCAACAACAACAAAAATTACTAGTAAAAGTTATGCATTTGTGACGCCAATGACCGGTATTTCTTCCGGGAAAGTACAAAAATCTGTCTGTCATTATTTATCTAAAGATGTTTCTCATGCCTATTGTCAACTTTCTCTGTTAGGGAATGTGTAGTCTGCAAGATTTGAGGAACATTGATCTTGTTGCTGATCCAGTTTGCTTAAAAGGAGAAAAATAAGGTTGCTTGCATTTATAGAACTTTCAGTTTATTTTATTTTATTTTATTTATGTGTGTATGTATTCATGATTGTATTTATAACTACTTTTCTCCACACTTTCCCTTGATTTCCTCCTTGAAAAAAAGAAGCTATTTTGCTTTTCTCTATCATACCATTATTACAAGTCCTATTGAATAAGGTGAACCATGTAGTCCTAATTTAAGGTTTCCACTGAATTAGGTTCCCATGCCTCCTTAGGTAATAATTGTCCAATGAGTGATATTTTTTCTAGCAAGGGCTTTTTATTTTCAGCTTTTTAAGGTTGCGTTTCGTTCGCCTGATCTGATTGCAGTTATAAGTAAAGTTGTTTCTGATTTGGTTTGAACTGGTCTGATTTGATTTGATTATAATAAGAATAAGTAATAAGCAGAAAAAAACATGTTGAACAGAACGATGCCTAACTCTAATTATAGACTCCTAAAGTCTAGACTTTATTCTTCAGACTCCATGCCTTATACCCTCACTCCCTCCCAATTTAATTGAATGTTTGCTATTTGAATGGTTAAATTTTAATCATATGCAATTATTTTTTCCGTCTCAGTGTATTTTGTCTAATTTGATTTTTTCGAATCAAAGTGGATAAACTTTGAGTTTTAATTACTCTCAATTTGTATTATTACATACTCTAATTTGTATAATGAAATAAAATTAAGTAATTAAAACTTTGAGTTTTAATTACTCTCAACTTTGAGTAATTAAAACTTTGAATTTTAATTACTTTCAATTTGTATAATGAAATAAAATTAAGAAAATGTTCAACAAGGTAAAACTAATAAAGTCACTTGCATGCAAATATAACATATGATTTTTATCTAATTGAAGCTTAAAGTTTATCTAATTTAAATAAAAAAGTCAAATTGGACAAGTAACAGTTTAATTTGAAACAAACGGAGAAGATTGATATATGTTGTGTTACGTATTAAACTCTTAATTACCACAATATTTTTGCATAAAGGATTAGGCATTAAGACCAGCTCATTTTCCCCATTTATATATTCTTAATATCTGTATATAAAAAAAGTAATTTACGCCAAATTTGCCAGAGTCATCCCCCAGCTTTATAATTTTTCGTTCACACCCCCTCTACAAAACACTAATTACAGTTACATCCATCCCTTTCCCGCCTAATTTTGAATAATAATAGGGAGTAATAATAATAATCACAATCGAAGCATAGAATTTTAAAAATTGAATTTTAAAAAATTAATCATCATCTTAAAAATTCAAATGTAATTAATTAATTATATATGCTCCGACCAGATTAGATTGTGTACGGCGGTGGCATGGAGGCGCCCTTGACGAGGCCGCAGAGGAGCTGGTTGTCCGGCAAGTTGTACTCGTCCCTCAAAGATCTCGCCGGAGAAAGCACGCTGAAGTACATCTGCTGCCCCAGGTACGTCTTCTCCCACATCTCCGATCTCAGGTTCCACATTCCGGCGTTGTCCAGCGTCGTCATCACCGCCGCCCACGAGTTGGGGTACACCTGGATCGTGTGCCGGCTCACCGCGTCCACCAGGTTGTAGTTCCTCCTCTTCTCCGGGCCCCACCTCCCCGCCTCCATCCCCACCGCGAAGAACGAGTACCCGTCCAGGTGGTACGTCTGGATGCTCCGCTCCCGGTTCTCGAACACGATCTCCACGAAGTTGCGGAACGTGGCGTTGGC
>OOIL02002336.1:169818-221603 GCA_900332095.2 Cuscuta campestris
TTCCACATTCCGGCGTTGTCCAGCGTCGTCATCACCGCCGCCCACGAGTTGGGGTACACCTGGATCGTGTGCCGGCTCACCGCGTCCACCAGGTTGTAGTTCCTCCTCTTCTCCGGGCCCCACCTCCCCGCCTCCATCCCCACCGCGAAGAACGAGTACCCGTCCAGGTGGTACGTCTGGATGCTCCGCTCCCGGTTCTCGAACACGATCTCCACGAAGTTGCGGAACGTGGCGTTGGCAACGTTCGCGGCGGTCTTGATCCTCTTGAGATCCGACGGCGGCGCGTCGCTCATGACGTCGTACTCGAAGACCTTCTGTGGGATCTGGAAGTACTCCGCGAGCTTCAGCGGGGTCTCGGGGTCGGCGTGGGAGACACCGTTGAGCGCGTACCGGAGCTTCCCCCCTTCCTGGACCTTTGAGTTTAAGATCCGGATTGTGCGGGTGATGTTGATCTGGCCGTAGTGGTAGGATCCCTGCGGATTCGGCCGGGCGGCGCTGGCGGTGAGGTTCCACCTGAAGGATCGGAACTGGTTGATTGACCACGCGATGCCTTCGGTATTTTCCTTAGGAGGGGGCGGAATTTCCGGGGAAGCGGGTACGCCTTTCCCTTCAGCGTAACCGATTACAGCCACCGTGGAGTATTGCTTCTTGAAGAATCTGCTTGTCGCGACCAAGTAGTAATCCTTAGGCTTTTGATCCGCGGTCACAAGAACGGAGAGACACTGGCCGACGTGAAGGTCCAGGGAGTCATAAATGTTCTGCACCGTATGTGAACCCTCCATCTCCACCAACTTCATCGTGTGCCCCTGAAACCTGAAATTCACCGACGTCCTCATCCCCGCATTGCAAAACCTGTACCTGTAAGTCTTTTCGGATTCCATGGTGAAAAGCGGCGCATCGTTATCGCCGACCTTCCCGTGCTTCCCATTGATCACAAGGCCATCAGGCCTGGCGATGGACCGGCCGCTGTCCAAAATCCTCTTCAACGTCTTGTGTCCCTTCGTGTACCAATCACTCAGGAAAACGTCAAATTCTTCCGCAGGAGAGTCGAACGGGACGGGGATGAGAGCGCGGCTATGGACATTGATCGGCCCATACCCTCCGGCCGCACGGTGAAGGCCCGTGGTCGGGAAGTAAAAATAGCTCCCGATCTGGTCCTTCACCTGGAACTTGTAGGTGAAGTTTGTGCCGGGCATGATGGGGCACATTGTCCCTGGAGTGCCATCCACCCACGAGTTCTTCCTCTGCTGGATCCCGCTCCAGGTGAAGAGAAGAGGCTCGTCGAGCTCGTTGAACACGTTAACAATGATATTGTTGTTGGACGTGCAATTAATCCTGGGACCCGGGAATTTCCCGTTGATGAGGATACCCTGCTGGGGAATCCCCATCGGGGATATGACGCCGTAGGTGACCTTCCAGGTGTAGAACAAGTAGGGGTCCTCCGCTCTCACGGCGGCGAAACATAGCAAGAACACCACCACGATCGTGCCGCCTTTGTCCATGATGATGGCTGCCCCGGGTTTTTTTAAATATTTATTTGTATATTTTGGCGTTTATTTATTTATATACATTTATTTTAAAATTAGGAAAAAAAATAGAAGAAGGAAGGAGAGAAGGTGGAGTTTCTTTCTAGCTTCTTCTCTCCTTTAGCCATGGTGGCTCCGACCTTTTATAAAGAGTTTTTTTAAATAATACCCTTCCGTTATTTCTATGGCTTTCCTTGTTTCATTTCCCTAGATTCAAGCTCTTTCCCCCTCCTCTTTTTTAGTTGTTTTTCTCCCTTTTCTTTGAGCAATAATAACTCTATTGATCATGCAAAAAAAAAATAATATTAACTCTATTGAGTAAATTTCCAAATCAAAACTTAATAAATATGTAATCCGTATTTTTTAAAATTTGCCCGAGATGAAGTTATTATCAAGATGTGTTAATATAGTATAATGCTCAATTTAGTCCTCCAACTAACGACTGTCAAAACAACGTTAAAATTTATAATAATTTTTCAAAATGGGCATTTCTAATTAAATATTTTTCTCAAATTGATCAATTTTCAAAATAAAAAAACTCATTAAGTATGGTAATTTTAAATTTTATAGAATGATAATATAATAAATAAAACTATACATATATTTTAATAAATTTGAAAGTAAATGTTTAAGATCGTTGATAACTATATAGAAAAATATTGTGTAAATAAATTATTTAATACTCTTTTCGTTCCAAAATAAGACTCATATTAACAAAAAATTCTAGATTAGTTTCCATTCATATATACTTGAAAATTACTTCAGTTACTACTCTCTTCCATATAAACAAATCAATAAAATAATAAAAAAAGAACTGAATATCTTTATAACAACAACAACAACAACAAAAATGTATTGCTTATATAAGATGGTTTATTATTATATATGTTTCTTATGAGAATCTTAGATTTGCTTTAGAATTTTCCTCTTTAGTATTATTGACTCAATTACATTGTAGTATCTATTCATTTTAGTATTTTACTTTAATCTAGCATAGTAATATAATGGCATGTTGCCTCTTCCGCAATAATTTCGATGTTTAGCTTTAGCAATTCAAAAAAGTTCTCTAAGAATGATATCGTTTAACTATAACATTATATTTTCGAAGTTACTAACATTTTTGATGATATCCTTTAACTATAAAAGGGTATTTCTTCAATCACACACATCATTTTTACATTAATTTTATGGATGATTCTACTAAGTTCTGTTGGATTTATCCCCTTAAACATAAATCTGATGCTGTTAAAGTATTCCAAAGTTTTTACTCCATGGTCAAAAATCAATTTGGCACAGAAATTAAAAATTTTCAAATTGATAATGACCGAGAATATGTGAATCATCAGTTTGGGAAGTTTTTACAACAATTGGGCGTCCTTCATCATAAGTCTTGTTTGTATACACCTGAACAAAATGGGGTGGCTGCGCGGGACTTAAAGGAAACCAAGGCCCAAAAGTGACAACCACACTCGGACACACGTCCCTACTAAGCCCGGATACATCCACTCAGACTCGGGGCAGATCCTCACTCGTATGTCTTCCAACCGCAGAGCATGTGCGCTCGGCCGCCAGCAAAGCACTGTGGACCTACAACGGGTGTGGGAGCCTGATTAGAGAAGTGTGAGAAAAATTGAAGGCGTAAGTGATGTAATGTTAAAAGTAGATGACTAAATATATACTTTTTCCATAATTTGCGGTCAAAGAGTATCACTGTTTGACTAAAAAAATTAAACTGTGACAATTTTTTAAGAGCGAACGGAGTATGTTAAATTGTTAAAAGAGAGCAAAGTATTAGCTATATTTCTTACAAATCAATGATTTTCTTGAACTTTTTCATAAGATAAGGACCGATTTGTTCTCTCTCATACAAAAGTATTCAAGTAGAAGGCTAGAAGTTACATAAATTGCCTCAAAAGCTCACGCAACCACAAAATCGGCCGGCCAAGAATCAACACATCGAAATTTAAGCTTTTTTTTTGTCTTTAAACTCAACTAATCCCATGGAAAACCACACAAATAAAAACATTAAAAGCATTAAAAAAAAATAGAAGAGAAAAAAAAAACAACTAGAAAAAAGGAAATGAGAAAGGGCTTAAATCTAGGATACCAAAACAAGGAGAGCCACCAAAATGGCGGGAGGACATTACTAAAAAAACACTGTATAAAAGGCGGGAACAGCCATGGCTGAAAGAACGAGAAGAAGAAATAAAATCCCCTCCCCTCTATCTTCTTCTTCTTTTTTTTTTTTCTAATGTTAAAATAAATATATAGATATAGATAAATAATAAAATAAACGCCAAAATATAGAAATAAAAAAAACATAAAAACCCGGGGCAGCCATCATCATGGACAAAGGCGGCACGATCGTGGTGGTGTTCTTGCTCTGTTTCGCCGCCGTGAGAGCGGAGGACCCCTACTTGTTCTACACATGGAAGGTCACCTACGGCGTCATATCCCCGATGGGGATTCCCCAGCAGGGTATCCTCATCAACGGGAAATTCCCGGGTCCCAGGATTAATTGCACGTCCAACAACAATATCATTGTTAACGTGTTCAACGAGATTGACAAGCCTCTTCTCTTCACCTGGAGCGGGATCCAGCAGAGGAAGAACTCGTGGGTGGATGGCACTCCAGGGACAATGTGCCCCATCATTCCGGGCACAAACTTCACCTACAAGTTCCAGGTGAAGGACCAGATCGGGAGCTATTTTTACTTCCCGACCATAGGCCTTCACCGTGCGGCCGGAGGGTATGGACCGATCAATGTCCATAGCCGCGCTCTCATCCCCGTCCCGTTCGA
Source organism: Cuscuta campestris (assembly GCA_900332095.2). NCBI lineage: Eukaryota > Viridiplantae > Streptophyta > Magnoliopsida > Solanales > Convolvulaceae > Cuscuta > Cuscuta campestris. The sequence goes on from OOIL02002336.1 coordinate 174,145, forward strand.
CTCTCCTGCGGAAGAATTTGACGTTTTCTTGAGTGATTGGTACACGAAGGGACACAAGACGTTGAAGAGGATTTTGGACAGCGGCCGGTCCATCGCCAGGCCTGATGGCCTTGTGATCAATGGGAAGCACGGGAAGGTCGGCGATAACGATGCGCCGCTTTTCACCATGGAATCCGGAAAGACTTACAGGTACAGGTTTTGCAATGCGGGGATGAGGACGTCGGTGAACTTCAGGTTTCAGGGGCACACAATGAAGCTGGTGGAGATGGAGGGTTCACATACGGTGCAGAACATTTACGACTCCCTGGACCTTCACGTCGGCCAGTGTCTCTCCGTTCTTGTGACCGCGGATCAAAAGCCTAAGGATTACTACTTGGTCGCCACAAGCAGATTCTTCAAGAAGCAATACTCCACGGTGGCTGTTATCGGTTACGCTGAAGGGAAAGGCGTACCCGCTTCCCCGGAAATCCCTCCCCCTCCCAAGGAAAACACCGAAGGCATCACGTGGTCAATCAACCAGTTCCGATCCTTCAGGTGGAACCTCACCGCCAGCGCTGCCCGGCCGAACCCGCAGGGATCCTACCACTACGGCCAGATCAACATCACCCGCACAATCCGAATCTTAAACTCCAAGGTCCAGGAAGGTGGAAAGCTCCGATACGCGCTCAACGGCGTCTCCCACGTCGACCCCGAGACCCCGCTGAAGCTCGCGGAGTACTTCCAGGTCCCGGAGAAGGTCTTCGAGTACGACGTCATGAGCGACGCGCCGCCGTCGGATCTCAAGAAGATCAAAATCGCCGCGAACGTCGCCAACGCCACGTTTCGCAACTTCGTGGAGATCGTGTTCGAGAACCGGGAGCGGAGCATCCAGACGTACCACCTGGACGGGTACTCGTTCTTCGCGGTGGGGATGGAGGCGGGGAGGTGGGGCCCGGAGAAGAGGAGGAACTACAACCTGGTGGACGCGGTGAGCCGGCACACGATCCAGGTGTACCCCAACTCGTGGGCGGCGGTGATGACGACGCTGGACAACGCCGGAATGTGGAACCTGAGGTCGGAGATGTGGGAGAAGACGTACCTGGGGCAGCAGATGTACTTCAGCGTGCTGTCTCCGGCGAGATCTTTGAGGGACGAGTACAACTTGCCGGACAACCAGCTTCTCTGCGGATTGGTCAAGGGCGCCACCATGCCACCGCCGTACACAATATAAATACATTTGAATTTTTAAGAAGTTGATGATTAATTTATTTTTTAGAAATTTTTAAAATTCAAGACTTCGATTATTATCAATCAAAAAAGAAAGGGAAGGGAAGTGTAAGTAATTGTACAGTCTTGTTTTGATTGTGAACAGAAATATAACCAAGCTGGAGCATCACTCTGGCTAAATTGGCGTAATTTTTTTTTATTTTAATACATAAAAGAAGAATTAAATAGTAATAAAAAGAAATCACTCTAAATAGAAGTAAAAAATTAATAAAATATCAAAATAGGAGTTTTGTATTTAAAATATCAAAATAAGAGTTTACATTATACTCCGTATTAATGTTGTTAGACAAAATCAGTGCATTTTATTAAATGCATTCAAGTAAATACACATGAAACATAAATTGCATAAAATAAGACTAAAAACACAATAATAATTCGGGTAGTATTTGTTATGGCAGAACATAAATTCAGTCCAGTAGTAATTACTGTTAGACAATAATAATAATATCAATAATAATAATGGTAATATTAATTATGGTAGTCTTTGTATTTTAGTCGGCTTCTACTAGGGTTCGTTTGGTATACGGAATTGAGAGAATTGGAATTGAAATGGAATTGAAATTCAATGGGATTTAATTCCATAGAATTGAATTCTACCAATTCCAATTCATTTTTTACACTATCAATTCCAAATCCACATAATTTTTGTGCTACCAAACACCAAAATTGAATTGAAGTCCTCAATTCCAATTCCATAGTTTGAATTCCGTGTACCAAACAAGACCTTATTGATTTCTATTTCTAGTTGAGGTTATAATCAATGTTATTAAACCCGGACCGGATCGGGCCGTTTGACCGGTCGAACCGCGACCCAGACACACAACCGATCCGGTACAAGCCCCCAAAAACCCGGAAAAACTCGGAAAAAAGCAGGTCGACCCGGAACCCCGGAAAGACCCGTCCTCCCCGCCGGGTCGACCTCCGATCCTGGTTTAAAATCATTAGTTATAAGTGAAATTTGCACTAAATAAGACTAAAACATAATGACTTTCCTAATATAGGACTTAAACTTTTTTATTCCCTAAATAGGACTTAATAATGACCTTGTGGGAGGAATAATGTCCAGTAATGATGGACATTTATTTGAATAATGACTATTTGATAATGACCAAAAGCCCTACATTGAGAAATAAAAACATATGGTCCTATATTGGGAAAGTCATAATGTTTTAGTCCTATTTAGGTAAATTACTCTAGTTATAATCCTTCTATATATAATTTGCCATTTATGTTGCTAGTAGCTAAGTAATACAATTATTCTACTCCGTATTATTCAATAATTACATATGCAACTGTTATTTTAGCAGTTAATTCAGGGCACAGCGATCACAGTTATTGAGGGCAGAGCGATTTGAGGAAGCAGCAGATCTTGTTCACAAGGTGATCCAATAAAAGATTATATCTGTGATTCCATCTTCTGCTGAAACATAGAGGAGCTATAAAACCACAGAAACCCATCACAAAACCAAGAGCAATGCTTATTGAAAGCCATTTCACTTCGCGTTCATGTTCATCATCATCGTCGTCGTCGTGATTTCCTCTGGTTCCATCATCAGGTGCAGGAACAGAGCACCGGGACAGAGGAGGTCCGCAGAGACGATTGCCAGCATATGAAGATGCATTGAAGCTCTGCAGTTGAGTACTCAAAGGAATCTGGCCAGTCAAGCGGTTATCCGACAGGTTCAAGTAGCTCAAAAAGTTGAGTCTTGAAAACCCGCCCGGGATCCCGCCTGATAGTTGGTTGCCTGACAAATCAATGACTTCCAATGAATTCATGGTGTCCATCTTCTCAGGAAGGTTCCCGGCCAAGCAATTGTGCGACAAGTTCAACGATTGCAAGGCTTTGAGTTTAGTGAGCTCTTCAGGGATTTCTCCCCAGAAATTGTTATCAGAGAGGTCCATGATTCTCACCAGATTAAGAGTCCTGTCAAACTCTTTCCCTCCACCTTTGTACATGAGTACCGCGTCCTCCATGATTCCTCCTGTGAAATCGACGAAATCGTAAATGTCATTTCCAGTGGAGTAGTCCACAGACACCATAGCAGAGAAATCACCAAAACACCCGGGTATGGTCCCTGAAAGATTGTTCGAAGCCAGGTCCAGAATTTGTAATGCATCCAAGTGACAGAGTTGATGTGGTAAAGGACCAACAAGTTCATTGGAGCGTAGGTTGAGAAGAAGCAAACTTGAAAAGCTTTCGCCAATCCAAGATGGGATGTTCCCTGAAAACCTGTTTTCACTAATGTCCAGCGAGACTAAATGATTACAATTTCCAAGTGATGCAGGTAATGTACCCAAGAAGTTATTTTTTCGAAGATGCAGCGACTGAAGGTTACTCAAACTTCCAATGGAAGGGGGGAAATGGCCTATGAATTTATTGTTTTCAAGATACAAGGCCTCAAGTAGCCCCCAACTCGTCCAGCAATCAGGTATTTCTCCAGACAATGAGTTGCTCCTGAGGTTGAGTATCTTCAGACCTTTGGCTCCATCTCTCTGGTCGCACAGGAACTGGAAAATCGCACCCGATAATCCATTACTCGAAAAGTCTAGTCTTGTTATATTGTGTGATACACGAGGCAATGGACCTGAAAATCTGTTCCAGCTGAAGTCTAACGATGCCCTGAATGGTGCCTGAGTTAAATTTGGCATTTGTCCGCAAATTCAGTTGTGAGAAATGTTCACCACTAATAATTGAGAAGCAAAACTCCAAAACCTATGAGGAAGGTTACCTTCAATTCCAGAGTTGGATATGTCTAAGTAACCCAAGTTCTTCTGAGTAAATACCCAGAGTGGAAACAGAGGTCCTAATTGACATGATCCAAGATAGAGGAGTTCCAGTTGAAATGGAGGGATCCAGTTAGGATCAACTTTCAAACTCAGTGAATTTCCTTGCGCTCTGAAATAGGCGAGACTTGTATGGTTTGTAAAATGAGTTTCAGAGAGCATTCCACTCAGGTTGTTGCTAGAAACATCTAAAACGACCAGAGATGAAAGCTCTCCGAATGAGAAGGGGACAGGACCACTCAGATTGTTATCAGAAAGTTCTAATCTTGTCAAATGCACAAGCTTTCCAACAGAAGATGGGATAGAACCATTCAATCTGTTAGATGAAAGGTCCAGATGTCTCAGATTGGAAAGCTTCCTTAAAGATGACGGGATAGGACCTTCCAATTTGTTATTGAAAAGACGTAAGGTTGTCAAGGAGGACAGCTCTCCTAGGGACATTGGGATTACACCAGAAATGGAGTTGTCACTTAAAACAAGCGAGTAGAGGTGTTTGAACTGTCCTAATTGATCATTCAGTTCGCCATAAATTCGGTTGTTGCTCAAATCTAACGATTCCAATCCATCTGATATGCATCCTGAGAAAATTTCTAAAAGTTGTGATATATCCTGACTAAGATTGATATTTGACAAGGCAATTACTCTTAAATTGCAAAGTTCGCCAAACGATTCATGAATTTTGCCCTGCAAGAAACCATTGTCAGTGGGGGGAAGGTATTCAACAACAACAACAACAACCCGCGAAAATATGGTCTAGGAAGGGCGGGGGACCTTACCCCTACTCAAAAGTAGAGAAGTTGCTTCCAAGAAACTTCAGTTTGAGTAACAAAGAAGGCACACAAAGCACAAACAAAATAAGAAAGTAAGAGAAGAGCAAACTAATAGTAAAGAAGAGTGCAGAGAGACAAAAGGCACTAACCATAGAAAGCACACACAACAAGAGGAAAACCTTTTAGAATATATAAAAAAAACTGTTGGACCGCATATTATGGTTTTATTATTATTATTATTATTATTATTATTATTATTATTATCATTATTATTATTATTATTATTATTATTTTCTTTCATATCGCATGTTTTAGTTTTGGTAGGAATAGAGTTTTCTTCTTTTTTCTTCTTTCATATCGCACCGAGTTTTTTCAAAATTTAAGGCTTCATGTGCAAGGTTTGAAAAAACTACTGCATGTGAGGACATCATGTTGGAATATAAATAACGTTTCTTGGGCCACAACTACAAAGCCCACAAGCTCGAGTTTTTAGTTGAATGAGTTCCTTGACAAAACCTATCGCCAAGACCCAAACGACTACCCAACTACTTTAATATCCAGATGCTCCTATCTAAGATCATATATTCGGATGTGTACTCAAGTCCTGGTTAAATTATCTCACGTGATAGGAAGTGAAGAATTGAAACGGCTAAGAGATAAGTCTACAAATCTAAGCGAAATGAAATCCTGAACTTCAGGAACAGGACCAAAAAGTTGGTCATTTCTGCGATCAAGATTCTGCAATTCGGGTAAGGTCAATTTCCTAGTTGGTTTGGAACAATCCCAATGGTACGATAGTAGATTAACTATATTATTTATTCATTAGTGTTCTTTATTAATATTCTATAGTTAATCTAGTTTAGGATTTAGTACGAGCTCGAGCCCATTAGGTCAACTAGCATGCCCTTACTCTCTATATATTGTAATCCTTCCCCGTGATTATTCAATCCATGAAGAATATAATCAAATCCTAATCTCTCTTCTCTCATTTCCTGAAGTCCGAAAACGCTCAAAGTTTTTATCCCTTTCGTTGCATCTCTTTTCTTAGAGCTTGAAGAATGCTCCCTATCCCATTCGTATCACCCAACAGATCTATATAGTTATATATGGAGAGATTCAACACCCAAATTTAAAAAAAAAGAAGAAGCAATAAAGACCAAGTAATGCTTTCTTTAAATCAGCAAAACAAGGGTTTAATTACTTACCTCCCCCATAGAGATTGACCCTTCATCAGCTAAGAGATTCCCAAGTTGGAGCTCAATTACATGACCAGTGATGTTGTTGCAGACAACATCAGCCCATTTGCAACAGTCTCCACCAGGGATCCAAGAAGCAAGTCTGTTAAAAGGATCTTCAACGACATCTTCCTTCAACCTCAAAAGCGATTGTCTTTCAGCATCCACACATGTGGTTCCACTACAGAAGATGCTGGATCGGAAAGTTATTAGTATGGTGAATAGGAACAATAGGGACATAACTGGAACACGAGTCTTCATCTCTGGTTCAGTGGTTGTTGCCATTGAGGAGATAAGTCGCCATGAAAGGAATTGGTAATCAAATTTAGATTTGGATTTTCTTCAACTACTACGTACTTTGTTTTTGAAATTCATCTCTTGCATACATTCTCAGTCACAAAATATAAGTTGTCTGTTACTCGTTTTCGTAAACTTTTAAAAATAAAATACCTAAACTACCTCTAAAATAAGTCAATCTTTTCCACATTATATTCTCATTCATCAGAACTTCTCCTCTGGCTTGAGTGGTAGCAAGCCCACTCCCCAGGATTCATGGGGAAGTTCACCCAGGTTCGAGCCCCAGCGAAGGCAGCAGCATTGGCTCTTTGTGCGTCATTAGTCATTAGCTTGAGAATAGTATGAACAGATACTACCTTGTAATAGAGTCAATAGCATTCAAAAAAATGTTCTCATTCATCATCATCCCTCCTAAAAAGTATTGACAATTTCAGAAAATCAACTCTATTTTTAATTTTCCTTAAATTTGCCAAAAAGTCAAATCGGGCGATTTAAAACGGGACGGAGGGAGTATGTTTTTATTTTCCAATGTAGTACCTCTGGTCATTGTCCACTGGTCATTGTTCAAGTAAATATTTACTACCACTGGACATTGTTCCCGCTACTACACATTATTCAAGTACTGTTTAGAGAATAAAAATAGTTTAAGTACTAAATTAGGAAATGACATATGTTTTACTGCTATTTAGTGCAAATTTTATAATAAAATAATTATGTCATTACTAGTTTTGTAGATCTTTTGATGTAGCATTTTAATATGTAATTTTAATTTGTTACTTCTATACTATTTTGATATAAAATGATTTAAAAATAATTTCAATTCAAACATTGTAAACCGAAACAATCGATATAAATTGAGACGTAAGAGGAGGAGTGAGGGGATTGGATGAGATTAAAGGTAAAAATATCAATTTTACAAATCCGAAGCAGGCTCTTTTAAAATATGAAGGCTCTTTTAAAATATGAAGGTCAACAAACTTCTAGACTAGAGCTTGTGGCGGGTAATCTTCTCCCAAATGTATAAGGGAGTATTTTGACTTGTGTGTCTCAACAAAAGTCAATAAAAAATTATTGATGAACTATATTTCTAAATCAAATATTTTATTGACGAACTATACTCCTAAATCAAATGCATTAAATATTCTCACGTTTTATGTAATAATGATCTTCACACATCACACCCAATGCTAAAGTTACACACTTCTAATTCTTTATCATATTCTGTAATTCAATTGGTTAAGAAGATAATGACTTGATAAATTTATTATGATTTGAATCTTGATAGCAACAAAAAAAATGATTATGTTAAACATAAAATTGTTGCATATATTGTGAAGAGATATGAATCTCTCTAAACTAGACTAACATCATTGTTCAATTTAACTCATTTTAAGTGCTAACCTAATATTCGGGCCAAAATTAGTGGGACCTTGAAACTTAGATTATTGATCAAATATTCATTACGTAAAAATGATAAATCAGATAAATTGTTAAAGAAGTCTCTATTTGGCATTTTCCGTAGGCGTTTAGCTTCAACCTTTTATGACGATTATGCAATGGTAGGTTTTAAAGATAATATTTTCAAAAGTAATCTACATACAAAAAAATTCAAAACGCTAAAAATAATCGCAAACATTATTCTCAGACAAGACTATAGTATGAAAAATATCAAATACCTTACACATCATACATATTACGTACTAAGTATTTGTCTATTTTTTATTTTTTTCGATCGAAATTGATAAACTTTGACTTCAAATTAAATAAAAATAAATTTAGGTATTGATACAAAAATAGTATTATTAGATTTATTATATCTAACATTTTCAAAATATTATTTTATCTAATTAATATACAATATATATTTTACTCCCTCCGTCCTAAAACTTTCTTCCCAAAGCACTATTCCAACTTCACGGGAATTTATATTTATTTGTGTTTTTTCTTGGCCTATATGATAAAATAAAATATTCTTGTCACCACTTGTTTTGTTGAACTTTTGATGTAGTTTTTAAATATGTATGTTTTATTTTTTATTTCTATACCAATATTTAAATAAAATAGATTGAAAAAACTTGGAATTTTTCTTCGTTTTACGCAATGGGAAGAAAGATATAGGACGGAGGGAGTATTTAATTACGGAGTATAAGTCAAAGGTTGAAAACAGTTGACCAAAAAAAGTCAAAACTGGACAAATACTCATGGACGTAGATAGTAATACGGAGTACGAAGTATTAATTTAAGTAATAATTAAAATTTATCTCGCATAACTAAAAAAATCAAAGTAAATAAATACAGGTCACTTTTTCCACTATCTTTCATTGTTTTCCACCTTCATTTTAATTATCTAGTGACCAAAATTTGCGAACTTTAATATTGGGAGGGAGTATAACGGTTCTAACTTCTAACAGACGTCCGTATTGAGCTTTCTAGAAAAGGGAGCAATTGGGATTGTCATCCACAAACCCTAATTCCGGCACCAATCTCTGATCTTTCATCGCGTTTCTTGTTAGATTCCGAGTTGTGAGTGATCAATCTCCTCCATTTTTGAGACTTTAAGCTGAATCGATTCGTTAATTTCACTGATTTTTTTGGGGGAGTAAAGAGGCGGAAGGTCGGTAGTACTTGATGGACGGGAGTTCCGGCGTCGGCGGCGGAGGCGGAGTAGGCGGGGGGAATGACGTCGAGATCCTCTGCAAGACGCTGCAGGTGGAGCACAAGCTGTTCTACTTCGATCTCAAGGAGAATCCGCGCGGTCGCTACCTGAAGATCTCCGAGAAAACCTCATCCACTCGGTCGACTATCATCGTTCCCTCCAACGGCATCTCCTGGTTCCTTGATCTGTTCAATTACTACGCCAATTCAGACGACCAGGAACTCATAAGCAAAGAACTCCAGCTTGATTCCAAGGCATCACCCTTTTTTTCTTCTCAATTTTGTTCTTTCATCGTTTGTTGGTTAACACTATACTTCTTCGTTTTGCAGGTCTTTTATTTTGATATTGGTGAGAATAGAAGGGGCCGCTTTCTGAAGGTTTACTGTATTTCCATCCTATCGATGCTTTTACTTTGTTATTACTTTGTAGTTGCTTATAAGAACCAGAAGCTTGGAAGTGTGAATCTCTAAAGAAGTTTATTTTACTGCTGAAAAAACAGAGTTGTTTACCAGAATCATCGTTGTTTATGAGAACCATAGTTGCAGAAAAATGAAGGATAAATTTGAGCCATGAATAAGCTTAATTGTCAGAATATATTCTTTTTCTTTAATTGTATGTCACCTTCTCTTATATTCCGTGGTTAATTGACTGTTGACAACCATTTCAAAAGTCTAGGAGTTCAGTGTGAAAAACTGAAGAGTCATTTGGTTTTTACCTTTCATATCCAATATTTAGCACCCAAAGTGAGCCAAAAGGCTATACCTTTTCTATCGTTGTGTATTGTTGAAATTGCCCAATCTATTTGCCAACAATTTTTTTTGTTTTGAATGAAGCTTTTGTCTTGTTTGTGTGTAGATTTCTGAAGCTTCAGCCAACAGAAACTGCAGTACCATTATAGTTCCAGCTGGTATTGCCCGGGATGAGGGTTGGTCTGCTTTTAGGAATATCCTGGCTGAAGTAAACGAAGCCTCAAGGCTTACCACTCTGTCCAATGAGGTCTTTATATTACAAAAGTCCATTTATGTAACACTCCTCATTCTCTTTTGTTAATCATTAACTGGCCTTTTGTTATTAAACAGAAAAATTCTGAAATCCAAGATCAGCTAGGACTTGCAGATGATCTGGGTGCTTGTTTTATATCCCGTGATTCCCGTCAAAGCAGCACGCAACCTACACCTTCTGACTCGAAAGGAAACAATCCAATTGATTTGCCAGCACCTGAGGATGCTAGCAGCTCAGGGGTTTCCAAAGTAATCAGGGTCGATCAGAAAAGGTTCTTCTTTGATCTTGGCAACAACAATAGGGGCCACTTCTTAAGAATATCTGAGGTTCGATTTCTTTACCAGAAGAAAATTTTACACCATGTCGGAGATTAGTGTGTGAACTGGCATTTTTATTTTGCTTCATTTACAGGGTAAACTGCTTTTTCTATCCTGTAACTATAGTGGTTAGAAAATTAAGTCCTTTTTTTGATAATTTAGACCTTTACTTCCAAAGATATTACAATTATTCCTGAAGTTAACAGAAATTGACAAAATCTCCCAGCAAAATGGCTTAAAATGAGGATTTGGAACATGGCAATTTTATTAGATTTAAAAATGGAAAAAATGCATCTATAAAGTTCCTAATTGCCTGATCCCTTGTAAGCTGTTCTGTTTTGGTGGAATGAAGATGCTCTTTCGATCTCAAAACAAAAAAAAACCCCGATTTTTTAATCATAAAAATATACTTTTGGAAATAAAACCAATTCACTGTATCACCAAATTTTACCGTGCTTTCGGGTAATTCTTGCAAAATGGTTCCGGGACAATATTCGGGGTATTTTGAATGTAATGGGTCTGAATTATGAAAAAAGAAATTCCAATGGGACTTATTTTGCCATCCCTCCTTACTTAGGGGACAAACTGCATTTTACTCCATTACCAAGACCATACTTGTTTATTCCGAGAATGGGTCCTTTTTGGATACAAATAATGGCTATACTCTAGTGTAATTGAAGCTCAAAAGTTGTCCAATTTGACTCGAAAAAGTCAAACTGGACCAGTACACAAGGACGGAGGTTGTAGTTACTAAAGAGGATCCATACTCTATCATCTCACACACAGCTCACGATAATGTAAATGCAGGTGACAGGTCCTGACCGCGCTTCCATCATTCTCCCATTGTCTGGCCTGAAACTGTTCCATGAAACAGTGAGTCACTTCTTGGAAATCAGCAAGGATAGGATCGAAGGAACGAATGGCCCAAATGCTGGGACTTCAGACTCCCCTCAGATATGAATGCCCGAGGAACTCCCAGGTGAAATCATATCCTATTTGATGCCATTATTTCCAACTCTTGTTTTCTGCAGTTCATGAGGTGTGTGTGGTTGTTTTGGTCTTTATTCTCTCTAGCATTGCTCCTTGGAATTTAAAGACACCCTTGTACCATCTGTTTTCCCAACAAATATACGAAGTCAATTGCCAAAAGTGTGAATGGAGTTGCAATAAGAAATAATAAATTATTAGCTCATGTAATTCATGTGTCGAAATTACCCTTTATACGGAGTGTCTTCTTGTCAATCCAATATTATTAGGTTCTGTTCTTTTAATTTAATACTGGGCGTCACGAAGTATTTATCTTTAGACTTCATGTAGGTTTTTGGGTCCTTTTTTTCGAGTTCATTATTTTCCATGTTTGGATGTCCTCAAAAGATTCCTACTTTGTTTATTTTTTTTTAATTGAACATATGGCTCACAAAACTTCTCTCATCTAAACAAATTCTAACTACTCAATTAGGGTATAGTCATGCGCAATTATCTCTGTAATAGATCAAGTTTGTACTCAGCTTAACTAGACAATTTCTTTTTTTAAACAATGCAATAAATTATATCACCATGGTAATACAATCTGGGGGTAGGATTGTAAAACAAACAAATCGAATCTAATATTATGAAATTTTATTCGTATTTGAAAAATGATATATCATTTTTCATATTCATATTCGTTTTTTTTTTTTCTCTTTTGCTGCAATGATTTGTCCTCCGTTTTGAGACCCAAAATTTGATAAAATAAAAGTTGTAATTGAGATTTAGCTAGAGAAGTCAAATATGGAGTAATATCAACCGCATTTTACTGGTATGAGCACATACAACAATTGGAAGTGTGCATTTATGCAAATCTTGTTTCTACAATAATACTTGTAGTATTCTAAGAGAACCCCAAGTCAAAATAGAGAACTAGACCACCAAAAGAAGGTAGCAGTAACATTGAGAAACCCATCAAAAAAGTACACATACAATAATTAATAATTAAGTATACACCAACATCTGTAGAGTGAATACGAAAACTCATACGTTGACGAGTTAGATTGGGGTCTCCCCCCTCCATCTTGATAAAAAAAACTATAGACCAAGACATAAATGTTTGATCACGATGAACGAAAAATTGAAAAACATGCCATTTAACATGGAGACATTGATAAAGAAAAATCAAAGCTGAACTGTAAAGATAACATTTTAATTTAATTGTCCGCTTTTCAAACACTTTTCACTTAAATATTAGTAAATTCTATAATTGATCTTCTATTATCAAATATTATACACGTGGTTTTTTAACCTTTTAGAAATAGTTTGTTTATCTTCTGTCATGTTGGTGTTAAATTAAGAGCTAAAAGTATAAATTTATAATGATCATATGTCTTTATTGTCATAATAGCCAATGCCAAAGGTCACTGTTGATGCGTCGTTTGTCAACGAGAAATGATGTTTACTACAATCATAGTCTACATATATCGTCTCTAGTCGAAATCTTAGTCCATAACCTTAGTTGTTATTGTTGTATTTTCCTTCAATCCGACATGAGAATACATTACTGCCTCACTGAACACAGGATCGATATGAAATTACACTATTAGTCTTTCAAATTAACATCAATATGACAGAAGATTAAAAAAATTATTTATGAAAAGATATCATAAAAAATACGATATTTAATAATAAAAGACTAAATATAAAAATTCTCAATGTTATAAATGATCAATTATAGAATTTGCTATTATAATAAAGCAACAAATTAGTCTCTCCGCTCTCGGAGTCTCGAAACATTTGTTAATTCCTACGTAGTATGTAACCAAATCTTTTGAGTAATATTTATTGCCATACATTGGCTATCCAAATATAACATGTGTAAAACTAATTCTGAATGATATAATGGTATGTTTGGGAACATGGATTTGGATTTCAAATCCGGATTTGATTTAAATTCCATGTTTGGGAAACTTAAGCATTTTGAATTTGGATTTGAATCAAATTCTTTACATTCAAAACAAAGCTTAATTTGAAATCCATGCACCTCCCCTTGTCATTTGAAATTCCAGATTTCAAATTTTGGAATTGAAATGAATGAATTGAAATGAAATGCTAGTTTCCAAACACTACCTAAGAGAAAATAAATTACCACCTTTGCCTCGGTCTAAGGTCCAATTTGTTTTTCTACAATCAAACTGTATGAACTATGATCATCAACTAATAAAAAGTACATTTTATATTAGTACAAAAATGATTTAATTGAGTATTATGCTATTGTGATCTCATGTTATTTTTAAAAATTTATTTTATTTTATTAATATACAATATACGGAGTAATATTTATTTTATTTATGATCAAAATTCGTTGAGTGTGATTACAAAAGTCAAATTAGACAATATCTCCCGATTTACATTATACATTCACTATTTAAAAAGGTTAAAATTTGAACACTTTTTCTAACACATTTTCATTAATCATTTAATAAAATAATATAATCATATCTCATGATTCACAAAACCTTTGATATAATTCTTAAATATCTACAAGTAAATTTTATTACTAAATTTCATACCAATTTTCTATTAAAAAAATGAATTTATAATACAAAGTAATTTTAATCAAACATGGTAAACAATATGCAATCTTTAACAAGTAATCTAATTTGGAAAGTATATAGATAAAACAATAAACACATTATCAAAATGATACCTTGAGAGGCCACCAAACAGGCACATGGTTTCATCACATGATCACACCCACACAACAAGATGAAGATATTCCTATTCTATTACATTTCTAGGTTGAAGAAATAACTGTCAAATGTGTTTTTTAAATAAAAAAAAAGGTGTAAGAAGTAGCTCCTAGAAAGCACCATCATAAGAATTGAGTTGTCAAACTTGTTCCATCCAAAAACCAATCAGACTAGATAGAATACATATAGAGATCATAAAGATTTCATAGTTTTGGACAGCCGCGTTCGTGTCACAACAACGACATCATTTGGAGATGAAATGTCCTGCCAAGGCAACACGACAACATCAGATCTCAATAGATTCAAAATTGTTTTACATACAAAATGAAAGAAGCATGTATGTCGTCGTACATTATAGTTTAACCAAGAATGCTGGTCTTTGCACCTCATGTTTTGTTTTGGTTTGTTCTATCTGAACATGCATCCCTAAGCACCCAATGACCCAATAGTAGGGTGCAAAATCCCATTTTAGGGTAAATCACAAAGTGCAAAGTCAAATGTTGAGGGTAAACATGAGGTGCAAGGACTAAAATTCCCTCGAGCCCAGTTCTTTTGACATCAAAGGGCTGGTTTCATAATATGACACCGGTGTATTTGAAGGCCCTATGGCGCTCCGTTCGACCCCAAAGTGATTCCTACACCCTACCCCATGGGTGACAATCCAANGGTACTCATTCGGAGTTGAATGGAGCACCATAGGCCATCAAATGGACCTAGAGTCATATTATGACAATGGGGCTGGGTCACTGAGTGTCAACAGAACCCCAATAACTTCCCCTATACATAGACATCCAATATAATGATATAATGTTAGAAACTCCTAAAACTTTGATTTGTGTTTTAATTAAACACAAGCATTCTGACCACTAGATTCTTTTCTAAGAATGAAATATTTGTGTCATTTTCACTACTTTGTTCACTCGTCCTTATTCCTTTTCCATATCGAATAGCATTGTATAATTAAAACAGAGGGTACAGGTTTAGGGAAGCCCGAAATGCAGATTACAAGAATGCCATAAGCCTGAAGAGGATAGTACTTTCTTCTCACCTTATCCTCAAATTCAGTTGCTTCAGTCCCGGTGTCCAGATTAGCATCCTAGTAGTGAGTCAATAAATGGAATCAGAAATATCAACTGAGTTTTCTGGGATCTACATTTCAATTCAGAGTAATAAGTAGAAAAGAGCAATTTGTCTATAAATAATTGCTTTAACACTAACAATTAATGAGCCCATAAAATTAAAGGGGTAGGCACATGGCACAACAAATGTAATTGTAAAACATTCACCTTATTCCATCCCATAATTAGTAGTATCCCTTTGCATTCTCAAATCTATTTAGGGCCCAATTATTGCCAGTAAACATATTTCGTATGAAAAAAATAAAAGAAATGCAAATTAATTGAATAATATCATATAAAATCGCATACCTTTGCATTTCCTCTCAAAGCATGAGTTAAGTTTGACAACATAGCACAAAATCTGGCCTCTGCAGCTAACGAGTTCACAGTTTCGTTTATAGACTTCAATTCCTCATGGAACTCTGGATGGAGGACCAGAGTAGAAAAGTGTTCATCAAGTACCAAGCCAAGGCATATGACAATATCTTCAACCCTGGGAATCCACTCGCAAACTGTCAAACCTAAAGCAGAGGACGCCTCCGGACAAGGACTCACATAAGGAAACTTTTCATACTTCTTCAGCCACTTTCCCAAGTACCTAACCAAACGCATAATCTCTGAGCCATTTAAACTACTGAAACAAGCAGCCAATATCACTTCATCATAGTTCCGTGACGATATCAGATAATGCAAACACAACTCTGTGCCAGAAAACCCATCATATGCTATCATTAATAATAGTGAAGCATCCCTTATCAGTGTCAATCGCTTCCTGAGGATTTTATCCTTCACCTTCTCAACCGCCAAGAGTGCTTGGCCATCACACTCTTTCAACTGTTGTATGGCCAGCAATGCCTGGCTTTCCCATTCTTTCCTGACACTGAGAATATTAGTGTGCCCGTTTATAGGGAGTGAAAGAAAGTACTTCAAAATGCTCATAACATCAGAAGCCTGGAGATCAGAAAGATGCTTCATGCACAAAACAATTAAGTCTGACCTATTCTTTTCAATCAAATTACTAATTAGGCTTGAAAAGTGAGGGTGCTCCACAAGCCTGTTAACAATCAAACTCTCTAAAACCTCCCAACACTCCAGCAGAATACAAGCCTCCAAAACTAGCCCCTTCACATCCCTGCCCATGAAAAGCCCGGATTTTCCAACTAATTTACCAACATAACCTTTATCAGACTCAGTAATCTTATTTGCAATGCCTAATTTCCCTGCAATATTCACGAGATATGAACCCAGAAACTTCAAAAATTCATCCTGATTGAATGCGGTTGGGTTTTTAAGCTTCCTTTTAAGTTTCTTGAAGAAGTTTTGCCCTAGCTCAATTATTTCAGTGTCGATTTTGGAGAAATTCCACCCATTAGGTCCTTTAACTGGCAAGTCATTCTTTGCATCTTGGTCTTGGGGTTTCAGTTCTAAGAGAACTTGGTCAGTGTTCAGGATGATTGGGTATTTTAGGTCAGCATGGGGATGGTTTTTCTCGGCTAATGCTTTGGTGATAACTTCCAGCAGAGACATTTGTCCTGCGCAACAAAGTAACATATTCCCAAAGAGAAAATTTAGAATTTTGTAGTTTAAAGTAGTTATTAAACACAAACTTTTTAAAACACGCAATTTGTGTTAGAATGGGGAACAAATTACTGCTGTAATCCTGTATTAAAAATTATGATGTTAAATATTTTTTAACCAAACAACCTAACTTGAAGGGAGGGAATGAACTTTTTTATCCTCTCTGTTAGGTGAGCCTCCAATGTATCCAAAATATACTCCCAAATATCATAATCCACCCCACAAAATTTACTTCCTTCCACTTCACATCCAACCATCAAACAGCGTCGAAATAAACTAACAAGAAATAAAAAATGCAGTAAATAGTACTCCGTAATAAGTAAAAAAGAAGTACTTCCTATGTCCCTAATTTGATTACAAATTGGGAGTTACGAGCCAAAATCTCTCGTCTTTTGAAATTGTTTTATTTATGAATTGGTACATTAATAAGAAATAAAGATTACATATTAAAAAACTACTTCAAAAGTTCTTGTTCTACAAAATAAAAGGTGAAATATTTTATTTTATCAAATACTCAATGAAAACACACAAATAAATAAAAGTTATAGAGGGGAGAGAAAAAAAAAGATTGTAACCAGATTCGGGACGGAGGGAGTATAAGTATATCAATCTTATTCAATTTCTCAAAACCTTATTGCATACCCAAAAAGGCATACCAATCAATTGGATTCTTAAATCTTATTGCACAGGCGCACAGCCAATCACACCAAAAAGCATCGGAATTCAACATGTCCAGTAGGCGAGTTGGAAATTACCTAGTCACCGGCCGCTTCGTGGGTTGTCGCCGGTATCTGCGTGAGCTGCCGCGGGTATGGTCGCTGACCCTTCGCTCTTCCCCGACGGAGGAAAGGAAATGGGTGAAGAGGAATGCCTGCTAGCAACGGAGGAAGAGGAAGAAGAAGAGGAAGATGTGTGGAAGAAATGCCTGCTACTGCTAGGGTTTATTAGATTAATTAAAGTGATGCTAATGACCTATTTGACGGTATTTGACGCTTAAATGTGTAGCACCATATCAAGTACTGTATTTTTTATTTAACTCTTTCATTTTATTTGATTTTAATTTTTTTATTATTTTTATTACTTATCCTACATTTTGATTTTTTTTCTTATTTAATTTATTTTTTTAAATTTACTTTTATACACACACACATGTTATTTTTTTTATACAAATGAAATATTTGAATATATTGAAAAAAATAAAAAAAATGTAATGAAAAAGAGAAAAACTAACGTGGCACTGAGTGGTGCTAAGTGGGATGCCGTGAGTTACACCTACGAGTCTTATGACCTTACTAGTATCACACTTGTGCATTGCATGGGTCATTTTTATGTTATTAAGTTCAAATCATTTTTCAATGATAAAAATGAGATGCAATAGAATATAGAGATTATGTTATTTTAAGGTATAAAACATCACTACTTTACAAATTTTGAAAGACTTCTTTATAGACTACATTATTTGTACAATTTGTGAGAATACTTACTTCATTGCATATCAGAATGTTCAACCCACTACGATTAGTTACTCTTGAAACTGCAACATAGAGTTGTCCATGAATAAAAAATGTTGGATTATTGTCATGTGATAGACCCTAATTGCTCGTAGTTTCATCATTAACATTGATGACCGCTCATCAATATTTTTCAAAGCAGTTAAGATCCCTATTTTTCGTAGAAATGACAGTTTTGAAACGTAGGTGAAAAAAATTCACGATGAATGTAATGACTATGAAAGCTTTGTAAATGGGTGTACTTATAATATGATTTTTGCATACGGGGTTAAAAAAAATTATTAATTTTTCAAAGTGCTATAACAAATTTAAATTACTATTACTATATTTAAATATTTAATGTATTCTTGGTAAATATAAATTTTTCCAAAACATTAAATCTATAAATGTCTAAACCTATTGATTTTTATTTAAAATCAATTTTACCAAAACATTAAATCTATAAATGTCTAAACCTATTGATTTTTATTTAAAATCACTTTATTATTTTCAAAGCGAATAATTATTCTTACGATTATTTTTTTTACGAAACTGGGTGTATAATTTAGGGTTGGGTTGGGAAAACCGAAAACCGTAAACCGAACCGAAACCGATCGAAACGAGCTAGAAAAAAAACCGAACCGAAGAAACCGAAACCGAATGTAAAAAAACCGAACCGAACCGTTAGTGTTTGGTTCCGTTTTGGTTTTCACTTTGAAAAACCGAACCGAACCGAATAAACCGAACTTTCTTAGATACTTCACTTTTTTTATATAAATATATGTGATATGTAGAAAAATCATAGAAATATAAATGCAAATAAATTACTAGTCGATTAAAATTATTTTCTTAACTATTAATTAAACATTTTAGCCATACTATTATAAACTTTTAAAAAATCTATGAATATAAACACCAATAGCTAATCCAAATATAGAATTATATTAACATTAAATATTGATACGAGTAATTTACATATTTACATAAAAAAATACTTTGATGTTATAATTAAATGAAAATATTATACTAAAAAACACATATTCTTCGTAATTAATTTTACATACGATGTCTTTGGAAGTATTTGGAATCTCCTAAATGTTTGTTGGGTACTAAACACATATTTTTTTTATGTAAAATTGAACTGAATGATACAATAACCTTCCGTTTGATTTTTGTTTTTGTGTAACACTCAAACCAAAAAACCAAACCTAACACAACATATTGTTATTGCTCCGTCGAGTTAGTGTTTTTAAAATTTTTTAATGCTTATAAATTTCTACTTTTATAAACCAAAAAAACCGAAAAAAACCGAAATAAAAACCGTATAAAACCGAACCGAATAACCAACAGTTTACATATTTTTTATGCAAAACCGAACCGAACCGCTAATTTACCTTCCGTTTTGTCTTTGGTTTTGGGTGAAAATCGAACCGCAAAAACCAAACTCACCCCTAGTATAATTGTATAACTTACCTTTTTTAATTATTTCCAATTTTCAAAATCTTACGCTTTGCAATTGTATAACTTACCTTTATTTAAAACTTACACTTTGGAATTGTATAATGGGCTATTATAATAAGAAGGGTTATTTTTTTTGAAATTAGGTGTATAATTATTCTTATCATAATTATTTTTTTCACAATTGGGAGTATAAAAGTATAACTTACCTTTTTTAATTATTTCCAAATTTCAAAAACTTCCAATTTTCAATATGTAAATTATTATAAATTTTAGTTACGTTAATTATTATAAATATAATAATTATAAGTTTACATTTTCGGCCACTTACCATTTTAACTTCACAATTATCAACTTATCTTTCGGCCATTTTAACTTACCTTTCTTTAATTATTATAAATATAACAATTATAATAATTATTCTTGTAATTTCGGCCACTTACCATTTTAACTTCACAATTGTCATTTGTAATTGTCATACTATAATTTCGGACACTTACCTTTATTAAAAACTTACGCTATGGAATTGTATAACTTACCTTTTTAATACGTTAATTATTATAAATATAATAATTATATTAACTTCACGCTTACCATTTTATATTACTCACGTTAATTATTATAATTAAAAACCATAGCTATATTAACTTCACGCTTACACAAAACAAAGGTTAAAAATGACAGTTACTTATTCTTGCAAAAATTTCGAATGTTTCCAATCAGTACTCAAAATAACATTGGTTAATTATTAGTATATAATTATATAAAACATAAGTCAATACGTTAATTATTAGCATATAATAGATCAATACTCATAATAACGTTGGTTAATTATTAGCATATAAAACGTAAGTCAATACGTTAATTATTAGCATATAATAAAAATGACAGTTACTTACCTTTTTTAATTATTTCCAATTTTCAATTCGTAAATTATTATAAATTTTCAATACGTTAATTATTATAAATATAATAATTATAACTTCACAATTTTGGCCGCTTACCATTTTAACTTCACAATTATTAACTTACCTTTCGGTCATTTTAACTTACCTTTCTTTAATTATTATAAATATAATAGTTATAATAATTATTATTACTATAATTTCGGTCACTTACCATTTTATAACTTCACAATTTCGGCCACTTACCATTTTAACTTCACAATTATTAACTTACCTTTCGACCATTTTAACTTACCTTTCTTTAATTATCATAAATATAATAATTACAATAATTATTACTATAATTTCGACCACTTGCCATTTTAACTTCACAATTGTCATTTGTAATTGTCATACTCGTTGGGCGGAAAAACCATGTGTTGACTCCATGTCTTTTTAAATAAAGTATGGATGAGTTAAGGATGAGAACATATAGAGTGGAGATATTTTTTTTCCGACAGTGGCGACAAAATACGATGAAGACCTCGGGTGTTAGGGTTGCCTTTGTTTTATGGGCTTCCTATTGTTCTTCTTCAATTCACATTTTTTATTTGATAAACTCTTACATGGACCTAAGGTAATAAGGTTCACGGTATTTATTTTGGACCTTCATATATGCTAAATAAACATTTCTTAAATATTGAGATAAGCATTTATTTTAAAAATAAAAGAAAAATTATGTAAGATCCGTGTGGATCTTACTCCTTTGGTCCACCATAGAACCTTTCTTTTTATTTTAGTTGTACATTTGCACGAGTAACACAATATCCATTTCACATACTCTCTTTGTCCAATGATAAAGTCTTCATTCACTATTAACAGAGTTAAACTTTATTCACTTTGTTAGCCTATTTTCATGATAAAATAATATAGTCATGTCACCTCTAGTTTTATAGATGTTTTCATGTAGTTTTTAAATAAGTAATTTTTATTTTTTTTAATTCCATACCATTTTTTATATACAATGATTTAAAAATAACTTCAGTCAAACATCGTAACGCGCAACGGAAACTTTATTTATGGACAGAGGAAGTATTTCTTTATATTAGTATTTACTCGAGATATGCAATCATACTTAACTTTTAGTATTTATTTTATATGAAATGTTTATTAACGAGTCACACTATTGATTTTCACCTCTTAAGTCACTTTCGGCAACCCGAACCCTCCGCCATATCTTCTGTCATTGTAGACGGAGTTTGCATTGGGTATTGCATAAGCTTCGTTGTCGTCTAGAACGCCACACCAGCGATGGTGATGGGTGAGGGCGTACAGGTGCCGTCGAGCATGGTAGGGTCAAGACATTCACATGTAGGGTGGGGGTTGTTGTGTGTCATAGAATGGAAAAGAAAAATTAATTATAGAAAAAAACTCGAGTCATCCCATGATATTGATTTTCAATGTCATGAGAATCAAGGTATAGTAAAAAACTACGTATGAAAAATTTTGCAAATCAAGGAATGACAAGAATATATACTCCTTCCATCCCATATTAGTTGTCACACTCCGAACAACGTGCAAATCTTATCATCATTAAAATCATTTTAACTACAAATTAGTATAAAAATAAAAAATATAAATTACACCATTTAAAAACACATAAAAGGTCTATAAAACAAGAGACGATAAGAATATTTTATTTTATCAAAATATAAATGAAAATATACCAACAAACAAAAATTATCGAGATGCTACAATAGTGACAGTGGTATTTATTTCAAGACAGAAGATTATTTTATGGAATGAGGAGTAAAAATAAGCGAACAAAGTGAGTTAAGCTTGACCTTGTGAATAGTACCGGTAACAAGCTTGAAAGGGGAAATGTTACAGTACAACATTTGTTTTTGAACTATACACAGAAATATAGGCATCATGTCTGAGAGACTGAAACCATTTCACAAATGAACTTTAAGATCAATAGGGCAAGGATTAAATTACAAGGCAGCAGCAAGTATGGGGTAGGATCACCCTTACTCAGACTGAAGCAACAAGAGAAGCTGCTTCCCCAGGAATGGATTCTATGCCCAGGTTCTTTGAAGAAGGCAATCCTGCAGTTACATCTTCTTCAATGCCACACTCATTCGTTCCTCGAAGGATCTTGAAATACCCATCCTGCCATGGTAAACAGATGGAACATATCTAAGATTTTAAGTATTTGTTTTTATATTGATGCCAGTCCAGATGTATTGTAATATACTATTAGGCAAAATATGCTCTCCCATTAAAATATAGGCTGTTTCTAGCAAAATGTCTATTTGTTACAAATATATTGTTGTAATGGTCACATCTGAAGAGCCACAGAGGGCATGGTCCAAGAAACAGTGGGACTGAACCTACCAGTTATATATTCAGCTATCTATCACCATTTAGGAACTAAAGATATGTACTACATCAAGCCATAAATAAAAGTTGCCTAATTCTGGCAAATTATGTGGTGCAGCTGAATGTACCGTGCATCATGGCAAACTTGTAATTAAAAAATGTTTCAGAATGAACACTATGGTGAGCAGGCCTGAAATGAACATAACATTGTTTTCGAATGAACACTATGTTGTTTCAGTATGAAGTATGAACACTATGTTGAGCAGGCTTGAAATGAACACTGCCTTGTTTTAGAATGAAACAACGTTATGTCAAAATGAACATTACGTTATTTCAAAATGAGCACTACATTGTTTCAGGAGGAACACTACGTTGTTTCAGAATGAACACCATGCTGAACAGGCTTGGAATGAACACTACCTTGTTTAAGAATGATTGTTCGTAAATGACTATTATAATTGTAATGAATAAATGTGTGAGAATGAACACTACGTTGTTTCAGAATGAGCACTACGTTGATTCAAAATGAACATTTTTGGGGTGTACCTAGCTCTAGGTACACCCGGATGTATAATATAGGCTCTCCCTAATTCTGAAGTAAATTATTTGCAAGAGAAGGTGAGAGAACGAACGTACATCACCCCAACTTCTGTTCCACTGATTGGCAAGGAGCTGTAATGAGTGTCCAGAAGAGAAAATTCAATGAGGCCAGAATTAATTAGTAAGGAATTAATTAGTAAGTGAAAGCGACATTAGGATTATTTCAAATAAATCTCTATATATACCCAATAGTCTTCTCCTTCCTCAGAAGTTCCCCATCCTATGAGTTTAACAGCATGCCCTCCCATTTCCTCGCCTGTGACATGTTTGTAGACTCCTGATTTGTAATGTGCAAAATCCTGCGTGTAGCCAATGTTAAACAGTGGAATGAGGAATGCGATAAAAAAAGAATGGGTAAGAACAGGTGAAAGAAAACAAATAAATGCAAACTAAGAAAGAAGAGGACTGATTGAATTTGACTAGTTTTACATCTCTTCTAGTGCTTGGAATGTTTTTATTTGCACTACGTTTGGTTCAAGGAATTTGGAAGAAAAGAAAAGAAAATAGTTCTCCCTCATTTCCCTCATTTTCCTCTCTAACCAAACAAGAAAAA
Source organism: Cuscuta campestris (assembly GCA_900332095.2). Taxonomy (NCBI): domain Eukaryota; kingdom Viridiplantae; phylum Streptophyta; class Magnoliopsida; order Solanales; family Convolvulaceae; genus Cuscuta; species Cuscuta campestris. The sequence continues at coordinate 198,257 of OOIL02002336.1, forward strand.
TGTTTTCCTTCTCATTTTGTTTTCCTTTCCCTCTCAAATTCCTTGAACCAAACATAGTGTAAAGGTAAATATCAATAAATTTACAAGTTGACATGTATGTCGCTCCTTCCTAAACCTAAAATAGGAGTTGTTACAATTTTTTGAACTTAAGTTTTGTACGAGTAATATTTTATTGATAGTAGTAAATTATACACACACACACACACACTAAAAAGCTACAAAAAAAATTATGTAAAACAATAGGTATGTTTAACACTAGTACTTTCTTCAAGAAATTGGGAAATGAGATGCAATTTGACCAAAAAAATACAATAGTAAATGTGACGTCTATTTTGGGAAAGGAGTACTTTACAGTGCCGGGAATATCAGCTACTAATAATATAAGAATAAAATTTAAAATTCCTTTTTTTTTCAATTACCTCGTAGACAGTAAAGGAGACCTCAGCAGGGCCATTAGTATAAATTTCAGCCATAATACTGTATGGATCAGAACTGACTTGGTATGCATTAACACTGAAATGCTTGGACTCCGACCAAAGTAGATTCTCCTTAACACATTTCTTCTGGCATTTGGGAGTGGGATATGCTGGTTCACAACCAGGGTGAGAACACCCAGTTTGATCAAAGTAAGGGTCACACTGTCAAAAGTAAATTTTAGTTTAAAAATTACCCGGTGATATAGATAGTGGAAAGAATAACAGTTTCTAAACGGCAGAAAAGCCCAAAACATTTACCTCGGAAGTAACGACACCACTTCTCACCAAATATTGCCATGCTGATATGGTATAACCACCATCACATCCATCACCACACAAAAAGCCACAACAAGCTAAGAGGTCATTGACAGATAGAGTCACATTCTGTGCCATATGCATTATGATTTTCAAGGTCAGTATCCATAGATTTTATTTGGATCCCGGGAAGTACTAGGGAAGAGAAAAATGTTGAGAGTAGTAGTTTTCTTATGTTTGGTTTAAACATTGAAAATGGAAAGGGAATGAAAGATAAGTAGTTTTGTAATTTTTTTTATATTGCTCTCCTTTGCTGTCGGGGGTACTCTTGTGACAAACTCTCTAATCCTTGGGCTAGATGCAAGGTATGTGTCTATGTCCCCATACCCTACTTCTTGTGATGTTGAGTATTGGTGTGTTTGATTTGGCTTTGGCAAATTTAGATTCCTTAGGTGTTATTATGTCCACCTTATTCCTTTTGTTTATTACTTATTCTAATTTTAATTGAACCAGACTAGAAACAATGAGATCACATGAGGACCCAAATCATACCAGGCCGAACCAAACAAAAAACATTTGGACCAGATGAGACCAAACAAGATCTTAAAACATTAAATCAGATTTCTTTTTTGCCGGAGAAGAGAACGTCCTTAGGTTTTTTATAGACATAATAAATAAAATGAATAACACTAAAAATCTATAATAATATTTTTGAGTTCATATCATGTCGTTTATTGCCTCTCACTTTTCTTTCCAATTTTCTTTCTCTAGTATTTCCTGGTTTCTGAATGGATCATAAACGCAAACCAATACAGCTTCCTGTGACTGAAATAAATTTACCGTCCCAAATTTAATGCAGAAACGGTCACTTAAAGACTCAACTGCCCCAAATGCCCAACAAGAACCACAGTGTCCCTGAAAAGTAAACAATATAAAAAATGTCCATTTGTTACTATAAATGGATTCTTAATAGCCAAGAAAGAATGAAGATAATAATTGAGAAAAAAACTTTTACCTGATCTTTAACGTTGAAGGTTTCATGTGCATGACATAGTAAGGAAAATAAGAATTAGTGCCCTTCTGACAGAAAAACAAATCATTAGGTACAAGAAAGAAACATACCAAGAATTTGTCCAATAGTGATACACTGAGGCCAAGCTGTCCGAGCATCAAAACTTTTAGGTAATTCTAAACTTTTTGGGTGACTAATCAAAGGAATGCCCTTCAATAAAGCCTTTGGTGCCTTCTTTACACCAAGGAGATGCTTAAATTGGCTAACCTGTAAACCCGATGAACATATAAACATGCATTTTAAATTTAGTTGAAAAAATAAGAGAACATTACTCAAAGGTATAGAAACTAACGGTGAAGTTTGAGAGCCACGGATTCATATCAGCTCTCCATCCTGCTTTTGGGTTTCCATTAACTGTTTTAACAATTTTGTCCTGCAAAATAATTTCCATATAAATCTCTCAGTCATCTAATGCTTACGGTCCAAACTCTAACACTATGATTGGTTCAAGGAATAAGGAACGAAAGGAAAAGAAAATGATTTCTATCATTTCCCTCGCCAAAATGGGAGGAACTTTGGTTACCCCATCATCATACATTTTTTCTTCTCATTTTCTTTTCCTTCCACTTTTCTTTTCTTTTCCTCTCTAATCAAACAAGAAAAATTGTTTTCCATCTCATTTTCTTTTCTTTCCCCTTTCAAATTCCTTGAACCAAACATATTGTAAAGCATTTGAAAGCTTTTTCCTGTTCGGACTTTAAGCATACCTGAAGGATCTTGGGGTCAACTTCAGTCTGTGTTACACTCTTAACAGCCACAACCTGAGAAACACACGTAATCTGCACATATAAGCAATTGTAGGTGCTGTATAAACCAACTTAATAAGTTTCAAACACAACTGCTTTAATGCAATATCACATGAACAGGGTTAAAGAGGTATATTTCTACTTCCATAAATTTTACTTCGAACTCTTGACATAAATTCTTATAAATTGTGAACACTTCCCAAAACAAACAGAGTATATACTACATTTCCAATAATACTATGACCTGTTTTACATTAAATATCTTAATCATAAAGGTCATGCCTTAGGGAAACAAGACATAACATTGGGGACTAGATTCATTTATAAAAGCTGCTTAATGTGATAGAACTTGAATTTCAGATCAAATCACAAATTAAACACAGAGAGGAATCCTACCATGGGATAAATAACATGAAGAAGTATGAAGTAGTGAAGTGACTGGAACATATAAGTAGCTAAAGAAAGAATATAATCCAATTGAGACATTTAATTTGCAGGGCCAAACCTCTCAAACTTTCCATTCAATATTTTCATTTTCCCACTTGCCAAAACTGTGAAAGCCAACACGGAACTGCGACCTAAGAACTTTAATTCGCCTCAAATTTTCTTTAACAATATGTTTAGTTCAAGGGATTTGAGAGGGAAACGAAAAGAAAGTAAGAAGAAAAACTTTTTTTGTTTGGTTGGAGAAGAAAAGAAAATGACAAGAGAAATCCAAATTCCTTCCATTTCTGTTAGAAAAAAGAGAGAGAAAGCCAGTTTTAATTATTATTATAGTAATTTTCATCGATAATAATTACGGAGTACTCAGTTAAATCAGTTGATTCATCGTGTCTGATCTAAGTTCGCTCTAATTTTGGGACAGATTGAGTGTATAGTTACCAAGAGGAAAACGAATAACCAGCAAAAACAACCATATTTAGATCGATAAACCCCTTAAATAGAATCAATCATAAGAAGCAGAATATTAACCAGAGATCAGCAGAAGCGAAGATGATAGTTTAGCCATGGAAGAAGAGAGAAGAAACCGCCAACCTGCAAGAGAAGCAGGGAGATGGCTCCGATGAGCAATAGGGTCTTCGAGGGCGAGCTTAGAGTCTCCATTCTTCACCGATCCTTAGCTGACGATTGTTGAATTCTCACATGAATCTCATCCCTCAGTGTCCCCTCTTTTTAGGGAAGAGAGATGTAGGGCTACACCAAAAAAGTTTGTACTCCATTTGTACACCACCACCTCCAAAATCACTCATTTATTTTTTATCTTTATTTACTTAATTTTTTTTTAAATTTCTTGCCTATTTAAGTGGTAATGGAGGGGGTAGGGAACAAATGGGGTATACCCCTAGCATTTTACATAGAATTTGGAGAAATACCCTCTTTACGGTTACAGCATCTACAGTCGAAGCATACTTCCTCAGTCCCTCACTCCCTCCCTCCCCCATTTGAATACAAATTGAGATTTACTAAGAAAAATACGGAGTATTTTAGTTTTTGAAATCATTTTATTTATAAATCGATATATCGATAAGAATTAAAAATTATATATTAAAAAATTATATAAAATAAGAGGTGATAAAAATATTTTATTTTATCAAATACTTAATGAAATTATATAAACAAATAAAAGTTATTGAGAGATAATCAAATTGGGAACAGAAAAAGTATGTTATAGTAGTGTAAAATTATTTTATACTATGTCTTACACATTCACTTTTTTATACTTCATTTAATCATATTTTTTTTATAATACATTTTTTAATATTTTATTATTTTAAGTTCTTTATTCTTAATGATTGTTATTAATTCATAGTTTAATTATAACCATTTATTATGTGTATAATCTAAATCAAAAGAAATAAATCATAGTGTACTAGATTTACAACTAAAAATTGGTAAAAATGGACAATTAAATTGCAGTAATTTAAGTGAGAGGGGTTGAGGAGACACAAAAAGGCAAAGAATGGATAGAAGATGTGAGAAGATAATTTTGAATTATACTCCTTCGTCCCTAAGGATATATTTTTGACTTTTTTTTATTAAAATTCTTAAGTTTTGATCTCAAATTATATAAAAATCATATTAAATATTGATACAAAAATAGTTTTATTAGATTTATTATATAAAATATTTTAAAATATTACTTTATCTAATTATATACAATATATATTTTATTAAATTATGAGTCAAAGATTAAAAATAGTAGGTTGAAAAAAATCAAAACTGAACAAATAATCAGGTACGGAGATAGTATTCACTATCTACAGTAAAGTGTAGAAATAAGTGGTGGGATTTTATCCTTTGATTTACACATTCCGCTCCAGGACAATAGAATGAACAAAATGTTGCATAAAGAGTACTCCGTATATTTTGTAATATACACTATGCATTGGAGTCGCTCTTACCACACAAATACAAATACATTCTCCATCTCAATTTAATTTTGAGAAAATTCACATGAATACTCATAGGAATTTGGAATTTTACAGTAATACTTTGAAATTAAGTAATTTACATCATTACTCCAAAAAAACTACTCAATTTTACACCAATACTCCAGACTACCAAATGTAAAATTGTGTCAAAGAATTTACAAAATCAAAAGGCATGTGTGGAGTTTTAACATAGCGCGTATTTTTTAGAACAACGTTTTAAAGGAGTTTTTTTAACTCAAAAAAAACTTAAGAGAAAACATATGTGAGATATAAATTTGCTCACATTTTACTCATACCCAAAACAAGACCTTTACTTTCCGTCCTAACCAAAACAATATGAAGAGAATCCTAGCATTCTTTCACATTTTCTTCATCCATTGCTTCTCCTTCCCCTCCTTCGAACCAAAGAGCCCTAAGAGCGTCTCCAAGCCTCTGTTAGCTTATTCGGATACGGGTATAATACGTCTATTGGTACATTCGTGTTTAATACGGACGACTTTTTTAAAATACGTCTTATTATACGTTTTATACGTTCGGAGTACGTATACGGATACGTTCGCGTATTATACGTTTGATTTTTCAAAAATACGGCTTATAATGAATGCATATATTTTTACTAAGAAACACATGCATTTTAAACTTCGAAATTCAATACAAATACATCATAAAGTTCTAACAATTTAACGTAACCAACACTACGATTTATTGTTTATTTTTCCATGTGTACCGAAAGGAGATCTTATAATCTAATTATTATTCTGTACTTCCAAATAATGCATTCAAAGTAAGAACACATTCTTAAAAATGAAGCCAACATTTAGATATGAATAAAGCATTTAAAACATGACAAAAATTATATTATTAGATAATTTATGTTTTACAAAATTGATTAAATATTTATCATGAATTTAATACTTTACACAATTTAAAGTTGAGTAAAATTAAATTTAGTTTATATTTTTTATTTTTAGAATACAAAATATAGTTACGAACTTAGATTTTTTGAATTTAGATCATACAATAAAATCAAATTTGTATTTTTTAAACGTGGACAAATAATTAATATTAAGAACTAATACAAAAAATTGATCACATTTTCAAAATCTAAACAAATAGAGAAAATGTTGTTGTCTACTATTCGCTAGTGCAGATGCAATGTTGGACTTTCAGCCGGACGAAGTCGAAGAGACTGGTAGAGTGTTTGTAACCTTTTATTAACAAAAGATATTGGTGGATGACTTGAACTACGATCTGACTTTTAATACTTTGAGTCACCAAATTTTAAAGATTTATATTTTTGCAGAAATACAATCAAGTTATTTGATCTCATCTGAATTTGACCCTAATGATTTTGCAATATAATACGTATAAAATTCGTAAATACGTTTGAGGTTAAAAATACGTGTATTATACGTTCGTCCCATTAAAAATTCGTATTCGGGAGTATAATACGTGTATCATACGTACGGGTGTATAATACGCGTATTATACGCGAATAAACTAATAGAGCTCCAAGCCTCCAATCATGTTGGTATTTGATAAAAGATACTCCCTAAAAGATAGCAATATTAGCAACACTCCGTATTATTCAATTTTGTCATCTTCAATGACAATTAAAGTTGCTATATCACCCTATCAAGAATTTTTATACTTCTCCGCCCGGAAATGTTGTTTCCATTTTCTTTTTGACTCGTCCGAAAATATTTTTTACATTTCTTTTTTTAGTATATTTTTTAAGAATAAATTTCAGTAATATTCTTCTATTGTATCACCAATCTATTTTTTTATTTTTTTTAATAAAAAAAGATTTAAAAGTTTATAGTATGCGCATTTTTAGAAATTTGATATTTTTTACTCCTCTTTAATAAGCGTGATAAATCAATCCAGAAAAATTAATTGGGGACATAGGGAGTAGTTAGTCTATACTTGTTTTAAGATTCAGACATGAAATAATTAAATATATTGAGCGTTCTAAAAGAAGAGAGTCAACCACAAGCCCATTGAAAATATTTGAGAAGGCCCAGTTATAGGCTTATAGCACACAACCCGTATATCAAACCCTAGCCTCATTGCTCCCCTTATATATACTCTTTATATTAAGCGCCGTTCCTTCTCCTCTCCGGTCAGATCCGCCGATCGTCTGGTTCGGTTCGTCTCTCATCTTATAATCGTCTTCTTCCATTTTCTCGTTTAACCGTGTTCTGCATGTTTTTTCACCGTGATGGCATTGTATCTACGTTGAATTTTACCATTTATTCAAGTTAAATCTTTTTGTTTATTTTATTATTGGATTAAACTCTGTATTTAATGAATTATTGGCAATTTTACCAAGTTTTTATCTTTATTTTATTGGTCTGTTTGGTGCAAGTGATGACACACAGACAGGGACATCAGAACTCTTATGTGATTGATGATTTGTCGTTGGGAATCTCTCTGATGAACTTTCTCTTTCTTTATTTTATATATACATTTTGTTAAGGACCCGTTTGAAAACCATAGATTGTCAAGAATGTTATCTTTTGTTGAAAACGGAATCTAAAAAATGAATTAGAATTGGAATTTGAATTCTATTTGAATTCCAATTTAGTCAATTTCATGCCCCAAACAAACCCCCAAGTATTTTTGTTTAGGTTTGTCAATGAGATGCATTAATTATCAGATTTAGTATGTTGACACCTACGAATTGTCACTACCTATGGGTAAATTTTACGCGTGGTATACGAACTTTTATCATTATTTTATTTCGGTATATAAATTTTAATTCCAATTATAAAAATACAATTTTCAACATTCTTTCATCGGTGGTCCGATGGGTAGTTTTTAAGTTATTTTCAGGTCATTTGGGGTCAAATTATAATTTTATAAATTTAAATTTTATGATTTTGATTATTTTTTCTCTCTTGGTTCTCCACTCTTTTCTTCATCGAGACCCCAGCCCTCCCTCTCCATTTTTTTCATCTCTTCCTCTCCAGCCCCCCGCACCATTTTTTCTCTTTTTCCCTTCTTCTAGGCCCCCCCCACCCCCATTTTTTCTTCTTTTCTTTTTCCTTTTTTTCTTTCGATCTAGCCCATCCCTCCCCTTTTTTCCTTTATTATTGTTGATATTGAAATTATTATTATTATTTAAGCATCTTTGACTCTTTGACTCAGTCAAAGCCCACCCCTCCCATATTTTTAAATTAAAGTAAATATTATTACTACCTCTGTCCTATCTTTTTGTCCAGTTTTAACTTTTGGAATTGTTCATTAAAGCACTTTGAATCATCAAATTCTCTAAATGTGTAAGTCTAAAAATAGTCATGTGTGATCTTATTTGATTTGTCTTAACATATAGATTATTAATATATAATTTTTATAATTTTTTAATATACAAATTACAAAATAAAATGGATTAAAAAGTGTAATGGATGGTGTGCAAAAATGGAAGTGGACAAAAAGAGTGGGACGGAGGGAGTACTTTACATTAGGGATGGCAATTCTATCCGAATCTGACTTTTACCGACCCGACCGGAGCTTGTAATATCCGAATCCGAACCGAAAAAATAAATATCCGAAACCGACCCGAAAAAATTTAAACCGAACCCGACTTTTGTCGGGTCGGGTTTGGGTTAGTATATTTGACCGACCCGACCTGTACCTGACCCGACCCGACATGTACCCGACTTTTAATATGTTATTAAAACCCTAAATTCCTATATTCCATGTATTTTTGATTTACATATTTTTAATGTTTTAAAACTTATTGCACTTTTTGCATTTCATTTTTATTGTAGTTTAATCTTTTGTGTTATACATATGTTATTTTCTTTGTAATTCGTATATTATTATTTGAAACTTATTATTTATTTTTTTAAGGGTCATAATTATTTTTGTTAATATCTTAAATTTATAGTTGTCTTTAAAATTTTAAATTTATAATGAATTTCAATCTTAAAATTTTCATAAAAACTTTTATTAGTATTCAAACCCGAAGTTGACCGTAATCGACCCGACCGAATCTTAAACCGAATCCGAAACCGAAAAAATAACTATCTGAAACCGACCCGCCAAAATCACACCCGAACCCGGCCGAAGTTGGGTCGGGTTTCAAGATACTCAAACCTGACCGAACCTGACCCGTTGCCATCCCTACTTTACATAGTGATGTTTATTGTTGACATGATTAAACTTTATTCTATTTATTTCGTTTATAAAATAGTATACTAAAGTTGTTTTTAATTTATAAATTTTTAATATAATTTTTGAACATATATTTTTAATTTTTATTTGTATACTACTACGTAATTTCTAAATATGTTGAATTAGAAATAAGTTTTTATATGGGAGTATTCGACAGAGGTTGGAATTGTTTCTAATGACGTAATTTTTTTTATTTCTTTCATAATGTTTCCAATCAAATGTAATGTATTACAATATTACGAAAAGTTGGTTTTTAGTAATTATTATTTTCTTTTCGACAGAATATTTAATTTATTTTTTTGGTAGTACTGTCCTAGCAATTTTACACTTTCAATAATCTTTCAACATTCTAATTCTATTTCAATTGTAATTTGTTTTTAATATTTTTTTGACATAAAGTTTTTTTTAATTACTCCAAATTTGGACAGACGGGGAAGTTACCGTTTTGAAAATTATATCTATATGTATACAAACAAGAGAGTTGGACTTTTTTATTTTATTTTTACAAGTTACATTAATGATCATAATTAATGTTAGATCTTTTTATGATCATAATTAATGTAACTTGTAAAAATAAAATAAAAAAGTTCAAGTCTCTTGTTTGTATACATATGGGTGTAATTTCCAGAATTGGAACTTCATCGTCTACCCAAATTTGGAGTAATTAAAGAGGATTTTATGTCAAAAAAAATTAAAAACAAATTACAATTGGAATAGAATTTGAATGTTGGAAGATTATTGGAAGTCTAGAACTGTTAGGACAGTATTATCAAATAATTAAATTAAATATTCTGTAGAAAAGAAAAATAACAATTGCTAAAAACGAACTTTTCGTTAATTGGAAACATTATGAAAGAAATAAAAAGAACTACGTAATTGGAAACAATTCCAACTCGTCTAATAGTTCCATGTAAGGTTAGAACTTATTTTTAATTCAGCAAATTTAGAAATTACATAGTAGTATACAAATGAAAATTAAAAATATACGTTCAAAAATTATATTGAAATTTTATAAATTAAAGATGCTTTAATATACTATTTTATAAACGTAATAAATTGAATAAAGTTTAATTATGTCAACAATAAAGGGTAAATTTCACAAATGGTATCTGAACTTTAGTTGGAATTTTGAAGTGGTACTTGAACTTCAAATTTTTTCACAAAAATCCTTGAACTTACACAATCCTTTCACTAATGAGCCATTAACTCGTTTCTAGGTTAACTTCCGGTCATTAGGGCTAAATTCAAATTTTATATATTTTAAAATTTTCAATTTGACCCCATTTCTTCTTTTCTTTTCTTCCACGCCCCGCCGCCGCCGCCCGCCGGTCAAAGTCGCCGGAAAATGAACTTTTTCTGATTCTGGCGGGACTAATGTCATTCTCTTCGTCTTGAGACGAGGATCAATAATATCCAAACCATTTTGTCTAATTTGGCCTGTAACTTCTTGAATCTGAATTTTTTTACTCGAAAAAACCCTAAAATTCGAAATTGGGTCCAAAATTGGAGGTTTTGCAAATTTTCATCAAATCTTGCAATTGAGGGGTCCTTGGAGGTCGCCCGGATGCCACGACCGCATTGGAGTTGGTGCCCGCCGTCAATTTCGCCGGATTTATCCGGAAAACGCTCCGACTCAGTAGTGGCCACAAACGAAGCTACTTCTTCCACATTCACCACATCTGTATTCCCAATGGACCTCCTCTCAAGCTCATCCCTATCTGGCCGAGAAGATTTGAACGCTAGAAAGCCTGATGTATGGGAATATAAGTATGAAGCTGCCCTGTAAACAGCAGATGCCCGAATCCCATTCCCACCATTTTCTTTCAGATTCATTCCATTCTCCCCTTTAGCCTCATTGACTATAGCAACATCATTCCCCTTTTTAAGTTTATCTTCTTTCGCTACTTCCCTCACATTCTCAGCTTCTTTTGCCTTAGAAGATTTCCAGGCTGCAAATTGAAAAGCAAAGCCTTTATGGAGTGCAAGATAGCGGCTAGAAAAGGTAAACAAATTTCGAATTGTAAGTTTTAACTTTTGTTGTGGCGTTGATATGCCCATGTTAAAACTACATTTTTTATTTCCCATTATAACCATCTTTAGTACAATAAGATAAATTTTAAAAGTTCTCATCAAGATAAATCTAATAAAATCATTTTAATATTTATATACATTACAATTTTTGTTTAATTAAAATTCAAAGTTCATTACTCAAAAAAATTAAACTGGACAAATAAATTGAGACGAAGGAAATAATATTTAGCCTCTTAACACGTGCCTACCATGCACATTTGTTTTCTTATAAAAAAATTGATGTTTGTTTTTGGTCTTGAGCAAGGGCGTCCAAAAAATGCTCCTACATAAAAAATTGATGTCTGTTTCAAATAATGCTCCGTCGCATAATTATTTTATATGGATTGGAAATATACAAACGCCAGCAATTCTTCTACATTAATGAACAAATAACAATTATGCTTTTGGTACAAGATGTAGTAGTAAGCATCAAAGGACCCTCACGTCATAACACTTATGCGGGCAAGAAACCCGTCTCTATCCTGGCTAGTTAATATTTGTTCTGACAAAAAAAAAATGTAAAACAATGTATATAATGACGAGAGCCACGAAAATTGATGGACTTCTGACTAGTAGAAATGGAATTCGGACCAAATTATGCTGCGGCTGTTTTCTTCCACGGTGGAGGAGATTCGTTTAGGCGGGGCTTTCGACAAACACAAAAATGAAAGGGGAGAAAAAGGAATTGATGTGGGCATGCTCCTAACCGAGAATGTCCTTGATTTTAGTCTTCTGGTCCGGCGTCAATGATTTGGGGAAGAGAACCTCAAAAGTGACATATAGATCACCCTTCTTGTTGCTAAAATGAAGTGGCATGCCTTCCCCCTTGTACTTTTTGACCTCTTTTGGCTTGGTGATCCCCTAAACACAACCAGACAGATATTTGTCAGTCAACTTTTCACAGTTATTTACTCCCACTGCTCAGTTTGATAAACCTTTGAGAGCCAGAGACATCTAACCTTTGAGCTAATGTCCACGAGATGATCATCAAGGTGTTTACTCGTCTTTTCAAACCCAACAAGAGCTTGCACCTGGATATTGCCAAAAATTCATCACTTCAGTATACAGGAGGCATGGGAACATAGGCCTCATGGAACAGAAGATTATTAACTGCAAACTACACTACAACGTGTGTTATATGAGCATCATGTTTCTTTGAAAGTTTTGTACTAACACAACGGAAAATGGAATTTAATTTGAAGGAGAATAGTGGGGGTTATAATGGGAATTGCAAAGGTTTATTTATTAGAGAAAACGGCAGTTTGGTTCCTAACGGAGAGTTAGATGGGAACGACCCTCTCAGTCCTAAACATCTAATTTTAATGTACCCCTGAGTAATTTTTAATAATTTGGGATCTTACAGTCTTTACCACAAAATCTAAGGTACCTAATAGTAATTTTCTGATTTCAAAAATGTACTAAAAAATCAACTGCCACTGCCCCAATTTCACATCACGCCTGTGATACTGCCACTGCCCCAGTATTGCCACTGCCCCAATTTCATATCATCACGCCAATGAATCAGCCACTCCCCCAATTTCATTTCTTTGAATCTTTAGAATTTTCACTTGAGCTGTTCCTCGCCCATCTCATGATACGCCATTTCAAAGGCCATTTCAAAAGCAGAAAAGAGCAATACGTAATTCCAGTATAATGCCCATTCCATAGCTACTGCAAAGAGGCTCAGATATTCACTATATATATATATATATATTCATTACAAGGAAATAGAATAATAACGCCATGGCTGCTCCTGGCTGGGCAAATAACCACGCCAAGTAACGTATTACTTCCTTAATTTAAGTAATCAAAATAAAAGAAAACATATAAAAGCAATTATCACAGCCTCTTTATTGTTCAAATTATTCCAGCTTCACGGACAACCCAGAGAAATGTACCATCATAAATAGACAAAATCCAGGTATCATTTTCAGAATTGGAGCAGTCTGTATAAGTGCAGGAAAATGCATGGTTCAAACTAACTCACCATCAGCTTTGTGGTCTAAGGCAAGACAGTATCCTCTAACCATTTCAAATGAGGTATTATAAAGAGGCTCATACCCCCAAATTGTTACTTTGAAATCTAAAATGAGGTATATTTGGTTAGATGGGGATACTGACCATGAGCTTAATGGCCCAAGGCCAAACCGTATCGTCTAACCATTTCAAATCAGGTAATAAAAAGAGCCTCATAAACAAAAATTGTTTACTTTGAAACTTATCCTAATCCAATGTCTAATAATACTTGGGGACACATGGCATCTACACATTAAAAATCACTCCAGAAATATATACAATCACTTCTGGACAAAACAAAAATATACCCGCAGTAGAATTTTCAGTACATGGCATCTCATCCACTCTATAAAACCAAGCAAAGTAGTTCGCAAATGTACTAACAAAGTAGCTGCCACTGTACCGATTTCATAACATCACGCCAGAATGAAACTGGCACTGTGCCCATTTCAAATGAGGTATTATAAAGAGGCTCGGATTTTCACTATTTATATACTCATTACAAGGAAAAAGTTTATGATAAAGCCATGGCTGCCTTTAGCTAGGCCGTAGCCATGCCAAGATACATTTTATTTCCTTAATTTCAAAAAACAAAATGTGGTAAAACATATAAAATAAATCATCACAGCCTCATAATTTTACAAAGTATACCATCTTAAGGGCAGAATTTTACAAAGTATACCATTGCCTTATAAAGAGGATGAAATCAATTAAGTGGACCAACTATAACTGTCTTTATAAGGGCAGAATTAGAGGATACTGTCTTGCCAGGAAAATTACCATTTGAAGCTAATATAAAGATGCTCAGATATTCACTATTTAGATAATCATTCTAAGAAAAAGGTTATGATAAAGCCATGGCCTCTAAAGTCTATCATCATAGCCTCTAAAGTCTACAAGTCAATCCAGCTTCATACCCAAAGTATACCATTGCTGCAAAAATATGTTGAAATCACTTAATTACAAGACAAAGAATGGAACTTATTGGTCCCTATAGCACATGACAATTACAAGTGGTAGAGACCAAATCAGTCAGTTCCAGCCTGGAAACTCCCCATGTATTATATAGCATTGGATTCCAGCTATATACGGAGTATACCCTTCCACTCTTACACACTACACACCCCTAAACCTTACTTTCTTAGCCTAAATCCCTGAATCTTCCCTGTAGACTAGCCCTATAGTTTTAAAAGAAATGAAAGTGGCTAACAACAAAAAAAAGTTTATTTCTAAATATAGTAGTCTTAATAACATCCCACAGTCAATGTATGAATATTATACGGATCGGAATATAACATAAGGTCTTAAAATTTTAATTTTTAGAAAATAATTTTAAGATAAATCTGAAATTATTTTTAAAATTTCCAAAAAGAAGCGAAGGTTAGAGCAAATCATAAACATTTCAAAATTAATACTACCAAAAACCCCATTAAAAATTAAATAGATGTCATCTGGATAGTGAATATACTTTAAAATCTGGAAAATACAATTTCTTACAAACAATTTTTGAAAAAAAAACGTCAAATGTATTACTGAGTATATAAAATAAAGGAAAAAGATGTTTAATTATAAGAAATAAGCAAACCTTCTATCCATGGTAATCAAAGGATCTGCAAATGACGGCGACGAAGATAGGATATGAATTGAAGAAGAATGAAAAAGAAAGAATGAAAGGATAAAGAATAATGAAGAACAACCGAGAGAATGGAAGGGAGATGAGATGGAGGAGTAGGCGGATAGTTTTAATGGGTTTTGGGCTTGGACAAAACTGGCTGCATTGGTTTTGATTCATTTTATCACTAATCAAATACGGGAGTAAATATTATTATTCCTAAATATTTCTCAAATTTCTATTACTGAGGTAAAATATTAAGTTTTTTCAATTTATTTTATTTACATTTTGGTATAAAAATAAAAAATAAAATTTACATATCAAAAAACTATATGAAAGGTTCTTCGAAATAAGAGGTTCCAAAAATATTTTATTTTATCAAATAACCAATGAAAACATAGAAATACACAAAAGTTACTGCGACTGCTGAAAAAGTAAGTGTGAGAAATATTTTGGGACGGAGAGAATAGTACGGAGTACATTTTATATTACTCCCTCCGTCCCAAAATACATCTCACATTTGCCTTTTCAGCAGTAACGAAAACTTTTGTTTATTTTTACATTTTCATTGGTTATTTGATGAAATAAAATATTCTTGGCACCTCTTATTTCGAAGAACTTTTCATATAGTTTTTGGAAATGTAAATTTTTTTATTTCTATACCAATATGTAAATAAAATGAAATGAAAAAACTTGATATTTTACCTCAGTAATAGAAATGTGATATATATTTAAGGACGAAGGAAGTAATAAATTATATTCCCTCTGTTTCTTAAAACAATTCATATTTCATTTTTACGTGCAAAATCTCATCTTTCTTTACACAATTTTATTAACAAAATAAGTGTTGATAAGAATATTTTATTTTGTCAAATGACTAATTAAAAAACACAAACAAACAAAAGTTATTGTGATGCCTTGAATGGTAAATATGAATTGTTTTAAGAAACAAAGAGAGTAATAATTTACAAATAACATCTTACTATACATATCTAATTTAGTCATTTAAAATTTAATTAGTAATTTAATACAATGTATATAAAGTAATACAGAGTATTTATTTATTTGATTATCAAAGAGTGAAAATGACACCAAATTATATGTTTTTGTCAAAAAATGTCGTCTTTTATTTTCTTTCAATAATTCAATCGAAGTCTCTGAAATATTCAAAAAAAGTCAATTAGGTATTATATTTTTTCAAAATATCACTCTCGATTTTTTCTTTCAATAATGTCTTTTAATTTTCTAAAATGTTCCAAAATATCACTCAAATATTTTTAAATATTCAGAATGCTCTTCTGATGGATTAGGGATTTTTCCTAATCCAATATTATTTGAACAGTGCAAGAAAGCCCAATTTTATCTGGCCAAGATATAAATCAGATAAATTATTCAAGACAGAACTAGAAGTATATGGACAGAAGAATATATTTGAGGTGATATAAAAATATTCCGTGAAGCCCATATACAAAACATGTGCACAAGAAGGTGACATGGCCACCTCATGGCATTGTTGGGGATGCATGCATGTACTCCCCTTTAAATACAAGGCTACGCAGGACGGAAGGGGGGAGGCCAAGGCTAGATTCCTACAAGTTCCTACTACTATATTCTTCATTCTTCTTCTTCTTTTAACTTGGAGCTCTATTAATGACTCCAAGTTCCTACAATGATGTATATGTAAACTCCCCCGAGATTAATAAAAGTTTCCCCCCCTTCGGCATGGCACCGCCTAAAAAGGCCCGTGGTTTTCTCCCGATTTGGGTTTTCACGTATAAATATTTTCTCTCCGCTTTATTTATTTACTTAATTTCTGGATTTCGCTATTCGGTGCGGTGCCGACCCGGTATCGATTTCATCGGGTCGACGCCCCGAAAAAGCGGTTTCCATCATCTTCAATGGGCAATTTTTTTGTTCCTTTTCTTTAAATTTATACATTTTCTAAATTTTTCCTACACTTTTGTAATACTCCGAGTGTTCCAATTTATGATCTTGATTAGATTTGAGATACATTTTTAAAAAATAAATTTAAGTAGTTGAAAGTGATGTAGATGAGAGAAATATATAGCGAGTCACAAAATGTTTTCTAAAAGATTAAAAAACAAGTCAAACATAAAGCTTCTTTTAGACATTCGAAATAAGAAAGCAATAAGATTAATTTGAAACAGAGGGAGCATGTGATATTTTGTCACTTTTCATTAATAAAAATATTACTTTCATTTCAAAAAAATTCTAGCATTTTTAACATACATTACCAAAATATATCTTACTTTATTTGTT
Source organism: Cuscuta campestris (assembly GCA_900332095.2). NCBI lineage: Eukaryota > Viridiplantae > Streptophyta > Magnoliopsida > Solanales > Convolvulaceae > Cuscuta > Cuscuta campestris. Next base: position 215,395 of record OOIL02002336.1, read on the forward strand.
ATCTTTCTAATAAATTAACATGTGACTTGAAAAGCTTTCTTTTATGTAAACAAATACCAACATCACACTCTTCATAGGAAAAAAAAAACTAAATTGATTATTTTCGGAGAAATTCAAAAAACAAAACTTTTAGTGGTATTTTTGAAAAAATTAGAAATTAATGGCATTACTAGAAGAAAAAAAGATAGTGGCACTTTTGACAAAATATAATACTCCGGGGTATTTAATTGACACTTTCGAATGTTTTAAGTGTTCGATGACATTTTTGAAAAAAAATAAAAGACAATGACCTTTTTTGACAAAATGAATAGTTGAGTGACATTCTCTTTAGTGTACGGATTATCGAACGTTGTCTTTTTAATAGTATCAAATGGTGTCTCCTTAATAAATTAAAAAAAAATATTCCATGCTTTTTTAGTTTATTTTATTTAAGAATTGGTATAAAATAAAAATTAAAGTATGACTTACATGTATAAAAAGTACGTCAAAGTTTTACAAAACAAAGTTCATAATAATATTTTATTTTATCAAATAACTAATAAAAAATTACAACTAAATATAGGTTATTGTGAATTTAAATACAAGGGCATCTATATTGTGAGACGAAGGGAGTATTTGTTGACGTAAAAGTCACATTGTATCTTGAAAGATATATTTCTTACAATTTTTTTGATAAATTATGTGTTTATTTAGCAAAAAAAAGACATCCTTGATTGGCCCGCATATCATTGGTAATATAATATATGTAGTATGCTATTTTATTGTTTGTATTGTTTGAAATGAAAGATGTAATAATATTTATAATTGTATGAGCATACATACGTACATTTTTTTTTATGTTGAACAATGTTACATATCAAATTTACTACTATCTATACTTTAAGATATTATATCATTTAAAACTAATTGCTTTGAACAATGTTACATATCAAATTTAAATCATTTGTAATCATCTTGATTTGATTTATATATTCCCGTGCATCGCACGGGTGATGCACTAGTTATTTGTAATATTTCTAAGCACGTGTAAAAGATTATCTCTTTTAAAATCATTTTATTTCCACATTAAGAATAAAGAAATCTCTCTAGATAAGAGTAATATAAAACCAGAGTCTTAACTCTTTTAAAACTAAAATAAGAATATAATGGTAATTTGATGTAAAAGTACGCGTTGGTAGTGTGATAAAAAAGTGATGATATGACAATGTGATAGTCAATTATCGGTGATAAACGATTGTACTCTGGTGGTTGACGATGATAGATGACAATGTCCCAATGATGGCGTGGCAGTTGTAACTAATAATGTGATAATGCAGTGAGTGTGACAGTGTAACAATAGTATTGTGAGTTCTTATTTTCGTTTGAAAATACTCTTATCGAGAGAATTCTTCCTTAAAAATAGCTTCTTTGTATTTGTTGTAATTGTTATACTCGCTTAAATGGTCAAAATAATCAACACCATCAATAACTTAGTCTCACACAGAACATATCATTGAACTCGTCTCAACGAGATTTATAATTTGAGTATAATTTTATGAATAAATAGATTATTTTGAGAATAATTTATTTTTAGTACTTTCATTTCAACTCTTATTTAATCCAGGCATAAATCAAAATTACAATTCATTAGAAATTTGCTATTTAGAGTATATTTCAGGGTTTCTTAGTAAATATTCTCGACACAAAATAACTTGCATGGACATAGATTTTGATAAAAAATCCTCAAAAGATAAACTTTTTTGCAGTAATTTATACACACAGGAAGGGGCTGTTTGGCAACTTCTGAATGGGTAAGTGCTGAACCAGTAAGAGGTCTGAACCATTAAGTGCTGAACCAGTAAGAGGTCTGAACCATTAAAAGCTAGTATATTGCTTAACTATTTAGAGGCAAATGTCTGATCAATTCAGATAAGAGGTCTTAACCATTCAGACTCTGTATAATACTTAACCATTCAGAGGCAAATCTCTTAACCATTCAGACATTTGAACCATTAAGAGGCTGAAACAAACAGACTGAACCATTAAGTGCTGAACCATTCAGACATCTGAACCATTAAGAGGCTGAAACAAACAGCCCCGAAGTTGTGTTTTAAAAATGCAAAAAGTGAACTCCGACGAACCATTTACCATAAACTTCCCCACCCAATAATGACGCAACATATATTTATCCTAAACAAAGTAGATAACAATGGATATCAATGTATTTACTATTTAGTTAGCTCAAGAAAAATTTAGACTTCCAACCATACGAGGACCTATTATGTCATCACAAAATACCTGCATGGTCGAGTCATATCCATTATTGTTGATGGTTCATTATCGATCGATTTATTAGAGCATTCACAATGGCAAGACTTGCCTAACCATGTAAGCAACTACTACTCAAATCATGTCATTTCATGATCATTCTATCCCACTTTTCATTCTATATATGCAAGACATAACTCTCTCATTTTTTATTTTTTTAATATTTTAAATATTGTTAATTTTGGAATTTTTTAAAAAGAAGTAGACATATTTTAATAATAAAATAGATCTGCTGGTTCGGACCCGGCTGGCCGCCGGTCCGGCCGGTGACGAGGGCTGTCCCAGTCTCAATCGAGTGGGAGCGTTGACGTTCAAGGAGCAATAACGCCGATCGGACTTGGAGAAAAGTGGGTTGGGGCTGTTGAAATTGCATCCAAGATGTTTGGGCTTGGAGATCATCCGGTAAACCCCGTAAAAGTTGGAGCACCAGCTGTGATTCGGAGACCGGGGCGTCGACGTCATCTAGCCAATCAACGATGTTCCGGAGAGTTTGACAATATGTGGCCATGGACATAGTTCCTTTGACCGTAGCGCGGAATTGGTGTTCCAATTGCATAGCTCGAGCCGGTTTGTTGTCGTGGAAGAGAGCATGAATCATGTGCCAAAGTTCGGAGGCCGTTGAAGTGGAGGAGATGACCAAGTCGGAGACCTCATCGGTCACCGTGGAGAGAATCCACCCTTGAAGCACGGCATCAAGTTGAAACCATTCGTCGTCGTCGGCGGAAGAAGGGATCTTAGAGCCGGAGAGAAACCCGTGGAGATTAAACCGTCGAACAAGGAGCAAGAAAAGACGGCTCCATTTTTTGTAATTAGGTTGAGAAAAACTCAACTGTATGGGAACGTGAAGCTTGACGTTAGATATAGCCGTGAACGCCAAGTGGGGAGAATTTGAGGAGGTGGTGGAGGGAGATTTGTCCGTCGTCTTGTCGGAGTCCATGNCCTTGAAGCACGGCATCAAGTTGAAACCATTCGTCGTCGTCGGCGGAAGAAGGGATCTTAGAGCCGGAGAGAAACCCGTGGAGATTAAACCGTCGAACAAGGAGCAAGAAAAGACGGCTCCATTTTTTGTAATTAGGTTGAGAAAAACTCAACTGTATGGGAACGTGAAGCTTGACGTTAGATATAGCCGTGAACGCCAAGTGGGGAGAATTTGAGGAGGTGGTGGAGGGAGATTTGTCCGTCGTCTTGTCGGAGTCCATGAGGAGAGAGAGAGAGACGACGGAGGAGGAGAGTGGGGCTGCTGCGGCAGTAAGGCCGAGAGAGGGAGAGAGCAGCGCCGAGGGAGAGAGCCGGGAGAGAATTAGGGTTTGGAAATCAGGATTTTTGGCTCCGATACCATGAAGAATGAATATTTTCGATGATTAAACGTGTAGGAGTACAACCGTATATATAGACAGGACGGGACTCCTAATACGAGTAGGAAACCTATACAAAAGGTAACTACCAATAATACAATGATACAATAATAAATACATTAAATATACTTAACATAAATATATATGGTAAATATATTTAACAGTGTAAAATAATTTTTGATAATTAAAAATCATTAAAAAGTACAAAAATAGACAAAAACGACACTCCACTCAATTGCCACACGGTGACTGAGTTATATTGGTTGAAATAATCCATATCACCGTGTGACATTTCATTATTGCCTTGCCATTGCTAATGTTCTTAGAGCAATGGTAATGGAGAGGCAAATGCTTACCATGCCTTGCCACGTAAACTCCCAACCCAAGTTTCCTCGTAGGGCTTCTCCATTCTACTCTGCATCCCGTTCTATCGTCGAGACATTTGTCTCAAATTTTTTTTAAATTTTTTTTGTACAAAAAAATGCTTACTTAAAAAAAAGAGCACCTCGATTTTTTTGAAAAAAGTAATTAAAATAATTTTTAATGATTAAAATATGTAAGAAAAAGTGTAAAAGAATAACAAGAAAATTATTTGTCACTGCACGGCATGTCACTCTATTCTTTTGCTACATGCCGATTGAACTCCTTTTGATTGCTTGATGTTACGTCCCAAAAATAGGCCTATCAGAATTAATTAATTGATAGTTAATTATTTACTCAAAAGGACCCAAAAATAAGTAATTTATGAAGTTTGTCAAAAAAAATGAAAATTATATCGTTGTGTAGAGTTTGCCAGATTGGTCACAACAATACAATCGGATTTTAATTCAGAAAAAGTTGGACCAAAAAATATACTCCGACTAGGCCAAATTAGTTCCAATCAAGAAAACTATGCAAACGACGCCTTCCAACGCACTAGCCGATCGTAGAATCACGGAGGAGTCAACATCCTGTGTCTTCTTCTTCTTTACCTCACTATATAAGAACACCCTCTAAACTCAACCTTCACTATTCTTCCTCATTCTTCTTCGTAAGTGTTCCTTGTTGAGAGAAAAGTGCAATGGTGTTATCAATTTGGTGAGAGGTTGCCGGAGTAAGCCACAATCCTCGCCGGACATTTCGCCGGAATTTTCTCAAAACTTCCAAATGAATTGAATGTTATGTGCATGATATCAAATGATTTGATTATGAATTGAGATTCAATTAATATGGATGTCCGATGCATTAGACATCCTTACTTAACTTCATCACCGTGCGTGTAGAATGTTTTATTTGCTACACGCATGAAAACAGAAAGAATGAAGTTACATATTCCTGGCAGTAGATGGGGTGAGATGGTCAGGATGGATTTGTTGGTTTTAAATTATTAGTTCTAAAGACATAAATTACTCATGTTTTGTAATTGTGATTGTTAAAGCTTCCGCAAATTGTAAATACTTCGTTACTATTCTGAATAAATTATTATGAAATAAAGTTTGAAAATATTTTTAATGTTTAAAATTTTTACGTGACCAATTTAATACTTTAGTCCGAAAAGAGCTGCAGACCTGAACGGATTAGAGTGTTACAATTGAAATGTTTCACCTCACTGTGTGGCATTCCATTTATTTACTTGCCATTGTTAATGGTCATCATATACATCATCACTAGCTAGGGAAAAGGGAAACTTTATGCAAAACTAAGAAATTTTATAGAGTATAAAAAATAGAGCAGAGATGCCAGAGGTCTTAGTCAGAATATCAAATGTTGTTGATGAGTAGAAACATGCGATAAAAATCCAATGGTCCAATCATAGCGATGCTAGTTTGTGCGGATTTGTAGTATGGACCGTGCTACAGTGCACCCACCCCTGCCTCCATTGCTGCCTCCCTATTTAAGATGTTTTTTTTACTTTTTCTTTTTTTTTTTCATTCCTCCCTCCGGCTCTGCTCTTCTACGCCAGTCAGCCGCGCACGACCTCCTCTCCCTTCTGCGTTCTCCTTCATACAAGGAAGGTAATATCTTTTTTTTCTTATCTTCCTCTTCATATCAAATTTAGATATCCATAAATTGAAAATTGCAAATTGCAGATCAGATCGATTCTTCATCGATCGGACACACAAATTGCAAATTGGAGTGGCGACCCAGCCTCTTCCTTCGCGGCCGACCAGCCACCACCACCGCCGCACCCACCCTCAGGTACCCCCCTCAATCCATTGCTTCCCCCCTCCCCCCCCACCCTTGCTCCGTCACCGGCCTTCCCTAACCAACCCTTCTCCGTGTTCTTATCACTTTTACTGCTTTTCTTGAATTGTTACAATTTTTGTGTTATACATTTTTTGAATTTTTGTGGAGTACATAGGGTATTTGGTGATTATGGATTTACAAACATGTATTGTTACACATGTTGAGAATGATCAACCACATGATTTTGGTGGTGAAGAAGAAGACCTGGTTTTATATGAGTTGCAGCCCAGTTGTAAGTGTTGATATTTAGATCCCATTGTATATTCATTTGAAGTAGTGGAAAAAATTGTTTTGTTTTGGTGTTACAGAGATTAAAGTTCT
>OOIL02002336.1:222925-234958 GCA_900332095.2 Cuscuta campestris
ATATATGAATTTCAATAAATTGAAGTTAATCGTCTATGGCATATAATTCAAAGAAAGCAAGCAAAAATAACAAGTAGACCTGTTTCACAGACAATAATGTTATATGAAGTTAAAATAACAGAACTTAACCATCTGTGCATTACAATTCACAAAGTAAGCAAAAATAACAAACAATTCTTTTTCACAGACAATAATCATATATGAAGTTCAAATACTCTCAAAAATATGACTTCACCATCCTCTCATAAAAGTGGCTAGCTATGGTGGGGTGTAAAATTTACAATACTAGTATATTGTTCTTTGCAATTCTTTAGTATCTCATCTTTTACAGACAATTCCATTAATGATTAATTTGAGTGCCGGCTCAGTACCTGTTCGGAGGGGTGAGGCTGCCGGCGCTGAAGCTAAAGGGGTGGGCCTGCCGGCGCTGGAGCTGGAGGGGTGGGCTGGCGAGGGGTAGGGTTGCCGGCGCTGCTATGCTCTCGATGGAGAAGAAGGAGGTGCAATTGGAGTTGTTCGAAATCTGTTGCTTGTGGAGGTTGAAGTTGGAGAAGGGAGATTTGGGAATTTTGGGGAAGAAGGCGGGTTGGGAATTTTGGAGAAGAAGGCGGGTTGGGAATTTTGGGGAAGAAGGTGGGAGACGAAAAGACAAAAAAGAAAATTGAAAAAAAAATTAAATTTAATGGGTGGCATGCTTGGAGGCACAAGTGGTGCCTTTTTAGCATTCTCCTTTGTAGTATAGACCCTACACATAGCATACAAGTGTATAGATCAGAGGTTCCATCCTAAAATCAATTGGCAATACAAAGGAGAGATCAATAAACTATATGTTGGACGTTAGATGTAACTCATGTATGAGAAATTTCTAAGACCAGTTGTGATGTTTTTTGTAAACTTTTTATTAAATAGTACTAAAACATGTGTCATTTTCAATATAGTACTTAATCTTTTTTGTCGTCTAAATAGTATTTAAATAATGTCTAGTAGCGAGAACAATGTCCAATGATGGTGGACGTTTAGTTTAAACAATGTTCGGCGGCGGGGGATATTTACATGAACAATGACAAACGGACAATGACCAGTAGTACAACATTGGGAAATAAAAATATATGATACTATATTGAAAAAATCACTATGTTTTAGTACTACCTCCGTCCCATTTTATAACGCCTGTTTCGGTTTACGATGTTTGACTGAAATTATTTTCAAACCATTTTATATGACAAATGGTATAGAATTAAAAAATAAAAATTGCATATTAAAAAACTACATCAAAAGATCTACAAAACTAGTAGTGACAATAATATTTTATTTTATCAAATTGCTAACGAAAATAGAGAAAGAAAGTGAATGAAGTTTGACCCTGTGAATAGTAAACAGGCATTATAATTTGGGACGGAGGGAGTAGTATTTAGGTAAATTGTTCATTTTAGTTCTTGCCTCGTGACTCCTTATCTATTTTGGACTGACTCCTACGTCATGATAAAAGTGTAGTGGTCCAATCATAGCGTGGGGGACAATAAAAGTAGAGATATAAAAATAATGAAACAAAATTTATATGTTGTGAATAATATTACAATTAATCTCAATATGTTTAATTAGTTGAAGACTAATTAAATTTTTATCAATATAAAGCTCTATCGTGTCATAAATTAAAATACCTCATGGTCGAGTCATATGGCACACCCTTCCTTTGACGTCATTCACTATCCATCACATGAGAGGATGACGATGGACAATGCAAAAAGAAAAAAAATGCAAAAATAGTATATTAAGAATGGAGATGCGGGGTATCGATCCCCGTACCTCTCGCATGCTAAGCGAGCGCTCTACCATCTGAGCTACATCCCCTCTTGTTTCAAATCCCGTACATGTGATGAATATAGTAAGCATCACAAATGGCAGTACAGTAGGATCGTGATACAAAGCCCCACTAGCCCGGAGTTCCATTTTTGGGGGTTCATCAATGGCGATGGTACATTCTATCTGCAAATCATTCCTAAAGTTTCCGACCACCGCCGGCTATGTGGCGATTACATCGTTGTCATCTTCCCTCGTTCGGCGCCGCCGCCGCGGCTCCTCCGTCCTTTCCGTCGATAAGGCAACGCAGGCGAGGAGCTGGCCGGGAATTAGGGAACGAGTCCAACGAATTATGTCGGCGGATCTCAGTACCGCCTCCGGCGGCGATAAGGATCTAGGCGGCCGGGAATACTTGATGTTGTCGGAGGAGCAGCTGCTGCGGCAGTGCGAGATGGATACGTTCAAATCGTCCGGTCCCGGCGGACAACACCGCAACAAGAGAGAGTCTGCTGTGCGGCTAAAGCACCGTCCCACCGGTATTGTTGCACAAGTACATAATTCCCTTAATCGTGGACTTTATTATGTCTGTCATTTCTGAAGATGAAATTCTTCATATGATTATATGATGCCAAAATATTTTAAGCTCCAAAGAGTAATCCGATTTTCATAAAAAGAAAAAAAAGATCTGAGGATTGGTTTTCTCCAACTAGTTATCATCTTTCTCCAGATTTGTGAGTACTGCTAGAAGAATTACTTAGGGTGACGTGTCAAAGGAACCAACTCAGTCAAAAAGCCGAAGCTTGTGTTTGTAGGATCTATGGAGGCTTTATACTCTCACACGCCCTTCCACGTGAACATTAGTTTTTGTTAAACTGGTAGCGGTGAGTTTCGAACTCGTGACTTCTGAGTCAGCAGTTGATGCTATATAGCGATTAAGGAACTAACTCAAGTTTATGGTTGTGGGTCTAGGAAAGATTTTATACTTTTAACATAAAAGGAGCCAATGTAGTTCAGGTTTGGCTGGGGAATGTTGGATGGGAGAATGCCATTAACTTATCTTCTTATTCTCCCCCCTATTGATATTGCCTCTTGCTATATAGGCTGCTGAAGATCGGTCACAACACATGAATCGTGCCTCGGCAGTTAAACGGTTGCGAGCTCAACTTGCTCTTAAAGGTTTGTTGCTTTTCATTTGGAGCCCTAGGTTTTTAGAAGCATTCAGACCAAGCAGCAATCTATTTGCTGCTACAATAGGAGGTCACCAGGCTTCATACTACACAGTACAATACCGAACGATAAACTCTGGAGTAGTTAGAATTTACTGAGTACATAGGATTAGGAATACTTTTTAATTTGCTTTTTGGGTTAACAAGCTGTTTCTCAAGGAGTAGGACTAAGCTGAAGGTGTGTCTCATATGAACTATGCATCTTTATTTGGTGTTTAAAAAAACAGCAATGCACTTTCTTGGTACTTGGGAAAAACTAGAGAATGTATTTTAGCTCATGGGGCCCAAATTTTGGAAACTACTTTTTTCCTTTCATCTAGCTTCTTATTGTGTTCACTGTTTTGAACAATGATGAGCTCCTAATTCACCATTCTCCAGCAACAAAAAACCTAAAAATGGTATTTATGTGCCTTCAAAACAGCTGTGCATGATTCATTTTTTGTTTTAGTACCTATTGCCAATAATAGACGAACTCATCAGATTATACCTGTTCTATTACTTTGAGACAGTGAGGAACAACATAGATCTTGATGCTTATGCACCTCCAGAAGAGCTACTGCAGATACTCCCTGCCAAGTCATCAATCAAGGGATCCCATTCTGGATCTACGATTGGACCAAACAATCCAAAATTTATTCCGGTCCCGTTTAACCCCTCCCTCACATCATTTGACTGTTTATATTCTTCTTTTCCCAAATTTGTCTGGACTACTTTTTACTTTCTTAAACCTGCAGGGAATGCAAGCACTACTTGATCTAGTTTTTGCTGTTGAGGGATCTATTTCCGAAGCAGCCAAGAAGTTAGGGTATGTGATATTATCATATTAATATCAGTTCCTTTACTTTGTGGCTACTTGTTTGCTAGCAAGCTTGACCATATGTACGCATAATGGGCTTTCCATGTTCTGAAAAGTGGTGACGATGAAAACTTGTCAGTTGCGTGCAAAATGACTATCTCATCATGGGGGTTACTAAGACTTAGTGTTCCATCCCAAAAGGTCATTATAATACTAGTCCAAAGCATGATATTTTGTTTTTCTCTTTATATTTGGTCAATAAAGGATGTCTTAGCATGCCCAACAAAATGGTGGATTGGTGGTCTAACCCAATCTTTAAAATTTGTCAGCTCATTTTTTTATATGTTAATTAGGATGAGTCTAAGGTCTTCCTTGTTGGTTTGCTTTGTTTATGTTTGTTTGATACACGATAACCTATTTTTAGTATGCATTCTCATAGTTCACTATTGACAGTCACTCCGCAAATTGACCAAGTTCTGCTATTTCAGCCGTTTGACAAACATTGACTTGTGTCTGTTGTACAATTCAACGAGAGATTTTTGGACTTTGTACAGGTTAAGCACCGGGGCTTTATCAAGGCTAATACTATCAGATGATTCTCTCAGAATGGCTGTCAATGAGTTCAGAGCGTCTAAGGTACATATGCAGCATTAGTGTAATTTCATTCTCTCAGGATATTTATCCTTAGGTTCTGCTAATAATCAGAGAAAGGAGGGATAAAATTATGAATGAAGTGTTTCCCCTAACCTCATGAGTGGGAACAATTCAAGGTTAGAGATCATTTCATACTCCAAATCATATTTTAAATGAGTCTGAGAAGTGGTTTCATAGACTCTGTTCTTGAGTGAGATATACTTTGTTTGGTAGTGCTCCTAGCCGTTCATGGCATGTGTCCACCATACATTGTGCTTGTGTCCATTAATGCTTTATGTTAGAGTTTAAAATAATACTTCTCCCGTCTCGTAAATTTTTCAAAGATGAAAAAAGGCGTCCCAAAAAATGGGTAATTTTGATATTATTTTCTAATTATGACTCATGTATCCTAAACATCATATCCTACCTTATTATAAAGTAAGGACAAAATTAGAAAAGAATATCAATATTACAAATTTTTAGGGTGCGCCTTTTTTCATCTTTGAAAAGTTTTATGGGACGGAGGAAGTATATTGGTCACAGTCATCGAAACCATAGAACCTTAGGGTGATACATTAACCTGAAACATTGTATGTCTCTATGCAGGGTATGAAACCACTCAAATAGGATGGCTGTCTAAAATGGTGCCTCACAGGTATTTCGGAATGAGATAAAACACTGTATATCTATACGAGTAAAAGTTTTGGTCAATAAAACTCTAAAACGCAATTAGTTAAAACTTGTAATATTGATATTCTTTTCTAATTTTGTCCTTACTAATTTTGCAGCCATCTATATGCAGAAATGGGAATAACGATGACTTTATTTTTGCCTAACATTCTGTAATATTTGTTAAGGAGTTTTTATCATGGTAATACCATCACCACAATGTGTCCCATCCACCCTGCCTTGGTTGATGGACAAGAATCCGTATATTACGTAGCTGAGGAAAGATGAAAACTAGCATTGTAACAAAAAGTCGTCTGCGTGCCACACTGCCACTATATGATGAATCAAGAAGCCTCAGTCACACCACATGTGACACCGCCAGTGTGTCAAAGACAATGATTTCTTGCGGACAATGATTGTCTGTGCGTGAATGTCTCTAGTGGTGTCAAATTTTGTGTCATTTCTAGTTTTAAGAGCATTACTCTTGTAGCATTGCATTTCCCCCACTTGAGCTACACACAAGGCAGTTAGGTGTTTCATCCCATTGCTATTTCTACCCGAAGTTCTAATATGTTCTTGCCATATGGCCGATTTTGAAGTGCATAGTTAATTTATGATTCTCTTACATTAGATAAATGTTTTTACTCTAGGGTATGAGTCTATGGCACCAACTCACAAATTTTACCACAATAATATACTTCTCATTTTTTATTCACATGGTAAAATTATATTCTCTTTTAACTTGTTTTCGTTGATCATTTGATAAAATAAAATAGCTTTATCAGTTATCACCATTTTTTGTAGAACTTTTAGAGTAGTTTTTAACTTTATAAATTTTGTTTTTAATTTTACAATAAAATTTAAATAAATTGACTCTGAAGTAATCTGGGTAAACATTTTAATCTGAAATGGAAAAATTATTTGTGTGTGAGTGTGCGCGCGTGTGTGTGTATTACAAACAAAAAATTGTTTTAAAACGAATATTAAAATTACACTCATGAAACAAGTTGGAATTCACCAATTTTTAAATTCGAGAAGACAACCTACGATGTGAAAATAGTCTAAATATTTAAAATATATTATTTAAATGATTGAAATATTTTCCACATCGAGGGTTGTTTTCTAGAATCTATTATGAAGATATGAAAACATAATGTTGTGACCACCTCTTTCATCCCCATTCAGTTATAAGGGATTTCTAATTTTTGACCACACGGTGTGGGTTCCAAAGCCACAATACTTTAAAATGAGGCAATTAAAACTAGAGAAAAATGAAGAGAAAAGAATTTGGAGAGAAAATAGAAAGAAAATGATTGTTATTTGTATGAGAAGAAAATGTAGAGAAAATGTGGAAAAACGGTTTGAAAAGGAAAAAAAAGGAAAGAAAAAATGCAAGAACTTCTCTAGCTATGGTGTTTCCTTCTCATTTATGGAGAGAAAATATTTGTGTAGCGGCTCAAAGAACAACTTAATCAAAAGTTAAAATTTATACGGAGTACGTAGTTGGTAAGTTCATGCAAATTTGTTTTTTTCAAACCTTGCATGTGAAAATTTAATGCGAGAAAGACTAAACTAAGAATATTAAATAGCGAAATGACTAAAATTAGATTTTAAAATTTTTATTTCTAAAATAAAAACAAAATTGTTTTTTTTAAAAAAATTGCGGTCACGCATTCTAAAATTTAATCCTACCTATCTTTTGCTGGAGTGTCTCAATGTCACTGTACAATGCTAGTTGGATCTTACAATGTGTTTTGATCATTCATTTGATAAAGTATTAGAGTCATTTTTTAGTATGTTAAAACTTTTGATGTAATTCTTATATACATAAATTTTATTTTTTATTTCTATACTAATTTTTTAATCAAAAAAAATTTTAAATATTATTTTACCTAGTAAATCTCCATGAATTTGATTTGGGGAAGGGGGGAAGGGGACTATTTATTCATTTACAAATGAAATAAATAGTTATTTGTTCATTTCTTCAAAATGTTGGACAAAGTAATAAAATTATTCCAATTCGTCCAATAGAAATTCTGAAATGCTTTTTTTGAACCAAAACGCAAAGTATATTAACACCTCAAAATCTCAAATCCAAGTACATGTTTTAGAAAAAAAAATTCAGTGATAGCAACTACAAAGGAACAAAGAACAAGACGAATAAGGCTAAAGATCACTCAAATCTCTTTCCCTTAGCATTCAAGAAGGTGCAAACATGCATGGAATTTGATCTTTTGAACGGTTTCATCCACTGAAGAGGAGGTATATATTCCTGTATAGAAGGGTGTTTTTGGCCCTCCAAATGAAGTATACAGAATTGAAGCACTAAACACAATAATGATCTTCAACCTATGTTTAGCTTCAGTTTTGTCCCATAAGCCATTTATATCATAGCTTCAGAGTATAGATAACACTTTTGCCCATGCCATTAAATCATTCTCTTGTTTGAAGAAGTTTCTTCCAATAGGAGCAAGAATCTTTATATATTAAATTTGAGAGTTGGACTTTCGGAATTGCGTTATGTGGCCAGGCCAGGTCTACTTGGCAATTTTTTTACAAATAATCCGCCACCTTTGATGACTTTGATAACATGGCAATATTGACATGTAGCACGCTTACTAGGCAATTTTTTGACATGTTAGCACTCCATGTCATTAAGAGATATTTAAAAAATTAGTTAACAAAATAATATATTCTATGGAAATTAAGTTTTGTATTGGTTACACACAAATTCCTCAGCATAATTGTGTTTGAAAACTTTTATATCTTAATTCATTGTTGTAAAAAATTTAAGTTAAATAATATATTTTGAAATTGAAAAATAGAAGTCATATTCAAAAACAATAATCAAAACAAATAAATTTATTCTAAGAACGGATAGATTGGTAGGACTAAAGGAAATTACATGTGAATATTTGTTATTACTTTGAATTAATACTAATTGGAGAGATTTTCCCATTTTTGAAAAAATAGAAATAAATATATAAAAGGAAAAAGATTTTTATTGGCATGTTTATTTAATAGAGCATTAACTTTATTCCGTATTCATCCAAAAAAATTTTTTTATTCCGTATATATTAAAAGAGTTCTAAGTCATATATATTAATTTATTCTTTTTTACGAGAATTTATTTAGCTAAAATATGGTTGTAATTCAATAAAAAATGTGTACATAACTGAATTGAATTTAGCTTAACAAAATTTTGACTAAACTAATATAACTAAAAGTGAGTTACACAAAAAGAAATTTTATATGAATTTTGTATTTTATGTTGGTAATTTGACTTACTATTATAATCAAAATAAGTATTTTGTATGAATTTTGTATTTTATGTTGGTAATTTGACCTACTATTATAATCAAAATAGGTTTGTATTGTAACTTAACATTTTCTTAAGGTGTAACCTAAATATTTATAAATTTATATTGTGTAATTATTCACTATATTTATGCATGAAGATAAGAAAATTTGTATGAGAAAGGGCTCACTTCATTCCTACATATTTATTTGCATAATTGTACATAGAAACTACATACGATGGTGTTCTATGAGACGAAGAGAGATGACACAGATGTATGCAAAAAAGATTATGATAAGGAAGATCAAGATGCACATCTGTGACAATGAAGATCGATCTAGGTCTAAAGACAAACAATAAAGCAAGAAAAAGTGCGGAGAAGATCCAAGGTGCAAAAATGAATAAGATCAAAATTTGGATACAAGCACGTCAAAGAGAAATATAATTTTCAATTTGTAACTATTTATATTTTATTAAAACATTTTGTATTGATTAGAATGCTACTACGGGTTTGAATTATTTTACATTTTGAAGCAAAAAATAATAAAAAGAATAAAAAATTGTCAATTTTTTTTTGTAAATTTCCCTTCAAAAATCAACCAAAAATAGAAGTAAAAAATATTAAAAGAATAAGAGTCACATGCTTTTATCTACAAAATGGTACCAATATAATTTGACAATGGGACACTCTCTATTGATATTTCATTGTAATTTTTGTATTATATGTTGGTCTTATTGACATTATAGTTCCTATTTTGCAAATAAAAACATAAATATTCTATTTTGGTTATTTTCTTATATTTTATTTTCATTTTTAATCTTTCTCTTTTTTCCTTGAGAATCATTGTACCACTACTTTTTTCTAATAATATTTTTTTTTCAAAATTGATGCAGGGGAGAAGAATTGTTGTATTTTAATTTTTTTCAAATTAATATTTTTTAATAATAGAGTCATAGGATCGCTAATCCATGATTTCATTTCTAAATAATGCGGTAAAGATGAATCAATTTTTGTATTCAATGCGGGGGTCGGGAGAATCATGTTTTTCGCTAATCTCAATTAATGTGGGGGAGAAAAATCATGTTTTTTAATTGTAGAATCATAAGATCGATAATTTCAGTTTTTTAAATTTATGGTGGGAAAAAGATTAATAGAATCGCTAATATTTTTTTTGTATTTTATTAATTTATATGGGAAGAAAAATTATAAGTTTGGATAAATTCAATAAACCTAGATTATATATATATTTGATGTTTAAATGATATGCCTCATAAAAAAACTATTATTTTAATACTCCACATTGTAGAATCACAAATAATTTTGACCACCCCGTGCATGGCACGGGTTAAAATACTAGTAAGCTTTGACATGACAATCCCATGTGTCATTGGCTTTAATGTATCTGATATGAACCCATTTAATCCATAGGATGTCCTTATTCAACTTCATTAATCCAAACTAACTTCATTATGCACGCCTTAATCCACATAACTAAATTTTTGAATCCTAACCCCCATACTCTTTAGGACTTTAGAGGTCATCCTAGATAACTAAGAGACTCTTTTGTATTCATGAGAGGAGCTCCATAAAAAGTTTCTGCATAGAAATTGGACCTTCTTCACGAGCTTTGTATGAATAAAAAAGAGTCTACTCCAAAAACCCATCATCCCATGCAAGCTAGAGTTGGTCAAATTGACCTTGCCAAAACAATCAATACAATCATACACTCAGATTTGACTGTTTGATTAAAAATTAGACGAACACCTAAAAATATTTCAAAACCAACTGCCATTGAGCATAATTTTTAAAACCATAAATAAAAATTTATAATATTTACAAACTTGTCATTTTTTAATTATTTGATGTTTTTTTTTACTCTTTTGAAAGTTTGGATAGTCCACAAGACTTTTTCTTTTCTCATGTTTAAGGGGGGTCGTGGACTCGCGGCCCAACGAAATCCAATGTGGGCTACGGCAATGTCTCTTGGCGGCAGCGCAAGTGGCGGGCGGGATCGGGCGGTTGCCTCCGGCCACGAGCTCATCTTCTCGGCGGAGAATTCGGCGTCTTTCGACGGTCTGTAAATAACTCACTGGTAATGGTTGAAAATGGCGGACACGAAAACGTGGTAAAAAAACTGATTATTTATTTATTTATTTACGGTGAACATGCATTCGTCATTCTTCTCTTACAATCTTCATTTTCATTCAATTGTTATTTCTTTGCTTCTCCCTATAAACTCTCTCCACTTTATCTTCTCTTTTTCCTCTGTTTTCGGTGTTTATTTATATATTTAGCAGTTTTTGTGCGATCAAATTGCCGGGGATAGAACATTAGAACGGTTGATCCTCCGATCCGGATCTCGAATTTGTAATTCATTAGGTTAAACAGAGCGAATGTGTATTTTGAATCGGATATAGAAATGTCCGGGATTTTGAGATGGAAGAAGCTGAGAGACATGGCGGTTATGGCCGCCTGTGGGAGGCGGATGACATCAGATGCGGCGGTAGGAACGGCGTCTGCGTGGAATGGTGATTGGCGGAAGCGGACAAGGGGGCTGTTGGGCTCGCTTCATGCTGGGAGGTGGAGAGAATCGGTGGTGAACGGAGTTCAGGTGAGGTACAAATGGGAGAGGGGCGGTTCCTCCGGTGATCAGGTGACTAGGCGGATTAAGGTGGAGGTGAATTGCCCTCGCTGCTCCAAGCACATGGATCTCGTCTTCACCACCCGCAACCCCAAACTTTTTCCTGCATCTGTTTCTGATCCGAATTTTGCTTCTGATAGTGATAATGGCGAAAATACCAGGGGTCTAACTAGCTCTGTGTATGTAGATAATGACTCCATTAACGGTAAAAATAACATTAGTGATCGAAGTGCTAATCCAAAACAAGGGGGCTCTTATCACGCTGTGAATGTCTGCCCCAATTGTAAGACAGGATATTATTTCCGGCCGTACAAGATGTCACCTCTTCAAGGAAGTTTCTTTGAGATTGCGAGGGGGAAAACCAATTCCACTGGAAAGAATTCCGATAAGAGATTGGGCAAAGAGGCCGAGTTTGCCAATCAACTCAAGTCTGCCTTCTGGGAGACACTTCAGATATATGGCAGTGAGCCTCCTGAGAGTTGGGGGCTACCGCCTTCTCAGCCTTCTGGAAATGGGGTAGCATTGCATACGCCCCCTGGTCCACCTTTTCTCCCTGGTTTTGATATCTTTGGAGAATCTGGTCCCGGTGGAAGTGAGGAGAAGAGTTCTTGGGGTGGGTCTAATTTGGGAATGAATTTACCCACGCCGAAGGAGATCTGCAAGGGACTAGATGAGTTTGTTATTGGCCAAGAGCGTGCCAAGAAGGTCGTTTTCTTTATTCATGCTCATTGATCATCCAAACAGTTTCACTACCACCTAACCTTGTAAAGGGTGGTTGTTAGTAGCATTGATGATACAACATCTACTCCCACTGCTTTTCAGTATCTGTTCCTTAAGGAAAAAAAAATGAGATTTTTTAGTGACATTTAATTTTCTCACAAATTGAGAAACTATCCCTATCCCTTTTCTAGGCAAGGGAAGACAACTTAGTGACTAAAATATGTTTTACTTTATCCGATCACTAAATGG
>OOIL02002336.1:234969-258047 GCA_900332095.2 Cuscuta campestris
GGGGCGGAGCATAGATAAGTGGGGAGTTTTAGAATAGACTTGATACATGTAATACAAACACCTCATCTATTTATTTGTGTATTACTTTAACTTATTAATTTATAATTATGAATGAAATGTTTCCTTCATTTAGGCTCTAATTGTGCTATTTCTTTTCACTCTAGTCTTGACCTAAGCCTCAATATACTGTCACTCATTTGGCAGGTGCTTGCTGTCTCTGTTCATAATCACTACAAAAGGATATACCATGCATATCGGCAAAAAGGGTGTGTAAATAATTTTCTTAACAACGATGCATTAAAAAACTCCCCTAATGTACATTATTTGCTGAATATTTCATGGAACCCATTAGATACAATCTCGGTTATTTTTCTTTATTAATGCCACAATCAGAATTGGAATTAAGTAATACAACATTTTAAAAACAATTTGCTATAAAATAACTATGTACTTGGATGCTAGATCAGAGACAGAACCCATTAAAGAAGATAATGACGACAATGTAGAACTAGATAAAAGTAATGTGCTTTTGATGGGGCCAACTGGTTCAGGTATGCGGATTTCATGGTCATTCACTCGTTGTAGTATGTTTGTTTCTTTCTTCCCATTAGATAGCATTCTAGGTTAAAATAAACATTCTCCAGATTTGTGCATTGCCTTTCTGATTTGAAACAGGAAAGACATTGCTTGCCAAAACCCTAGCTCGTATCGTGAATGTGCCATTTGTTATTGCGGATGCGACTTCTTTAACACAGGCAAGTGCATTGCAATCTCGCAGTAACTTTTTCCTGGTTGCTCACTACTTGCTCCTCTACTTTCTCTGTAAGATAGTAAGACTGAAAACGTTATGTCTCCCGTTTATCTAGCAATTGCCTAATATTATCTATTTGGTGTTGCCAACTATGGGAGTAAAAGAATTTGAATTATTTTCTCTTCATTTTTGTAGTTTTTCTGCTATAGGTAATCTTCAACGTTTGCCTATCATTTTAAGCTTGTGTCTGCCCAGGAAAGCTTCAACTTCCATACCAAGTACTGACTAATTAAAAGCTCATTTTATTTTTCAGGCTGGCTATGTTGGTGAGGATGTTGAGTCGATACTGTATAAACTGCTTGTGGTATAGTTTTCCTCTCTTTTTTAGTGATATCTGAAACCAGGCCTGGTTGTAGACTACATTGGTGTACCTTTGTTTCAATAACTAATAGGATTTTATAATCATTCTTCAGCTGCATGTTAGTGTTGACCTTCCTTGGTTCTATCAAACTATTGTTTATTTGTTCCATAATCATTGGGGGCTTATGCAGATCACTTGGTTCCATTAGAATGGTAGTTTGTGTAACAGAAATTGCCAATTTGTCATGTTGTACATTTATGTTCTTATGATCTTCTGCATTTATCATTTAACTGAGTGAAGCATCTCTAAGATTTCAAATATGGCATGAAGGTTTCTGATTTCAATGTGCAAGCTGCACAACAAGGGATAGTCTACATTGATGAAGTAGATAAGATAACCAAGAAGGTAATACGTTTTTATATTTTCAACTCTTTCACAATCCATAGTGTTGGTTGCTCAACTGTTAAGTGTAGCAGATCTGATACATCATCTTCTGTTCTCCATTTCAAGGCTGAGAGCGTGAACGTTAGCAGAGATGTCTCAGGTGAAGGAGTTCAACAGGCACTACTTAAAATGCTTGAAGGAACTGTAAGACATAGCCTTCTAATTTTGTTGCTTTAGTATGTAATGGAGTGCTAGAAAAATTATACTGAAAAATGAAAGAAATTAAAGAACAAAAAGTTATGATCCATCTTTTGGCATGAACTCATCCAATTTTTGGTACGGAACACTGAACATTTTTTGGGGATGCTTGTTTGCGTTTCCCCTGATTTTAGGATCCCCCCTCCCGCGCCCAAATTCTAAACCTAGAAAAACACTCAAAATTATGAAAATTGCAATGATATAATTTGAGAACTATATGCTTGAATCCCATTAAATTCTAAATATTATTTTTCATCTGTATGAGTGATCATAACTAAGACCTTTGAATACTCTTTATAGCCTTGAAGGCATGTTTGTGATGGATAGAAATTTGAGAAAATTGTGATATGCCAATACTAATACCAGTACCACTAGTCTGCAAATATTGGATGTCACTAGAAGTTTACATTGGATCATATCATGGATACAATTGAGGCCTGCAAGAATGCTAAATTGTTACTTTAAATGCTAAGGACTTGATCTGCTTACAAATGAATATTTCTTTGCATCAGATTGTAAATGTTCCTGAAAAAGGTGCAAGGAAACATCCCCGTGGTGATCATATTAAGGTAAAATGGATTCTCGTTCTTTTTTCTCTTCCGCTTCTAGAACTGGACAGTGACTACCTTTTAGAGGGCGTCTTATTCAAGGAATGTGAGATATACTTCTTCAATGTTTTCTTCTGCACTTTACCATGAATCTGCCCACTCTATAAACTATCATTCAGTGTACAAGGAATCTGCAGAATCTAGATCCATGAATTTGATATAATAATGATAATATCATATTAATTACTCTAGAATATCATGCTAGGGTGTTTGCTCATCACTCATTGTACTTTTCAATTTATTGGCTTAAAGTTACAAACAAATTCATTAATTGCAGTGGTTACTTAAGCTTTGTTTTATGCTCTATATTTATTTTTCTTTCTTGGTGAGAGGGCTTTCTTTGCTCTGTAGTCTGGAACTCAAAGTGCAGTTTAATATGTATTATTGTGTCTCCTTTCTGGCACGAGACATTGTATTTCCCTTTTTGAAGTTATTAATTCTCAATTGCAATTGCACCTAAACAGATTGATACAAAAGATATTCTTTTCATCTGTGACGGAGCATTTGTTGATCTGGAGAAGACCATTTCTGAGAGGTGATTTTCATTTTTTTGCACCCCTGCGGTAAAATTCCCTATAAACATTGCCAACCTCTTAAAATCTGAGAATTTCATTATTTGTTAGGCGGCAGGATTCTTCCATTGGTTTTGGTGCGCCAGTGCGTGCCAACATGAGAACTGGTGGAGTTACTGATGCTGTTTTAACATCATCTTTACTAGAATCTGTACGAATGATGCCATGCCGTGTTTGAAACCAGTAGCCAAAATATTATTAATGGCTCAAAATGTCTTGTGTATTGCTAATCTGAATCTTGCTTATTGCGCCTTCAGGTTGAGAGTAGTGATCTGATCGCGTATGGCCTTATTCCAGAGTTTATTGGGCGCCTCCCTATTTTAGTTACATTGTCAGCACTTACTGAGAACCAACTTGTCCAAGTATTTTATCCCTCTTATCTGGCTGTCTTAAATAATTTTTTCCCAAAGTACGATTCAAAACCACCTGTTTCAATCAAGAACAATGTTATCAGAATCTCAACTGATTACAGATCAGTTGAGAATAGATTAGTACGGAGTATTATTCAGTAGTATCCATTAAGTGTTATGGAATGTTTCAGCTTTCAAGTCTTGCTGTTACTGTTCACATATTTTGGAGATTTTGCTTTCTAAGGAACATGCATTATTTAATGCCGTAGTAGATAATAATTTTGGAAGCTAAATAAAACTAGATACCCCAGCCACACACACACACTCCACTGATCTACTATTCCAAGAGATATACTTATTGTTTTCTTTGCCATTCTTAAGTTAAAGATTCTAATGATGGTTGATCTCTCGTTCAGGTCCTAACAGAACCGAAAAATGCTCTAAGTAGACAGTACAAGAAATTATTTAGTATGAACAAAGTAAGCAGTTTTTATCACCTCTAATCTTTTCTTCTTTCCTTTTCGTAATGCTACATGAGTGAATGCATGTCTATGTTAATTTGTTTGCTCACACTTCTCCCACCCCAACACACAAACAGGTATTGAGCAATTGTTTAAGTCTTATAGTAAACAGTATCTCTACTCCTTGGGGAGGATTGCATATCTCCCCCCCCCCACCCCCCCACCCCCCACCCCCCAAAAAAAGACCCTACTCTTGAGTGGCATTTAGAGGGTAATTGGGGTTGTGTTAGATTCTTGAAAAATCACAAGTAAAAATGAAGGCCACTTAGTCTTAGGTTTGCTGAGATGCACTTCCGGAGTTTATTTTAGACTTTCGAAGTCATAAGCTATAAGGAGAAGCAGATTTCCAAACATGCTAAACAACAGAATTTTAGGTTAGGTTTCATTTTAGTCTTATGGTCTAACTTTGTGCTATTTGAAAAAATTATATTTAGGTCAAGCTACATTTTACAGACGAGGCATTGAGATTGATTTCAAAGAAAGCATTTACTAAAAACACTGGTGCAAGAGGGTTAAGAGCCTTACTTGAGAGCATATTAACTGATGCTATGTATGAGGTAATTATTTCTTTAACAATGAATTGCGTTGAAAGCGGTAACCGCTCAATCATCATTGCCTTTTACGTGCATAGATTCCTGAAGCGAAAGCAGGGGATGAAAAAGTAGATGCTGTTGTAGTAGATGAAAAATCTGTTGGTTCCGAAAGTGCCCCTGGATGTGGTGGAAAATTACTGCTCGGGGATGGTGCTTTGGAACGTTACCTTGCTGAGAGTCGTTGTAAAGATCAAAAGGTAGGTTTAATTAATGTTCAAGACTAGTGCCCAAAGCATCCCCACTTAGGGTCAGATTTTAAAACTTACTCCCTCCGTCCCGTTTTAAATCGCTTGCTTTGACTTTTGGGCATATTTAAGGAAAAGAAAAAATAAAGTTGATTTTCCGAAATTGCCATTACTTTTTAGGAGGGATGACGATGAATGAGAAGATATAAGATGGAGAAGAGTGACTTATTTTAGGGGTAGTTTAGGTATTTTACTCTTAAAAGTTTACGAAAACAAGTAACAGGCAACTTATTTTGGGACGGAGAAAAAAGGCAAACATGAAATTTAAATGAGACAGAGGGAGTATATCATTTCTTCCCGTTTTCAGAACTCATATCATATAAACTCTACCCACTCACCAAACGGGCACTTATACGTTTCTAGAATTGTGCCTGAAGTCAATTTTTGGCTGTGCTACTTGTACACTATAGCACACACAAACAAGATTTTTGTTCCATGTTTTACATTATTGTTTAATTAGTAAATTAACAATATTTAAAAGCATAGCGAGTATCTATCGATATGTTTCTTTTGTTGACTTTTTTTACACGAACACGATTTTGCAGGGGAATGTCGACTCCGAACAGCCGGATCGCGGCGGTGAATCAGTTTCGTCAAGAGCGATGAGCATATAACATGATTGACATCTCACCTTCACCATTATAGGAATGTGTTGTTATTAACATTGTTAGTGGTAATATTTTTATTATTTGTGTAAATTGTGTTCTTTTTTCTTTTTATCCCATATGTTGTAAATTGTGGACATTGATCCAATTGTAACACAATATACTGAACATACATGCCAATCACAAGAAAGCTCACATGAAATAGGAAATGCTCAACAAGTGGTAAATTTTTGGGTGTGGATCTAAGATTCACCTTAGAATTTATGGACCTTAATAGCTTCACGAGTATTTTCATAATGTTGTGAATTTTTTTTATTACTTTAATTTTTTAATTAATTTATTTATAAGAAAACATTTGCATAATATTGTTATGAAGACCAAAAATTCATGGTAGAAGTATTCTAAAATAACAGGAAAAGATTAATAGATTCAAGTATGACTAACTTATTTTATTTGATGGAATCATTTTAGAATGTGGGTGGACACAATTCCGATTCTAAACTGATGTTAGGATAGGAATTAGCTATTCTTGTACCATAAGAATTGAAATCAATAAACTGGAAAGATAACTTAGAATAGGAACTAGCTATTCTCATTCCATCGGAATCTCATGTTATGGGATGACTCGCGGCCGCTACAGTGTTTCATTAGTAAGGGGTTGTTTGTATCAGCCTTTTAATGGTTTAGATGTCTGAATGATTCAGCACTTAATGGTTCAGACTGTTTATTTCAACCTTTTAATGGTTGTTTGAATGGTTCAGACATTTGCCTCTGAATGCTTAAATATTATACAGAGTCTGAATGGTTAAGACTTCTTATCTGAATTGATCAGACATTTGCCTCTGAATAGTTAAGCAATATACTAGTTCTTAATGGTTCAGATCTCTTACTGGTTCAGCACTTAATGGTTCAGACCTCTTACTAGTTTAACACTTACCTATTCAGAAGTCGCCAAACAGTCCCTAAAACTGATAGTTCTTAAACATCTTAATTCTCCCCCGGTAAATCCCCTCACCCTGCCCTGACTGGAACTTACCCCCCCTACCGCCTTTAATTTGATTCCTCATGTTTATTTGACTTTGGAGGGTGGGGGTGTGTTCGGATCGAGGGGAGACCGGGGGTTAGGGGGTAGGGACCGTCAATTTTACGAACGAAACACCGTTGTGGCTTCGAGTCATCCAATGACATGAGGTTCCAATGTCATGGAAACTGCTCCGTGAAACCCCCCAGTTCCGATGACATTGGGAATCAATGTCATTGGATGACTCGTGGTGCTCCGGTTCCCCGTTTATAAAATTGACGGTTCTTGCCCCCGGGTAAACCCCCCAACTCGTCTCGACCCGAACACACCATCCCACCACCTTCAATTGCACCCCCAAGTTAATTTTGACTTTGGAGTCAAAATTTGACTCCAAAGTCAAAGTTAACTTGGGGGTGCAATTGAAAGGGGTGTGAAGTTTACCGGGATAGAGATAGAAATTGTCAATTTTATGAACGAGACACCAAAGTACTCCAAATTATCCCATAACATTAATTCTTAATGTCATCCGAACCGGCCCTAATTGAAAAAGTCTATTGTAGCTTGAATCAAATCAAAACCGCCCTTCGGACCGGAACTGAACCTTTACTGGTGGATTGGTATTCCGGTAACTCCATTTTAGGAATAGGAACGAGCGCCTTTCCCGAACCAGAAGCGGAAAGTACTCTGTAAATTAACGCGAACCTCTAGAAAAATCTGCTTCTCCGCCGCGCGTCCGAATTCAAACGATAGCCGGAGATGATGAACGGCGGCGGACAAGAAGAAGAGAAGGGATTGCTTTGGAAGTTACCGGCGGTTAAGTCCAAGGATCTCGGCAAGCTTGGCCCCGGTTTCGGACTCGGTATCGGGTGCGGGCTCGGGTTCGGCGTCGGTCTCATCGGAGGTTTATTTCCCCTTTCATTTCCCCCCACAAAAGAGTAGTGATTTTACCTGAGATTTTTAGGAATTAATCTGTAACTATAACTGAAATTAGCTCATCTGATCGTTGTTGAAGGGGCGGGGATTGGTCCGGGGATTCCTGGGCTGCAGATCGGGTTTGGATTGGGAGCCGGGTGTGGTGTTGGATTAGGGTTTGGGTACGCTGTCGGGCGGGGCGTTGCTTATGATGACAAACGCAGACACTCTAATGTCGGCCGGATTTTCAATCGCAATGGCAATCTTCCTACTCAGTGAGTTACCCCTACTGTAAATTTTTTTAAGTTTTCTCCATTCAAAGCATTCTTTTGTTCAATTCAAAACCTATATGATTGATATTTATGAAAATGAAAACTATAGGAACCACATAATGTTTTCTATGAACAGAAACATCATGCTGGGCTGTGTGCCTGAGTCAATGCGCGTACCTTCACCCCAACCCCGCATTAGTATGATATTGTCCGTTCCAAACGAAGCCCATACGGTTGCTCATACAATTACTAATGGGTTCGGTTAGACCTATTTATTTTGGTCTCTCTTCTCCTCTACCTTTGGTGTGGGACTTGGAGGAATCCCAACAATCACTATAGTTTAGCCTTATATAGAGTTCGGCCGGGTATTAGTGTTTGGTTTATTCATGCCATGTGATGTGTTGATTGGGAGTGGAGCTAAAAGAGTAATCATTGACAATGTTTTAACTTTGGGTAAATAATGGACTAATCAAAATGAAACATTGAACTTTTGCTTCTTACTCTCTATGAAGTTTTGGGTTGTAAATGAAGCAATCCATCAAGGGTTTAACGACAACAAACATTGTTTTTCACATAGATAAAGCTACTTAAACATTTAAACCTTGACATACTGACTCCCAACAGAGTTAGAATTGTAACTGGTTTTGTTTTTTGTTTAGATCACTACGTAATCTTCACCCGCTGTTATTTGACCAACAAACCAGGATGATACTCCCTCCACCCTGCAAGGAAGTTTATGTTTTGACTTCCCAAGATTTAAGAAAAATGTTTGAAAACAGGTGGGTGTTTAGAAGAGATATTTCTTTCCTAAAACAAGTAGAGAAGTGTAAACTTTATGTTGGGATAAACAAAAAAGAAAAGTTTAAACATAGTTGCGGGATTAGAAGGGGGCAGTGGAACGGTAGCTGTGTATATGTCTTTGACCTAGAGGGTGTATGGGACTCTGTTAGAAACCAAATTTTGAGCTTCTTCTTCGTCCAAATATAGTTTCGTATGTTTGGCAAATTTGTTTTTCTTACGGATTTATGGCTCTAGATGTGCAAAACTGACTCCAAAAACTGTTGTTTACCACAAATTTAGGACTATATGCTTTTTCGTTTCTCGATTACGGCTTCTGCTTTTCTATGAATCATCACAGTCCCAAACAACCTCGTACTTGTGATTACTTACAAGAAGCAGGTGGCTTTACTACTAACTGCTTGCCTGTCAGGTATGAGATTGATACCCTCTTCGATGATCTCATCAAGAACACGAAGAACTTGGTCAGGGAGACTTCTCAGGAGCTCGACAAATGGCGAAGACGACGCCCGTAGCAAAGGAAGCATTTGATTTGGTATCAATTCTAATGGGTTTCACTCTGTAACTAGATGTGAATTTCCTTTGCTATCAAAGGTTGTTAAGATATAGGTATTGTTTGGGAGCTGGTTGTGTTAGACTTTAGCTACTTTCAGCGGATATAATAATTGAATTATTCGAGTATATAAATTTCTGTTGAGACGTGGTTTGTATGGTTGTTTGTATTCACTATTGTTCAAAAGAATAACTCAAAAATTTACTCTATGCAGACAGAATCCACGAAAACTGAATGGATGAACTTAATTTAAGTTTTATTCCAATGGGTACTCTAGTTATTATTTTTTTTTTTTGGAAAAATTACTTAAAATAATCTCAACTTTACTCGATCTTTCAAAAATAAGCTCACCTTTCACTGTGATGCATAATAATCCCAACTTTATTGAAATTTGCCAGTTTTGGATCGCCGTTAAGTTTCTAACGGGGGTTAACGGAAATGCCCGTTTTAGGCAACAAAATGAAAGTTGGGATTATTTTTGATGGATTTTTGTTTTTTAATTTTTTTGAAATTTTTATTTAAATTTTTTGAATTACTTTCAACCTCCATTTCCTTTTCTTTTTTAAAGATTATTCTTACCTTAGAAAAAAATAGATATAAAAAATAATGAAAATGAGAAAAATAACTAAAACCATACAAAATTAATCAAAAAAATAATGTAATCAATAGAAATTAAACAGAAATTGGTAAGAAATAAAATAAATATATACGAAGTGGTGGGTTTTAACATTTTACACACTATACGGAGTCTTAATGTACTACTTATTTTATTGATTACCAATTTTACTTTTACCCAGTCGCTTCTTAGTTTCCATTGATTACTTTATTTATTTTATTATTTAATTTTTGTTTCATTTTAGTTACATTTCTATTTTTTTTATTTTTTATATCTATTATTTTTATTTTTTAAACTAAGACTAATCTTTAAAAAAGGAAAAAGAAATGATGATGGAGGTAGAAAGTAATTTAAAAAATTTAAATGAAAAATTTAAAGAAAATAAAAAAAATGAAAATTCATCAAAAATAATCCCAACTTTCATTTTGTTGCCTAAAACGGGCATTTCCGTTAACTCTCCGTTAGAAACTTAACGGCGACCCAAAACTGGCAAATTTCAGTAAAGTTGAGATTATTATGCATCACAGTGAAAGGTAGGATTATTTTTGAAAGACCGGGTAAAGTTGGGATTATTTTGAGTAATTTTTCCTTTTTTTTGAAAATACTCGGGAACCCCATTAGGTGTACATTAAGACAAAAATAGGCACACACAAATAATAAATGTCTTTGAACCTACATATATTGAGTACTTGTTTATGTCTGTTTTTGCTTTGTTGTACACTAAGTGAGATTTTTCTAGCACCACTCTTTTTCATTCACTAATATGGATTTATAGTCACGAGCATGCGTGTGAGAATATAAAAAAGTTTTTTTTTGCGTCATTTATTCTTGAAGTTTTCAAAAATTGTGCGGATTTATCCCGAACTTTAAAATATGCACCGATGGTCCTTCTGTGTCAGATTTGGAAATGCGCTAGTCACACTCTTATCAATATACATGTTGTAGCTTGATGAAGATGCCATGATTTATATAACAGGTTGATCGATTGATGACGAGCTTTATTAACTGATGTTTGGCCTTTGGATTTGGTTATTGTCGACTAAATCAAAAATAACTGTCTACGGCTTAAATAAGTTAAAAATATAGAAGATAATATTTTGGGAAATACATACTACAGGAACTCACGTATGATATATGATTTTAGATGAATTCATACTTGTATTAGATGAACGTGTAATTGATACATTCCCAAATCTAGCGTATAGGGACTATTGTTTCAACATTTTTAAATATTTAAGGGACATTGTTGGAAATTTTAAAATTCAAGGGGAATCTGTGCAATTTTTAAAAAGTTTAGAGGTAAATGGTGCAAAAAAAACTCGAACAGAAGATGGTCGAAGCAACGCTTTAGGTTAACTTTAGGGACAATATAGTTTTTTATATGAGTAAAATTCCGTTAACATTGACATGTAATATCAGGAGATGACCTGGGGTCACTCGCTCATTACAATTTACAAACACTTCAGGTGTTCTATTCATAAAATGAAAAATGCTAGGGGTACACCAAATGTGTACCCCATTTGTCCCCCACCCCTCCTTGTCCACAAAAAAGGCAAGAAATTCAAAAAAAATAAATAAATAAAAATAAAATAAAAATGGTTGGTGGAGAAGGGAGTGGTGTACACTTAGGGTACATCTTTAGTGTACCCCTAGCATTGCTCTCATAAAATACCTTCTAACTCTTAGAGCATGCGCAGCGGCGAGACATTTCCTCGCTCGCTGCGCCACATCAGTTCCCTCGCCACTTTTGCCTCGCGTGGCTCAGCCTCCCTCCACGCCAAGCGTGTGAGGCGCGAGGCATCCTCAATTTTTTTTATTTTTTTTTATTTTTTTTATTTTTTAGAAAAATAAATTTTTTTAAAAAAAGAGTACATCTATATAAAAAAGATAAATGAAATAATTTTTAATAATTAAAATGTTTTTAAAAAATCATAAAAATTGACAAAAACAATGACTTGCCACTGTACGAGATACATCTCCACTCACTTGCCACACGCTGACTGGATTGTCTTTTATTGATTGAAATGTGGCACGTCAACGTGTGGCATTCCATTTCGTTACTTGCCATTGCCCGTGCTCTTAATACCCCTAGAAATGTGGATAGATAGGACATGTTATCCATTCCTTTCCCAGCAATCCACAAGATCCGGTTATCCGAGCCACGTAAGCACTATCCTCTGCCACCTCATCACCTCCTCCCCAATCAAAAATAGCTGCTCCAGATTACACAAAGACCGTCCTACGTGGCATCTTCACATCCACCTAAAAAACGAAGCCATAGAACGAGACTCAAAACTCCAAGATCATTTCCTTCCCATTTCGAAACGCCGGAAAGTCAGTCTATGGCGTCCCTCGCGGCATCGGCGGCGGCGGCCTCCCTCGGCAAGGCGGAGGTTCCCGGAAAATCCATCTGGCGCGGCGGCGCGTCGTCGAAGCTCAAGACGGTTGCCTTCTTCTCGTTCCCGGCGTTGAAGAAGAAGAAGAATAACAATAGTAAGGCGGCGGCACCGGTGAAGCCCAAGCCTTCTTCTTCTGTTTCCCCCGCTGAAGAAGAGATCTCAAAGTGGTATGGTGAGTTATTGGCCTTTCCTTTTCCCACATTTTTTTAAATTACTCCAAATTAAATTTCTCTGGAATTTAGAAAAGCCCTTTGCAAAAGCGTGTATTAGGCTCTGTTTTGTTTTGAATGAAGTAGTTTTCATCTAAAATTGGTCCAAAATTTGATTTTTCATGATCAATAATGTAGAACTTTGACAAAAAAATACATTTATACATTCAAAAAATTCATTTTAAATTTTTCAAATAGTGTATTCTTGCTCTTTTTTTAAATTTTACTTTGGTCTTTGTTTCTTGCCGTGTTATATGCTTCTCTGCTCGAGCCAGGAGTCTCTTGGAAACAGTCTCTCTACTTTCTGGTTGGGGTAACGTCTGCATACACACACCCTCCCGGAACCCTACTTTCGTGGGATTATATAGTGTTATTGTTGTTGTTGTTGTAAGCTTATGTTAGAGTCCCACATGGGAACTTGAAAAAAAGGAATGAGTTTATAAGCTCCTGAATTGAACTACGTAGTCGATTGGATTCAATATTTTAAAATATGGTTTAACCATAGTGTCTTTATGTATCAAACCATTGATCCCTACCCCATCCTAAATTCTGTCTGCTATCTCCAAGACCGACCGGACAATTACCCTAGAAAATGCTGAATTGGTCATTGTGGTTTTTGTTTTGGTTCTTATAGGGCCGGATAGAAGACTTTTCTTGCCCCCGGGGCTTTTGGAGAGATCAGAAATCCCAGAGTACCTGGCTGGTGAAATTCCTGGAGAGTAAGTAATGTGTTTTTTAAATCTTTGTCTCCATCTTTTTCTTCCCTTATATTTTCTTGTTATGTTCCTTCTTCCTTTCTTTCATGCAGTTACGGTTATGACCCGTTTGGCCTTGGCAAGAAACCCGAGAATTTTGCCAAGTAAGTCTGGTGGCTGGTCGTTCTGGTGATAGAATAATTGTATTACTCAAAACGTAGTGAAGAAGTGTTATACCTTACTTGTTCTAACAGGATTAGAAAACTTCTCCATTTAAAACAATGAAAAACTTATTAGAATACAAAGACTACCGTACTTGATACTTCATCTGTCCCAGTAGAGTCTTCTCCAGGCCTAGGGCCTCCAAATTTTTAAGGCCCCGATTTTTTTTTTTTAATTTTTTGGATTGGTGCAGAAATCAAGCATTTGAGGTGATCCACGCGCGGTGGGCCATGCTTGGCGCGGCTGGTTTCATAATCCCAGAAGCCTTGAACAAGTTTGGAGCCAACTGTGGTCCTGAAGCCGTGTGGTTCAAGGTATTTTAACTGACCATTATGACTTTCTTGATACATTGAAAAACGGATGAATATAAAGTACGCGCTCTTTATTTGGGCACATTGGGCCTCCTTCCCACTGTGACTGAACATAGAAATACAAACCAACATGTAAAAAAAAGTTGTGGAAGTGGACTGTATATTATTTGGTTTGTGCAGACAGGGGCTTTGCTGCTTGATGGGAACACATTGAGTTACTATGGCAATAACATCCCAATCAACCTCGTCGTTGCTGTCATTGCCGAGGTTGTCCTTGTTGGCGGTGCTGAGTACTTCCGAATCACCAATGGCTTGGTAATCAACTCCGATCCTCACCTTAAAAAATTAATTTTTTTTCTAAAGACACTGTGGGTGCTCGGGTAAATTTCACCCATGGTATACGAACTTTCATCATTATTTCAATTCGGTGTATAAACTTTAATTCCTATCACAAAAGTACACGAACTTTCAACATTCTTTCACCGATGGTCCAATGGGCGGTTTCTAAGTCACCTTCATGTCATTTGGGGTCAAATTATAATTTTATAAATTTAAATTTTATGATTTTGACCCCTTTTCTTTTTTTCTCTTGGTTCTCCACCCTTTTCTTCATGTTCTTCAAAACGATAAAAATTCGTATACCATGGGTGAAATTTACCGGTACGTGCTCCAATTGAACTGGTGTAACAACCCAAACTTTCATGCAGAACTTAGAAGACAAGTTGTACCCAGGGGGTCCATTCGACCCCCTGAAGCTGGCAAAGGATCCGGACCAGGCGGCGATCCTGAAGGTGAAGGAGATCAAGAACGGGCGGCTCGCCATGTTTTCCATGTTGGGATTCTTCCTCCAGGCTTACGTGACGGGGCAAGGCCCCGTCGAGAACCTTGCGGCCCACTTGAGTGACCCATTTGCCAACAATCTCTTGACTGTCATTGCTGGCTCAGCTGAAAGAACTCCAACCCTCTGAGTTTAAATTTCTAGCTGTCTTTGCCATTGATGATGTTTCTTTTGTACACACTTAAATTCCAGTCATGATGATGATGATGATGAAGTTTGAGGGAACTGTGTGAGGATGTTCTTGTTGGTACTTTTGTTGAAAATGTATCTTTAAAGATCCAAATGTCATATATGTCTATAGACTAGTCATGATGTTCATGATTGTTCACTAATGCTGCTAATTAAGCTCTATTTTTTTTCCCTAAGTACCCTCTCAAAATCTTACTTTCATGGGGTTCTACTTGATTGTTGCATTGTTGTATTAAAGTTTTCCTTTTTGGAACAATATTTCAATTAATCTTACCATTTTAGATTAGAGAGGAGGTAATCTTACATCATTTTATTTATTGGTGTAAGACTGTTACACCAATTCAATTGTAGCACCCCTCACCTCTTCCAATTCCACGATTCAAATTTTGTCGATTTTGGGGTTAAACTTTTGAATCATCAATTTGGGAGATGGGGAGGATATGAACTACTATGGCCTTGTTTGGGAAAAACATTTTCGATTAGCGTTAGCATTTTGGATAAAATTTTAATGGTGCAGATCAATTCTGAAAACGATAACGCTAAAGGCTACTTCCAGATACTCCGTAGCCTTTTCAAAATGGTAACGCTGATGCCAAACAAGACCTATATCAATTTGTGAATAGAGAATTGTAAGTGTTCCAAAATGATAGTGTCATTATAGTCTATTGTCAAGGGAACTGCACTATTCGGAAATAAACTTTAACACAGAAGCAAAACGAGCATGAAATTAATGGTGTTTTCATTGGAGTATGTATGTTTTCTTGGATATTACGGAGTATTACTTTTGGTTTTATTTATATAAAGTTATACTCCCTTCATTCCTTTTTAAGTGTCCCGTCCGCATTTCGAATTTAGAGTTTGACCGACAAAATACCTCTTAAAATATACTCCGTATTAGCAAAAATAATATTAAAAATGATATATTTGAAGTATTTTTCTATATCAATAACTTGGTATAATTTTTATATTTTAATTCATTATATAATTTTGTATATAATTAGTCAAATATTTGACTCGCAAAGTGAAACAGACAATTAAATAGAAATGGAGGAAGTACTCCATATTTATTTGTAGTATAGTATGTTGGAAGTTGACCAAAAAGTTAAATTGTGAAAAAGGTTTTTTTGGAATGGGGGAGATAATTTTTGACAAATCATAATTTTAAAGTTAAAAGACCATGATTAAGAAAATTACAGTCGCACCAAAGAAGCAAAACTAAAGATATTGAAAAGTAGCAAACGTAAATGTATAATTAATTGATTGGTTTAACATTTTAATAGTAACGACCTTTTCGAAATTTTGGTATTCAATTTTTGAGAACTTGTCTGTATCATTTTAAAAACGAAACAATTTGTTTGAGATATAATTTACAATAACTATATGAAAACCCAATTTTTTGGTCCGATATCATGCTAGTTGGTTCGAAACAACATTGTATCAGAATAGGAAGGGATGGAGCCTCTAGGCGAGAATGGTACTTGTACTTTTTTTTAAACACTAATAACTCTATTACTATATACTCCCTCCATTCTAATTTATTAGTCTATTAAGATTAATTCAGGCTTATTAAGGATGCATTGATTCTTTTTTGTATGGTCAAGAATACCCTTGTTAATTCAATCCTCCGCCTTATTAACTTTATGGGGAACATGCATGGAGACCAAAAAAAGTCTAATAATCCCTCAAAAAAATGAAAAGTCCTTTAATCACAAAGCTTTTGGAGATCCATTAGTATTCTTCAAGGAGTAAAAGGTCATTTCAATACACTTTATTGCATCGATTTCTGAAATGATCAGTTATTTGTGAACAAGTAAAATTTTTATAATAGACATATAAAAAGGAATGGAGGGAGTATTAAATAAGAGTGACTTTGAAGTACATCTTACTCCCTCCGTCCTAAAATTAATTTCCCATTTTGACTTTTGCAGTCAAAGTTTTTAAACTTTGACTGCATATTACGGAAAAAATATATTAAATTTTCATATAAATTTAGTATCAATAGATTCATTTTGAAACATAGTTTTGAAATATATTATTTTGATAATATATATTCATATAAAAATGAAGATATCACTGGTCAAAGTGCCGCATTGGAGACCGTGAAAAGTCAAATGGGAAATTAATTTTAGGACGGAGGGAGTAATACTTATCAGTAGTAGGGGTGGACACATGTTGGTTTCGGACCTGCCAATTGCAGGCACCACTTCCGGTACTGGACTACTGGTAGCCTGCGGTACTATTTCTGAAACTGCAGTTCCAGTTTTGATTTTTTTTTTTTGTAAAATTGAATTTTTGGTGCATAAATGATAATGTATGGCTAAAGTACTTACCTAAATGTAGTTGTTATTTATAAAAAAGCTAGTCTAAATGTACTAAATGCTTTGAAAACTACTTCCTCTATCCCCAAACAAATGTCAATTTAAGAATTCACAAAATTTTGCAGGTTGATCCAAGATTATTATTCATTTAGACTATTTGTAATGCCTCACGGAGGGGCGTTCATGATCTGCCGTGGTAGTGCCACGTAGACTGTGATCACGGAAGAATACCGCCCCTTCTTTTCGTGACACTGCTCCATGATTGCTGCGTGAGTTTGTTCGTGGCCATGGCCACAGTGTATTTTAACATTTTTTATCCTACTTCTGAATTGAACGAGGAATACATTTTTGGAACGACATATGTTTTAATATTAAACTATTTCATCAATTTTTTCCTTTTTTATTATTTATTATTTTCTAATTTTAAGTAATGTAATTTGGTATTTTTTAAAAAGATGTAGTTTATGCCTTTTTGTTTAACTGTTATAATATAAAAAACAAAGAATATAGGAAAATAAAAATTTATAATTCCAAAGAAAAAATAATAAACTCGAAAGAAAAAATTAAACCCGAAAACATAATAAAATATTTTTTATTGTTTTATAAAAGATATATTTTAATTTGAATAAAAATAAGTAATACTACCTCCGTCCCACTGTCTTTGTCCACATTTGACTTTTGGAATTGACTCATCAAATTCTCTCAATATGTAAACCTAAAAATAGTCATGTGTGATCTTTTTTGATTCGTCTTAACATATAGATTATTAATATATAATTTCTATAATTTTTTAATATATAAATTACAAGATAAAATGGATTAAAGAAGTGCATTGGATGGTGTGCCTAAAGGTAAGTGGATAAAGACAGTGGGACGGAGGGAGTATTAAATAAAAAAATAAAAGTGTAATTGAATACACCTGCCACAGGAGCAAGCTCATGTTTCAAGTAACGGACGGAACTGAGGGAGTGAAAGACCTCGCGGCGGAACCTTGCGGCGGCGGCGGCGCGATGGACCCAGGGAAAAACGGAATCAAGATAATCAACAACCCTCCGGAGTCCAAACTCACTGAGTTGGGTGTCAAATCTTGGCCGAAGTAAGTAACTCGCTCCCCTTTCTTGCTCCCATTTTACGCTACAGTTCCTTTTTTTTCTTGCTAAAGTGAGTTTCTCTAATCAGACCATCCCACACACCAGGTGAGATAATTAAATCTCACTTTTTTTTCATCAGAAAAATAAAAAGATGAATCATACCTTAGAGTCCATTGCCATAGAGATAGATTGAGTTTTAATCTTGGATTGAGAAATATTAAATAGAGAGTGGGATTTGTCTTCAATCATGCTACATATTTTTTGGCATTTAGACCACGTTCTCTGATCTGGATGGTTCTTATCTGATTGAAATAAGTTCTGATCTGATTTGAATGTAGTTATATTTAAATCTGTTTCTGATCTGATCTCGTTTGATCAAATCGGATCTGATTCCAATCAAATTAAGTAATAAATAAAAAATAAGTTGAGGAGAACATGGTCTTGTTCCCCAAAATTTCCAGTAGAATTTAGGATTTAGCAGGTCTTGAGGAAAATAAAATCACATTGAATCCAACCAATCACTTCAAGATCATTTTAACTCATCATTCTCTATCTAGCTTTTTTCTAATGTGGCATACTTATGAACTACTCCGTATTAACCAATACTGTAATAATCTGCTCTTATATTTTTTTCTATTTGACTTTTAAGTTTTAACCGTCTCTAATTCAACATTTTGATTATTCATATCTATATTCACACACACATATATTTTATGAAAATATGGATTTTAAAACTACGTTTCAAAATGAATCTAGTTTATGTCATAACCATATTGTGGCCAAAGACCTTTTTCTCCTTTCGTGACCAAATGTTTGTTTTACCGTTTTAAAGAGAAGATTATTTGTTTAATTGATTTTGATTTCAGATTGACCTTTCTCAAATATATGAAATATACCATTTGAAACATATGGTGTACCTACAAACATTGCAATTTCTTCATAGAAGTTTGTTTACGAGACCTTTAAAACATCTCTTTTACTTGTAACTTAGGTTAGCTTGATTGTTGCAATTAGTGGTGTTAAGAACATGTTTGATGAGATTAAATTTGGATGGAGTGGTTGAATGTGTTTTGGGCTGTAAATGTAACAATGGAGTACATACGGACACCCTTGACCCGAAGGGGGCTGTAATGCATTGGGTTTTTTTGTTTTTTTCTCCAATTTAGTTGACACGATGAAATAGGCTATTGTTATATCTCAGCTCAGGGTTTGTCGGTATTAAGCTCGGATTTAAGGAACAAGCTCCTTCTTTTGCAGGATGGGTTGATAATCGATTGTCTAAGTAAGATAATCAATTATTTTCTGGTTCAGTTTTTTGGATTTTCGGGAGGGATTGATAGTCGATTATCAGTATTATGATAATCGATTGTTTCAGGCTGCAGATGTTTCAAAGTAGTACGGATAATCGATTGTCAAAGGGGACAATCGATTGTTGAAGGCTGCAGGTTTTTTTAACGACGACGGATAATCGATTGTCAATCAAGATAATCGATTATTGGGCAAAATTCTGGGCAGGAAGAAGTGTGTTTTGTGGGGAAATGGCTTGGAAAGATATGGAGATGATAAAGGAGTTCTTTTGGTATTTTTAATATGAGGAAAGAAAAGGGGATTAAGGATAGAAATGGTGGGGAAAGAAATGGATAGAAAATAATGATGGATAAAACCAAGTTGGTGTTAAGAGATATTACACACCCTTATCTTAACTTGGGGTTTGAATCTAGAATTTAATTAAGATATGACACACTTAATCAAATATCTAGAACCTAAAACTCACACTTAAGATAACCACTCTTAAGATATAGAATTAGGAATTTGGCTAAAATAGCATCACACTATTTTAATAATACTCAAAGAGTAAAAGATTTTAATATTCAAAGGTTATGTTTACAATGGCCATAGGGCCTGATTATATAGGGAGAGGGGAAGGGGGAAATACATAGTACAAAACATGAGGAAACTTCCTGGAAGCAACTATTTCAAAAACATAGGATAATACCCATTGAATCANTTAAGGCTATTATTTGGGTAAAATGAGGGGTTGTGTTTGCTGAGAAAAGGGGGCAGGGATGGGGGCTATAATGGGTGGTTTTGGACTTATGGGTTTGGGTTATTTGTGAGGGAATATGGGCAGGAATTAGGGGCTGGAGGTGGGTCATGGTTTTGGCTCTTTGTGGGTGTTGTGTTGGGATTGTGAGGTTTATTTGGGCAGGGAATGAAAGGAAGGAAGAGAGGGTTTTATTAAAAGGCTTAAAAGAAGGAAAATAACAACAAACAAAAAGGCTTTGGTTTACACACTCTTATTTTCGGCCAGGGCTAAAATAAGAGTAGGAAAAACTTTATTTTGAAAAGGAAATATTTTGGATGTTTAGGGAAGGTATGGGGAGTGTGGGCTCAGTCTCGGGTGTGGAACATGGGGGAGGGTATGATAGGGCCAAGCCCGGATATAACATCCTCTCGGTCTTCAAAAGAGTTTGCCCTCAAACTCAACGGATAATCGAGACCGTCATATGGACTGAGGTCTCTCTTACGGAACGTGGCAGAAACTCCATCACTTTTACTAAGGGCAACCATGTAGGCATTGTTAGTGACCTTGGCTACCACTTCAAATGGACCATCATCTCGAGGTTGAAGCTTTGCCTTGCGTTTTCCAGAGAAACGCTCTCTTTGCACATGGACCCACACTAGGTCTCCAGGCTGATAGTGGATGGAACTTTTTAACTCTCTCTTCATAAGCTTTTTACGAGTCTTATGATAAAACTCGGAAGTTTCTTCTTCACATAGAACCTGCAAAAACTTAACAAATTTGGCACGAGGTGCCGTTAGTGAAGATAGCCTTTGAGGTGAGGCTTCCACATCTGGGCTCATAGCTCCATGTTGAACCTTCTTCTCATTAACTTGCATATTTAAGCTAGGAAATCCACAGCTT
Source organism: Cuscuta campestris (assembly GCA_900332095.2). NCBI lineage: Eukaryota > Viridiplantae > Streptophyta > Magnoliopsida > Solanales > Convolvulaceae > Cuscuta > Cuscuta campestris. The sequence goes on from OOIL02002336.1 coordinate 255,588, forward strand.
AAGAACTCATCTCTGGTGGTAACAACATCCTTCTTCTCTAAACCGCCATTGGGTTTGTTTTCACCTAAACTTAGATGAACCCGGGGTTCTATCCCTTGGTTAGGTGCGGTCAGGGGTAGGAATAAGCATGCCGGTGAACCTTTTCTCAATGAATGCATATCCACAAAATTAGGTGTCCATGTCCTGTCAATATGAAATAAAGAAAAACTACGCAATTCCACTCGTAGTTCTCTTTCGTGGTTGAGCCATTCAATGGAACAGGATTTCAAGAGGGGTTTGATTCCAAGTTTATTTTGATCAGTCAAACTACGCAATGGTCTTATAATGACCACAAGTTCACCTTTATCTTGGCCTAGAGATTTAACAACATCCTGTCCTTCCTTTCGTCCCAAAAGCTCTGATTTCTCTTCACTTTGGACTAAGGACTTCTGATTTTTACTTGGACACTCAAAAGCATGATGACCAATCTTTTGTGAGTGGAAGCAATGGGGTTTCTTTGGAATAGATGGGCAGATTTTTAGTGGAGGTATGACCATGGCTTTGGGTGGAGGGCCTATGGTTTTAACAGGGTTCTGAACTGTGGGGATGGGAGAGGCTTTGAGGGTGTTTTGGGAGGGTAAAGGGATGGTTTCAGTTGGTTTTTCAAGTGGGGGTGTAGGGGTAGGTGTGGGAATGGTTAGGGCCGTTTGAGGGGGAATTATAGGCATGGTTATAGGCAAGTTTGGAGGCAGGGGTATGAAGAGGGTTTTGGGGCTTGTTTGGATAGTGGCCAGGGATGAAATATAAATGGGTTTTGAGGTATTTTGGGGCAGGGTTGTGGTAAGGGGTGTTGAGTTACTTTGGGCAGTGGCTAGGGAAGGTAAAGAGGTTGTTTGAGTAGGAATTTTGGGTAGGTGTGAGGGATTTGGGTTAGAGATGTTTTGGACAGCATGGATGCAAGGTAAAGAGGGAACTTTAGAGGGAGTTTGAGTGTTGAAGATGGTGGGGGCTTCGGGAATGATTTGGGTTGCATGAGAGTTCTGTGAGGATCGGGATTTAGAGGAGGTTAAGGTTGTGGGAGAGAGGGCAATATGGAACGGCTTTTGTTGTGGGGAAGGTGGGATGAGTGTAGAAAGAGTATTGGGTGAAAAAGGGAGAGTATGTTTAAGTACCTGGTGGAGATGATCTTTGGAAGAAAATCTCTCAATTAAGAGTTTTCTTAACTTTTCCCAAGTTCTCACCTTCGCTTTTCCTTGGAGCTTTCGTTTTGAAGCAACGCTAGCCCACCAAGTAGAGGCATGTCTTTGAAACTTTGTCACCACTAGCTTGACCTTCTTGTCTTCGGGCACGTCTTTGAGTGTAAAGACGTCTTCAACTTTTGCTAACCACTTTGAGAACTTCTCCGGGTCATTTCTTCCTTCAAACGTGGGAATCTCCACTGAATTAGTGAGCTCCTTGACTTGTTTCATCATAAGCTCAACTTCCTTCTTTAACTTTTCTTGGGCAGCAACTACATCATATTGAGACATTTCTTAGATGATGTGAGAAATGTTTCAAAAGAGAGAATGTAGGAGATGGTGTTTTGGCCCCTTGAGGGATGTGGAACAACAAGCTTTGATACCAGATGTTATATCTCAGCTCAGGGTTTGTCGGTATTAAGCTCGGATTTAAGGAACAAGCTCCTTCTTTTGCAGGATGGGTTGATAATCGATTGTCTAAGTAAGATAATCAATTATTTTCTGGTTCAGTTTCTTGGATTTTTGGGAGGGATTGATAGTCGATTATCAGTATTATGATAATCGATTGTTTCAGGCTGCAGATGTTTCAAAGTAGTACGAATAATCGATTGTCAAAGGGGACAATCGATTGTTGAAGGCTGCATGTTTTTTTAACGACGACGGATAATCGATTGTCAATCAAGATAATCGATTATTGGGCAGAATTCTGGGCAGGAAGAAGTGTGTTTTGTGGGGAAATGGCTTGGAAAGATATGGAGATGATGAAGGAGTTCTTTTGGTATTTTTAATATGAGGAAAGAAAAGGGGATTAAGGATAGAAATGGTGGGGAAAGAAATGGATAGAAAATAATGATGGATAAAACCAAGTTGGTGTTAAGAGATATTACACACCCTTATCTTAACTTGGGGTTTGAATCTAGAATTTAATTAAGATATGACACACTTAATCAAATATCTAGAACCTAAAACTCACACTTAAGATAACCACTCTTAAGATATAGAATTAGGAATTTGGCTAAAATAGCATCACACTATTTTAATAATACTCAAAGAGTAAAAGATTTTAATATTCAAAGGTTATGTTTACAATGGCCATAGGGCCTGATTATATAGGGAGAGGGGAAGGGGGAAATACATAGTACAAAACATGAGGAAACTTCCTGGAAGCAACTATTTCAAAAACATAGGATAATACCCATTGAATCATGTCTCCAAAGTGGAATAAAATTCAGAGATGGGGCTG
>OOIL02002336.1:258437-283376 GCA_900332095.2 Cuscuta campestris
GTTGTGTTGGGATTGTGAGGTTTATTTGGGCAGGGAATGAAAGGAAGGAAGAGAGGGTTTTATTAAAAGGCTTAAAAGAAGGAAAATAACAACAAACAAAAAGGCTTTGGTTTACACACTCTTATTTTCGGCCAGGGCTAAAATAAGAGTAGGAAAAACTTTATTTTGAAAAGGAAATATTTTGGATGTTTAGGGAAGGTATGGGGAGTGTGGGCTCAGTCTCGGGTGTGGAACATGGGGGAGGGTATGATAGGGCCAAGCCCGGATATAACAGCTATGTTTGGTAAACAAATGAAAGGCTAGTAAATGAATCAAAAGGTCAGCCAACGGAGCTTTAAAATTCCCCTCTTGCACCCCTTGTTGACCTGTTGAGCTACGCCACTGGGGTGTCTGGTCTATTCTTGAAACTAGGAGAGATGGGTGCTTGTGTGGATAAAATTGCTATTCACTGGGCTGTTATTATGCAGAACAAGCCAACAACATTTGTCACCAGGTGCGTCATTCTTTTCAAACATACTTCCTCATACGGTTTCAAATCATGTCATTTATATTTTCAGGAAATTTTCAAGTAAACAAAATAGTATAATTGAAATTTATCTAAAGACGAGAAATAACATGAATCACACACTTCTTACCATTAAAATCAGAATTTTGTTTGAATCGTTCTAAAAAGAAAGAGGAACTTAATTTCAAGATGGAATAGGGAAAAAAATTCTTATGCCTAGTTTGATTGAGTATGATTTAACAAAATTAAAAATGGGTTGTATACGTAGATAGGAATACAACAGGTCTGATGTTGAAAGCCACGCTTCTGGACAACGTGAATCAGATCACCCCACGAAACATCACAAAGGGATTTGACAGCGTTATGTGCTTCATATTATTCTATATCTCCTCTGCATCCATGCGAGATTGGTTGTAACAGAGGGAGTAAAAAACATGACCAACAAAGCTTGAAATTTATTATACTAGATGGTAACAAGGTTTTTGGACCAATGACAAAACCAAAATTCTGTCAAAAAAGTGCAAAAGTGAAAGCATTATTAAAATGGTAATGTAACAAGTTCCTCTCACAATCTTCTCATCCGTTTGTTTCAGTTTGACTTGATGAGTGCTAAAAATTCTCAATTTCATTACATATCAATACTCCAAACAACCCCTTCACCTTCCCCGCATGAACGATGCACCTGTTTCATCCTTTCCACTGACTTGCATATCCCACTGCATGACCAGTCAAATGATGCCACACACACGTTCCCTGCCTTTGCTTTCCATTCACAGCCTGACATCTCATCTGTTTATTTTTTTACCAGCTATTTTCTGTTAATATTTGAACTAGCTATAAATCACTTTAGTCGAGTTTTAAAAAAATTAAATACCTGGAGAGGTGCTACAGCACATTGATCTCTCATCCACATGTTCTACTTCCAAACCAATGAGCCATGCCCCTAAAGACACATCCTCATTTGCATATCGATGTAGGATGCCCCTACAAATTGTCAGGTTTAAAAGGTAAGTTTTGGTATAAAGGGTTCTGATGCTAATTAGCATTCTTTTGAGTGACTTACGAGTTTATAGAGATGTATGCAGCAAGGTCCTTGGAGATGGCATATATCTGGCCGGTGGCATGCCTGAAATACTTATTCCCTTCTTCTCCAAATTTCCAGTATTCGGGTTCGTGATACTTCACTCCTCTGCAATCAAGAATGTGTTTTTATAGGGTCAGTTTGATTGAATATCGGTATATATAGCGTTGTTTCTGAAATGTTCTTGAGAAAGGATTTAATATGTTTTTTTGTCCCTAAAATTATAGTGGTTTTTGTTTTAGCTCATTTGTATTTTTTGTGCTTTGTACCATAAGGGATGAAATTGCGGTGGAAAGTCCATGGTAAAGGTCTGTAAGGTCAGTTTTTTTGAGACACATGTGTAGAATTTCCACGTATTTAAGCCATTTAAGAATTACATGGAAAGCACATCTTGATTATGTGTTTTGTTTTCAAACGGAGGCCGAGGGGAAGGGAATAAAAAAAGAATGTAATCATTTACAGGGAGGATTGGAGGAATACCAGTTTTTTGTTTCGAGAAACCTAAAGCAATAACTGCTATATTTGGAGCGACGAAAAACATATTTAATAAAAAAATAGTGTGCTTTCTGATACGTATAATAATTTGACTTACTGGCGGTAGAGAACGGGCCCAGATTTCATGCAGCCAATGTAGACTCTGGGCTTTGACTTGTGCCTTGATAGAGTGGTTGCCAGCATTCCCAGGTTCAGATGGACATCATCATCCACCTTTACATAGAACTCTGCGTCCCAAAGGGAGAAAGCAGTGGAGAAATATATGCGCGTTTTGGAGGACAGCTCATGGTATCCTTCGACGTGATTAAGCCTGAGGAAGTCTTTATATTCAGCATCCTCCTCATCGATGCCTCTATCAAGGACTCCTCCCGGCGTTGCACTGTGTCCTATCACAAACCGTAAGACTATGCCTTTTTCTTTCTCCAGTTTCTTTAGCTCCTCTCCTGTGTATATGTTACTTAGATATGTAAAAGACCATGTAGGATTGTTGGTTTTACACTACTTGCATCCCAAAACACATTGGGGATACATCCTCACTGTTTATTACTTTATTCTACAGTGTAAGGTTGCATACATCTTGACCCCTAAGAACATTATACTTGTTTTTTTGTTGCTGTTGTAAACACTTATTAAGGAACCTTACAAAATGACCCTTGTAACCTTTTTTTAAGTTTTAAAAATAAATGCACTTCGTATATTTTCAAGCTACAAACCATTATTGTAGTCTATAGGAAGAGTTGATAGGAGCAAATCATTGTTGTGCATATTTTTTGTGTGTGTGTCTAAAATCACATTTAATTTGGGTAATTTGGGACAGAGGGAGTAGTTTCGTTTTTTTTTGTGAAGTATGGAGGGACGAGAAAGACCTTTGGGCATCCATGTTTCACGTAGAGAGTCACGCCGCCTTCTACTGCTAAATGCTGTGTTGATTCCTATGACAACAAAAGCTTTGTGTAGGCTGTGATTATTATTATTATTATTATTATTATTATTATTTGATCCTCCTTCTGTTGCTGTCTTGATTCCAGCTCGGTTCATTCTCTCAACGGCCAGCTCCATCTCCAATGTTGATATTGTTTTTTCAAGCGACCTGCTTGAGGAGAAAACAGTAAAAAAAAGATTACGTACACTTGAATACACAATAACCATTCAATTCTTGCAGAAAATCTTATATGTGCTTTCTTACTGGATAGCTAGATGAGTTTTCTTGACCTCTCCCATGATATCTCTTGTATTTGTTTCCACAAGTTTCTGGTCAACCAAAATGTTGTGTTTATCAGGAGGAAAAAAAGACACAAAGGGTATATTTGGATCACAGGAAATGCTAGGGAAAAGGGAAAAAAATACTTTTAGTAGAATTGTTTTCTTTCCCATGATATCTCTCATGGTATGTTTTTCTTTACCTTGGAAAATGCAAATTAAATGGAACATGATATTTAAAAAAATACATGTTTCATTGGTATAAGTTTCTTACACTATGTTTGGTTCAAGGAATTTAAGAGGGAAAAAAAGAAAATAAGAGAGAAATTAATTTTTCTTGTTTGGTTTGAGAGGAATTGAAAAGAATGGTGGAAGGAAAAGAAAATGGGAGAAAAATGAACTAAGAAGAAAGGAAAACATCATTCCTTCCATTTTGGCAGGGAAAAGGAGAGAAAACATCTTTCTTTTCTTTTCCTTTCGAATTCCATGAACCAAACATAGTGTTTGTCTTAATACTCCCTTTGCACCGTAAAAAACTTCACAGATTGTCTTTGCGGAATTTAAGAAAAGTGTTGAGAAGTGAAAGGCGGTTGGAATTTGCTTATAAGAGAGATATGTTATGAGCCACAAGTGCTTTTCTTCAAAACAAATGAGAGAAGTGTGAAGTTTATTTTGGAGACCAAATAAGGAAATTGTGAAGTTCTTTGAGTTTGAACAAATCTTTTTTTAGCTTGACTATGTCTTTTATTTTTCCCTAGACGTTCTTTCATTCCCATTTTCCTCTCTATTTTCTTTCCCTTGTATTTTCTGGGTTCTGAACGGACTTGAGGCTTAAAAAAATTATTATCTTATGTATAACCGTTTTCCATCATCTCTGATGGAGTCAAAATTTCACCATTTTTGGCTTTGGGGTGTGATGGAATAAATCAAAATGGATCTCAAAACTATCTGCACTTCTTTAATTAATGAAGTAGCAGTTAGTCAAACACTGCAACTTTCGATGTTGAGCCGGGGGTCTCTTTGGAAACAGCCTCTCTACTTTCGAGTAGGGGCAAGGTCTGCGTACACACACCCTCCCCAGACCCTACTCTTGTGGGATTTAACAGGGTTGTTGTTGTTGTTATCTTATGTATAACCGGGTTAAATGGTTGTGTCTTGGAAAATGTAAAGAAAAATGGAAGATAATAAATTTTTATCAAAACCTATTTTATATTTATTAGATTCTTTACTCTTTATACAAATAAATAAATAAATAAAGAGTTTGAACAAATTTCAAAAATAAATTTATTACGGAGTATGTTTCATTCCACCCTTTATCCCCCCCCCCCCCCACACCCCCTAAGTATGTCTTTCCCATTTTCATCCATATTTTTTTGTCAATCGTATTTTCTGGGTTCCAAACAGCCGCTCTATGTTTTAAACATAGGGGACAGACTGCATACATCCAACCCCCCTTACCCTGCAATGGGCGGGAGCCATTGAGGCACTGGGGTAATGTTGTTGTATTTTTTGGGTTCCAAATGGACCCAAAATATGCAAAAGTAATTTTTTTTGAAGCTTACACGCTTGTGATCACAATCACTGTTGACACTTCTGAGCTTCACTCTGCCATCTGTTGTAGTATTATCTGAATGCAGATTCCATACCCGGCTACTGAACAGTGATCCAGCTAGAAAGGTTGCCACACAGAGAACTACTATGGCTTTCCCGGAAACTGCTTTCGCTCTCATTTTTGAACTCACTTTGCCGAGCTGCCTAGGCCACGTAATCAGCTGCAGCCCAGGTACTAATAGCTTCCTATGCTCCTGCAGCCACCTATAATACACTATTTGGATGATATTAAATCCATTGGAATATGGTTTATGTGATAGGAAATAAAAATGGGAGGAGAGAGCAGGGAGATATGTGAGGAAGGAGAGATATTATATGTATCTGAGAAAAGTTTGGAGTTAGGCTCAATGTATATTGTGTGTTGAGAAATAGAGCAAAAAAAAATATGGTCGGGCGAGGGAGACTATACATATATTTCTCTTCATTGTCTTTCCCCTTCCTTTTTTTCTCCCCTTCCAATGAGGAGATAACTACTCTTGCTCACACTATTTTCATTCCCCTCGTTTTCGTTTTTCCACCCATCAAAACAGGATGAGAAGTATAACTATAGCCTCGTTTGTGAACAACATTTTTAGTTAGTGTTTTGGATTATTTTATTTTTTACTCCATTTTTAATGATGCCGTTTAATTTTGAAAACGTTAAAGCTAAACGATATCGTTAGGCAGCCTTTTCAAAACGCTAAAGCTAAACGCTGAAGTTGTTGCCAAATGGGGCACTTTGCCTCTAGAGTGATGATATGATGATAAATTTGTGTGAAATGGAACACTGAATATGGGAAATACAGAGAAGCATTTTGTTGATTCCATACTGCACTTTGTGAATATCATATGATGATGATGGTTTTGGAGATTCTGCCACTATACTTTTGGTGCGAACTTATAGTGTTCGCTAATCTTAGAAATGTAGTTGATATGATGGAGGCGGTTTTGGAATTTCACCTCACTAATCATTCTTTCTTTCTTTTATTGCAGAAGTTTGAGACGGGATATATGGCATAAAATGTTCCCACTATACAGTCTGGGTGCATCTTCAGTGTCAATTTAATTTTAGTAAAATTAAATTGACACTAGAAGATCTTCGGTCATAATCTGTATTCCATAGAACAGCTCATGTGGGTGGGCTCAGGTTCGATTCATAAGTTCCATAAAAAGAAACTTTAACCATGTGTCAAACGGTTAAATTGTCCTCACATGTATTATTTATAATAATATGCGTGACGACAATTCATCCGTTGAAATGGTACATGGGTCCCAATTTTGAAAGAGATGCCATCCTGACCCTACCATAATTGTTCCAATGATGTTCATATACTACTACAGTTTTACTGTGTACAACCGACAACAGATAAGAATGGGAAAATGCTACTTTAACCCCACGGATGACATCAAGGTTGGCACCACCCTAGACAATCAATGATTGGCTGTGAGAAATCGTTGTAATTTGTGCCATTTCTGAAAATTTGAATCATATTCTAGTAAAGAAGGAATTTTTTGTATTATGGTGTTTGGTTTACATAGAAAGTGTAATTAAAATGCATTAATCAAGAAGTGTCTTTAGCTGCAATCACTAAACTATGCTTAGATTATCATACGGGTAGGAAAAATACAAATTTAAGCAGTGGGTAGCAAAAGTTCTAACCTGTTGTTATGGAGAGGGGCCGCGATCATGGGAACTGAATCCTGTTGTTTATTTAATGATTAGCTCAACAGCCATGATAATATATCAATGTCCGTATCAGCTCTCTATTTAAGGCATTGATTTGGGCTAATCAGATGAGAAGGCTAAGCTTGCAAGCTGTGGTAGTTCAGTCATGTGTGTTTCATGTTTCAACAGACTGTCTGCATTCAAATGAAAGGCAAGTCCCCTCTGTCTCTTTTAACCTTAGTGTTTTTTTGCACGCAATTGCGGTTTTGTCTTCTGCTGTTTTCTTCTTCTACATTTCTGCAATTGTTTCAGATTAGATTTCGAAGAATCCGTTTGGTTATAGATTGCTATAAACATTCCCCTTTGTTTCCGTTAATCTGCCTTAGATTCAACTCATTTCTTGGGGGAAATAAAGGTGGATTTTTTTTTAAAAAAACTTTTCTAGATTCATTTCAAATTTATTAAACTTTTATGAACAGTAGAAGTCGGGTTCTTCTTGGAAATAACCTCTGTACTATACCTAGTAAGGGTAAAGCCTGGGTACACATTAAACCCTTCTTTTTGAGGGATTTTACTTTGTTGTTTTTAGGTGCATTTTCCATGAGCTTTGAAACAAAACATGAAATTCATGTGCTAAATTTTGACATGGGGAAACAATGATTTGCACTCAAGTAGATATTAAGCTTCCCTGTCTGTAATTCTTAGGGTGCAGGCTTCTTCATAATCTTCCTTTTCTTTTTTGTTTTCTCTTTTTGTTTTTTTTTTTTTGTTTTTTGGCTTTTGATCCATGAAAAGAAAAATAATGGTAAAATGCAATTAGGTCATGAGAAAGAAGAAACTTTGATGAAACTCTCTAGGGCAGCATCATTTTCTTGCTAAGGTAAATGAAATTCCATGTTCTACCCATGGTAGAGACATGTCTGGGACATGTTTATGAGTGTCATGTATTGAAAATGTTTAAAGGAAACAGATGGCTCCTAGAAAATCTGCAAATGTTTACTATCTTTAGTTGAAAAACTTAATTGGGAGATCGTATTATATACCGGTTAGGTTCCGTGGCCACTGGGTTCTAGTGGCCATGGAAGCCACTGCCCTCCTACGGTGCTCTGTTCATAAAATTGATTATTCCTACTCTCACTTAGTCCCGACCCCAACTCATCCCCCACCTACATCAATTGCACCTGTAAGTATAATTGATTTTAAAATCTAAACTTTTGACTTCAAAGTCAACTAAAATTGCAGGGTACAATTGCCGTGGGTGGGGATGAGTTAGAGTCGAGACTGGGCGGAGGGTTTACCGAGGGTTTAGGCGGGGTAGGAATCATCAATTTTACGAATGGAGCACCATAGATGTCCGTAGGGGGGCAGTGGCTTCAGTGGCCACGAAACCGGGCCGATTGTATACACCTACGTTAAAACTTCGAATGAAGCCTAAAGTATAATCCCATTTGTTGGATATATGAGCCTTAGAGGCCAATGTATGAAAGTATCTGAATATTTATCAAGAATAAAAGGCCCCAAAGATTGTTTATACATCTCGTGTATCTAAACATGGCTTTTGTCCATAGACTTAGCGCTCTGGTAGCATAGATTAAAACTACGATGTTCTGATGCCATCTGAAATACTGGTGGACGTACAATTATGTTTTGGGTATGTTTTGGGTCGACCCAGCCGACTCGCGGGTTTCTTTCTAAAGTTTTCTTTTTAATTTTTTTGTCTACAATCATGGAGATAGGATTTGAACACTAGACCTCTCCATACAACTCTCTAAGACTATAACAACTTAAGCTACCCCATACGTGTTAACAAAGTCATGCATAATAGTGTATATAGTATTTTTATTTGTATTGAGTGAATTTAAAAAAACTTCTAAATTCTACTATTTGTAAGAAAGATCATGTTTGTGTTGTGTAATTATTTTATAATCTTTTAAAATATTTCAAAGTAAAAAACAAATATTATTTTTTGTATTAAATAATAATGAATAATTTATATCTAAACAAATATTATCATCTATAAAATGAAGAAATATATATATTAATTATATTAACATGAAGAAGAAAAAAATACAATATTAAATATTTTATTTAACATTGAGAATAACATTTACATCTTTCCTTAATATGTGTATCCGATTCAAATGGAAAGATTAAAGTTAGGCGGAGGGAGTAGGTGCTTCGTATTATTTTGAAATAATATGCATATTTAAGTTATGTGATAATATTTTATTATCTTTAAAAGAGTCCACAAAATATTGTATTATTTAATTTTTTATTATCTAAACATAAATATGAATATTATATACCAAGTAAGGGGTCGTTGACCCAAGTCAACCCAGTTCGACCGGTTGACTCTTGACCCAATGGCTTATCCGATTCGATGTCCAGTCCGGTTTTTAAAATATTGGGTATTGTTGCAATGAACTTTATGTTTATAACATGGGTAGCGATGATGTGTTACTAGATATTGCTTATCGTTTATAGTATTAATTATGATTAATACTATTGTCATCGTTATGAATACCAAGAAGGGTCACACACATAAAACAATTGAACGGAGTAGAAAATTAGATGGAATGATGTGAAATAATATGGGACGTGCGACGTACATATTAAATAAATATGTTGACATTTTAATTATGTGATAATTAAGTTTTTCAAATATTATATGTGAAATAAAATATACTCCTTGCGTCCCCTTTTAGATTACAATATTCTCTTTTAGACAAAATTAAGGAAGAGTCAAATTAATATTTTTTCCCCAAATTACCCCCCAAATAGTATAGGAATGGGTGGGTGGGTGAGATTTTGACATTGAAATGATAAAGGAGAGGGAGATAAAAGAGTCCATTTAGTGTAAAAGTAAACACTTTGAAATTCTTTTTGGGGCAAAAATAAGAGGGAATATTGTAATCTGATCGGGGATGGAGGGAGTATATATATATATATATATATATATATATATATATATATATATATATATATATATAGACACACACACACACATACAGTAATGTGATTACTGAATTATTAAATTTATATTTAATATTTATTTTGTCTTAATTATATGATAATTAAAGTTGACAAAATAAGTTACATTTTGTTTACATAGGGCCGAAATATTGAAGTGGGAGAAGGAAGGAGTTTGTGTTGATACACAACTTTACTTCCACAAAGTTAGGGGATAAGATCTCTTTTTAAAATGAGATCACACGCCACTATCACTCCAACTCTTCCTCTCCTTGGCCGAAACATCACAAGAAAAATAAAGGGGATTTTTTTCTTCATCATTCCAATAATATTTTATATAATAGTAATATTCTAGGAAGAATTTACTCTCATAAATTCTTCTTAGGACACTGTTTGTTGTTCGTGTGGACGCGCTAGAGGTTGTATTAGTTTGTGACTGGTTCGTTGCACCAATCTCTTCACCTGCACCGTCTGATATGTTTTCTGCGAGAAAAGGTATTTTTGTAACAATAATTTATGGTTTCGTAAGACGATCTTGTGTGCTAACGACGATTGGATATAGAATTTTGTTTTCCGTTGTGCTATCCATGCGTGGTTACCCAACACCATCGCCACTTTAATTACTACCACTAGTGTCGTGCTAGACTATTCACTAATGTGGACAAACTATATAAAAAATTCTACAGTACAAAATAAGTGTCAACAAAAATATTTTATTTTATGAAATAGTTAATAAAATATAGAAACAAACAAAAGTTATCGAGATGTTAGCATAGTAACTGTGTGATCCATTTTGGGACAAAGGAAGTATGTATTTTCTATTAAGGTGTTGCTAAATTCACGCTATTCTTTGCTATATCCACAACTTTTATTAAAAATTAACAAAATTATCCTTAGAACACCCTTTGTATAATCTTTTTATATGGTGCAGATTATTTTTGAAAATGCTAATGTAAATCATTGTTTATAAATAGTTTTTTCAAATTGTTAAAACTAAACATTGAAGTTGTTGCCGGCGCTGTGCGTATTGACCCGTGCATTGCTGTAGCTAACGCGTTAATTAAGATGTTTGATCAAAGTTATTCTTTAATTTAATTTATTTAAAAATTGTTATATAATAAAAAATGATTATGTATTTAAAAATTATTTTATCAAATAGTCAACAAAATATGGAAATAAATAAAAGTTATCTACCTGGTGTACGTAGGTGTTGAGTAAAAGCTTCAACCATGGGCGGGGTGGTTAGGTGACGCTGTGATTGGATAATTATGTTTCAGATGTTTGATCGGAGTTATTGTTTAATTTCATTTTAAAAAAATATCTATAATTAAACAATGATTATGTTTTTAAAAATTATTCCAAAGGTGTTAAACTAAGAGATTAGTATTTTGTGTCAACAGGAAAAAAGGTTATTCTTTTATATAGTGAAAAGTGAAATTAAAATCTCTCATTAGTTGAAATGTGAAATAGATATACTACAATGTAATACAATAAATAGTGCTTAAAAAATTAAATTAAAAAATTAAAGTTAAAACTATTTCATGAGTAACACAATTGAATTAAAAAGTTTTATTTATGGGAAGTGAGAATTAAAAATGAAAAAAGAGACAGAAAAATTAATACTGCTTTTTAGGATTTAAAAGATGATGAGAATTTTCCCAATTTAACTAATTGCTCGCACAAATAGAAGATGACTAAAGATTGTGAATGGACCCTCAATGTTGATGGGAGTTGCAAAATGTTCATTGACAAAGCAGGTATCAATGGTGTCCTTTGGGATAATAGAGGTCAGTGGAAAGGTGGATTCATGGCTAAGGTTAGAAAAAGAAGTTACGGCCATTACTATTGGTATTTAGGGAACTTGAAAAAAAGGAGTTCTAGAAAGTGAGATCAAACATATGCGTGTGACGTTGTTAAGTGGATGCTTGCCATCTTACTTAGAGGACCTACTCGTTACATCATTGATGACATTAAGAAGTGGCAAAACAATTACAAGAGGATCGAGATTAAAAACATCCTTCGTGAGCAAAATTTTGCGGTTGATCACTCTGTTGATATTGGAGCCTTTCGGCATGCAGATTGGATGGAACATGAAGATCCCCAACCTCTGATAGAGGACATCATTACAAAGAAAATAATGAACGCTACCAGAGTTTGTAGGGTGATTTGTTGATTTCTCTTGAGGGAAGAATTATTATGGAATTACCATCTCTCCATTTGATAAAAAAAATTCCTCAAAAAAACCCTCACTTGAAAGTATCTAAGTCTATCAATCATCTACATGAACATGTCATAATATCCAAATAGTATTTAATTTCATTTTTAATGAAAGTAAATAGTATTGGGATACTATGACATGTTCAAATATCAATTGGAAACTTGTTGTTAATAGCATTCATTTCCATTATTTGTATTAAGGCTTTGTTATTTGAGATACAGCGGTGTGGGAAGGTTTCACCCCACTAACAATCATCAGTTCAGTTCCCCCAACTGCAGACCTCACCGGAGAAAATGGCGTCTTCTTCAGTCCGGCCGGCAAGTCATGCCCTTGTCAAAAGGAGCTTCCTTTTTCCCGGGGGCTTCTTCGTCACTTTCCTCCGCCGCTACTAGCACAGCAACCATAGGGAAAGTAAATTCACGCTCTTAGTGGGCAGGGGCGGATCCAGTGCAAGGCCATGGGGGGCACTTGCCCCCCAGTCAAAGCCTATAATTATCAAGAGTTTACATTTCAATATTAATTTCATTAAACAAATAACATTGTACTCCTAAGCAAGTTCTTATTTACTGTACATGTTTATACTTATTTTATGATTCTTAATACTGAGTTGCTATAAAATAAAATAAATAGTCTATTCTAAAACTTACATATTAAAAGTTTTTTTTATAAATTATATAATATTATATTATAAAAATCATATACATAAAATTACATTTTTAAAATAATTACATAACGCAAGTAACAGCCAACCACCAACTTCCAAACAAGGCCTTAGTTTATTAGCATTATTAATGATTGTTTGAATATAATCTGAACGTGAAATCTTTAAAATTTGATAAATGAAGCCAAATTATAGAGTAATATATTGTGTAAATTACATTTTACCATTTTAGAATATTTTAATTTTAATTTTTCAAAAGATGATTTCAGATGAAATCTAGAGTATATTTTTTCATTTTATGGTGGCTCTTTATAAAAAAAATCCAGGGGGTGGAGTGGAGGCGGACTACCATGAACCCTAGTACTAATGTGCCCCTGGTCATACTAATTTCTGGATCCGCCAGCCACTGTTAGTGGGCCGAGATTTTCTCATTCATCACGTTGATTTGTTGATCTTTGTGGATAATTATAGCTTTGTTGGAATCGCCTAAGGCATATTGTTCAGATTTCGAGCACCAATCTGCCGCGGGAATCAACTTCTGGGCCTTAATCTAAGGGAAATCTGCTCCAGATTTCACTGTTCATCGCGAACCCTCTTGTAATCTGATTGGGGTTAAAGTCTCTCATTAGTTGATGACAGATAAAAATGTGGAATAGATATACTACAATGTAATACAATAAATAGTGCTTAAATGATTAAATTAATAAAATTATTTCATGAGTAAACACTTGAACTAAAAAACTTTATTCATGGGCAAACAAAGTAAGAATAAAAAATGAAAAAAGAGGCAGTTAGAAAAATTAATGCTGCTTTTGGGATACAAGAGATGGTGAGCAATCTTTCTAATTCAATTGATTGCTCGCTCAAATGGAAGGTAACTCAAGATTGAGAATGGACCCTCAATGTTGATGGAAGTTGCACAATGTTCATTTGCAAAGCAGCTATAGATGGTGTCCTTCGGAATAATAGAGGTCAGTGGAAACGTGGATGCAGGCCCAAGGTTAGAGAAAGAATTGCAACGTCGATGGAAGTTGTGACCATTAGCATTGGTTTTTAGTGAACTTGGGAAAAAGGAGTCTGAGAACTTGAGATCAAACATATGCGCGTGAGGTTGTTAAGTAGATGGCTGCCATCATTCACTTAGAGGACTTACTCGTTACATCGTTGATGACATTAAGAAGTGACAAAACAAGTACAAGAGGATCAAGATTAAAAACATATTTCGTGAGCAAAATTTTGCGGTTGATCACTCTGCTGGATATGGAGCCTTTCGGCATGCGGATTGGATGGAACATGAAGATCCCCAGCATGTGATGGAGGACACCACTACAAGGAAGATAGTTTACGGGTTACCTCCTCCTAATTTGGGAAAAAAAATTCTCACTTAAAAAATCATTCAAGTCTATCAATCATCTATGTGAATGTGTCGTAATATCCAAATAGTATTTAATTTCATTTTTTAATCAAAGTAATTAATATTAGGATATTATGACACATTCAGATATCAATTACAAACTTGTTGTTAGTAGCGTTCATTTCCATTATTTGTATTCAGGTTTTGTTATTTGTGATGTAGCGGTGTGGGAAGGTTTCAACTTTCACCTCACCAACAAATCAATAAACTGCAGACCTCACCGGAGAAAATGGTGTCTCCTTCAGTCCGGCCGGAAAGTCATGCCCTAGTCAAAAGGAGCTTCCTTTTTCCCGGGGGCTTCTTCGTCGCTTTCCTCCGCCGCTACTAACAGCAAATCACAGGGAAAGTGAATTCACGCTCTTACTAGGCCGAGATTTTCTCTTTCATCAAGTTGATTTGTTGATCTTTGTGGAAAATTTTAGCTTTGTTGGAATCGCCTAAGGCAGATTGTTCAGATCTCGAGCTCCGATCTGCTGTGGGAATCAATTTCTGGGCCCGAACCTAATCGAAATCTGCTCCAGGTTTCAGTGTTCATCACGAACGGTAGAGTCCCAAATTCAACAGGTTTGGGTTTTGGATTCTCCCTCTTGTAATCTGGTTGGGGTTTTTGCGTTATTGGTTTCTAACATTCAATGTGGCGTATATCTACCCCGTCATTGCAGCCCCACGCTAGGCGGATGCCAGCCACGTCGGCTACGTGCAGAGTCCATAGTGCCGCGATGATATTGTTGGAACATGAATTTAAAACCTATCTTAGCCATCTCTCTAACTTTCTTGGAATTCAGAGCCAAACCCCAGGATACCAAAAAGAAAATCAGCCTTTCCTCACCACAAAAAAAAAAGAAAAACCATCCAATATTTATGCGAGAGAGAAGGGGTATCCAAATAGTTTTTAATTTCATAAGTTGATAGTATTCAGTATTCGGATACCCCTTCTCTCTCGAGTACTAATCGGAAGGTATTGTTGGTTGAGGACATTTCCATGGTTCTTATTCAGGTTTTGTTATTTGTGATGCATCGGTGTGGGATTATTGTTCTCAGAACATATTAAAGCATCTTCCTGAAACACCTCCCTTTCATCAGTTCCTCGGACTGCTGTAGTCCCTCTTAACATTGCAGGAAATGGCGTCTTCTTCACTCCGGTCCGGCACGTGTCGATCATACAACAACATTACCCCAGTGCCTCAATGGCTACCGGCCATCCCGTGTATCTAGCTGCAAGAGTATATATATATATATAGGACTACACTTTGCTAGAGTATATAAAACTTTAATTTCAATCACACAATTTCATTTTTTTTTTAAAATTTTGTAACGAACCAAATGCAAATTATCAAATTTGGAGTATTTCACAAACAAAATTTTGCATTATTGATAATTAAAGAAGAAATGTACTGCACATAAAATAAAATAGGGCCGGCAAAAGATGTCCCCTAGGGTACTCTTTATGAATTTTTTGTCATTTCATCACAAGTTCTCTTGGTTAGATGTCACATTAGGTTCGTATTTATATTCTCTTGTTTTAAATTTTAGATTTAAAATATTAATTTTAGAATTTTTAAAATTATATATTCTAAAACTATATCAAAACTTCTACATAAGAGGTGACAAGACTCTATTGTTTTTTTAAATATGTCATGAACGTGTTTATAATTTTTTATGTATAATAAATAAATAATTTAAAGTGTGAACTAGAAAGTAATATATTTTGGAGTTTGAGTGATAAAGGGCCTGTTTAAGAATAGCTTTAGAAATTAGCATTAGCGTTTTGAAAATGCTATCTACGGCCAGTATTTAATATTAACGTTTTCAAAGTAATCTGCACCGTTAAAATTTTTGGCTTGTATATTTAGTTTTTGGTATTTATAATGAATATTTGTCCGATTGTTTTCCAAAGCATCTTCATAACACCAGAGGAAAATGGCGACTTCTTCACTCCGATCGGCATGTCATACCCTAGTCAAAAGGAGTTTCCTTTTCCAGAGGGGCTTCTCTGCTTCTTCATCGTTTTCCTCCGCCGCTACTAGCAGCAACCATGACGTGAATGCCGACGGCGGTGAAGTAGACCCCGTCTCGGCCGCCGGAATCCACCGGACGCTCTCCGATATACTGAAAGAGCTCAACAAGAAAGTTCCGGAATCTCTCATCAAAGTTCGCACTGAAACTGACGGTTTCCCCATCAAATACATTCCCTGGTTAGTCAGTTCCTTTTTTCTGTATATTCTGAATCATAGGGATGTTAGGGTTTGATTCAATTACGAGTGTTTTTATGCGATTTCTATGGATAAAAATTCAAGTTATCTATAGAAATAGTAGATTAATAGTATATTTTTGATTTCCAAAATGGTACATTTGGGTGTCTTCTTCTTTGGTGGCTTGGTAAAAGTGGATAAAAATCAATCATTTTACTATAAGAATCAACTTAGAAAAAGAACCTATAATTACATAATTCTCCATGGGAAAGTATGGAAGAAGCAAAGGGGTCTGCTAAGAGCCTACCAAGATGAAATGAGAGATTTGATTAAGCCTCAACAACGACCACACAAACTTCAAGATCAATATTCTTCGATGAACAATCAGCTTGTGGGACGAGCCAAGCCATCCCACACATAGTTGTCGGTTTGGAGGCTTGGCGGTTTTTGAGCGTCGATTGGGAATCGATTGGGAAGATTAAGGGGCTGGAGACTACTAATTAAAGGTTTAATTTCTAAATTGGGCCTAATTTTTTGGGTTTGGGTCGGGTTAAATTAAAAAAATGGTGCAAGAATGGCGATGGCGTGGCGATGGCGCAGATTTGGCGCTGCCACGAGTCAATCGGCCGCCACGACCCAATTTGTGGCGTTTCCGCTGCAGATCGCCAAAGGCGCATCTATGGCGCGCGCCATTTGCGCCATTGATAACTATGATCCCACATCGACAAAATATAAAATAGAAAGAAAAATAATTGGATAATTTGTTATCGCTATGAGATTGAAATTTAAGAATGGAACCCCAAGTTTTGCTTGTATGAAGACATCCAAATGTACCATTGAAGAGCCATTTATGGTAAAAGTGGACAAATGCTTTGGTTTTTGGTATTTACAAGTTCGTTCGTGTAATAGTTGTTCTTGTCTAGTTTTATGTTCATTCATTTTTTTACATTTGTGAAAAGTTTGGCCCAATCGCCCAATCAGTCTAAAGCTGGTGCATGGTTGCTAGTTGCTACACATTGTCAATATCTTTAGCTGTTTCTGCCAGCATTGTTGTTAAAAGAAATTATGTGTGAAGTATGAGAAACATTGATCTACGGTTCCCCCTCATGCCATATTTTGTGTCTAGTTTTTCTATGCTTTAATGGATACTGTGGTCTTTATATATTCCACTCTCTTATATGACCATCCCTTTTTTGTTTACATTTTGAAAATTTTGGCTCCATCATCACAGATTCACACACTGCCAATATCTTTACATTTTGAAAATTTTGGCTCCAAAATTTTGCATGGTGCTAATTACTACACACTGCCAATATCTTTAGGTGTTTCTGTTGTCATTGTTGCTTAATGAATTTATGTGCGAAGTATGAACAGTGTTTACCTACGGGTTGCCTCACCCCCCCTCTCTCTCCCGGTCACACATGCACTAAACAAAATAACACCGGAGGAGAAGAATTTAGGGGATTTTGATCTTTTTGGAAACAACCTATCTACTCTCTGAGTAGGGGTATTCTCCTCAGACCCTACTCATGTGGGATTCAATTAGGTTGTTGTTTTTGTTACTCCTTTATATGCGAGTATGTCCTTATTGTTTAATTGTACTACTATATGCTTATTTCTCACCAGACTCCCAACCAAACATTTTAGTGGGATATAATGGGCTTGTTTGGTTTGATTTGATTTATATTTCTCACAAACAATAAAAAAGGAATCCAAGCTTACTCCTAATCTCCTATGCATTCTGAAATTCTCCAGGCACATTGTTAATAGGATCATGAACTTGCATGCTCCAGGTATGATACCGGGGTTCCCATGCTTATATAATTAATTATCAGATTATTAGCTATTTTGAGCAACATGAGTAGTTCTCCCCCCCCCCCCCCCTTCATGCACCCTTTGTCAAATGCAGAATGGTCCGGTGAGGTGAGAAGCATTACATACTCAGCTGATGGCAAGTCAGTATCAGTTGTCTACAGAGTGACGATTTATGGAACTGATGCTGAGGTACTATTTCTAACTTCGTTCAATAAACGCTATCCAAGAGGGTAATTCCGGAATGTGTCTGGGAATCTTCTCAAACACTTATGAGAGAGATAAAGTAGATTTAACAATCTATGGGCCATACTGGCACTACCCATCTGGGTATTTATTTGATATTTCATAAATGGTAAGATTATCATAGTAATATAGTATGTGACCCTATTTTATTTTGTCTGTGCACTTACTTTGTTCATGTATGATATTGACTTTATTTATATTTCTGCGTTTGAGCTAGAAGCCTCTTGGAAGCAGCCTCTCTATTCTCGAGTAGTGGTAAGGTCTGCGTATAGACACCCTTCCCATACCCTACCTTTGGTGGGATTTTAATGGGTTTGTTGTGTTGTTGTACACTATTACATTTCAATCACCTTTTATTCAGTGTCAGAAACATTCTATGTATCAAGATAAAGACACTAACCCTTCCAATGCTCCAAAAACTTTTGCCCAAACAGACCCCACCACTTTTCTATGCATACCAAAAAACAGAGAGGTGTAGCATTCTATGATTGTGGCATGTTTGTCGAAGCTATTTCGTTAGATTTGACTCACTCTATATGCAACTAAGATCTAATTCAAGTATCTGTTAGCTTTGTACATCATTGGGGGGCCTGAGTTGTTAGTACTTCAATGAGCATGAAATCAAGTTGACTGTACCTCATTTATTACATAGTACATAGTTATAGTTTGATTTTCCTCCAATATAGCCCAAGGAACTAAACGTTTACACTGCGCTTGGATCTTGGAAAATGTCAGTGGAAGTTACTCTTATGTTCGGCTTTACCTCAAAAAATGAAATATTATTATTATTTTTTAAATCTTTACACCGTTTATACTCCTTTATTTATTTAATATAAAGAAATTGCATTATGAATTTGAAATCTTTACACCATTTATATTCCTTTTATTTATTAAAATAATGAATTTTTCGGGCTTGAACAAATATTTTTTATATCCACATTTTCTTTCCTTACAAATTTCTTCTATATTATCCGTCATGCTCTGTTTCCCTAGTATTTATTTGTTCCAAAGTGGCCTTTAAATCTGATTTGTTCATTTGTATCTTCACTTATTTGGCTTACCATCATTAATTCATTATTCAGTATTTAGAAAACCACCAATTTATCCTCTACCCTCGTATCTTAGTCATTCTTTTGTTCATTTTTAAAAATATTTACTTTTGTACATTTTTAGATAATTCGTGAGACTATATAGATTCAGTCATTTGAGCAAAAAAAAAAACCCGGTCTTTAAATTAATGTACCTTCCATTTGTGTTTTATTTCCTCACACCAAGGTCAAGTTTTAGGCTGGTAACACAACTCAAGGGACAGGATAAACAAAAAACATGTATTTCTTTTATTTTTCATTTGTTTCGCTCTTGTGTTTACCAGATATACCGAGAATCAACAGGCACGGCTTCAATAGGTGATCCTGGTTATGGTGATGCTGTTCAGAAGGCGGAGGCAATGGCGTTCCGCCGTGCATGTGCTCGTTTCGGTCTCGGTCTCCACCTCTATCATGAAGACATGGCCTAATTTAAACGGCGATTGCATGCTTTTTGATTTGGTTCGGCGTAAACTTTGATTATCAATGAAATAAAAACTACATTGCATATTAATTCAAAAAAAACTTTTCAAGGTATTTCACTGCATTAATATGCAATGTAATTCTTATTCAATTGATGATCAATGTTTGTCCATTTTGACTGAGAAAAATCAAACTACGCAAATATATACCTTCGACGGATGGAGTAACTGACAAACCCTATCGGTGTTGTCTTAACTAAATTTTTTTTGTATTACATTACAAACCCTAATGGTATTGTCCTAAGCTGTTATGTGTTTGTTTTTGATAGCTTATCATTCTCATTCCTCTTATGATTCTTTTGACATACTCCGTATCTTTTTGCTTGTGTATAAGTCGAGTATATATGCAGGGGTTAGAACTGTAACTAATACTTGTGTGGGTTATTTCTTCAAAAGAAACTTACACCTTCCTTTTTTGGATGATCCAAAATAAACTTCACATATCACACATTTTATTTAAAATATACCCTCCGTCTCAATTTAAGTTGTATCTTAACTACTCACATGATCAAATTTTAATTACGTTTTTTTTTATCTATTTTCGCTACCCGCTTGATAGAATAATATATTCTTGTCACATTTTGTTTTGTAGATTTTTTTATGTAGTTTTTAAATATGTACTTCCTTCGTCCCAATTTAAATTGACTGTTTTGCTTTATGATGTTTGATTGAAGTTATTTATAAATTATTTATATGAAAAATAGTGTAGAATTAAAAATAAAATTACATATTTAAAAACTACATTAAAAGATCTACAAAACTAGTGATGACATGATTATATTATTTTATTAAATGACCAACGAAAATAAGGATACAAAGTGAATAAAATTTGATCATGTGAATATAAACTTGTAATTTAATTTGGCACGGAGGGAATAAGTTTTATTTTTTAGTTCCAAATCAATTTCAAATAAATTATATGAAAAATTATTTCAGTCGAACTTTGAAACAATAATAGATGATTTACATTGGGACGTAGGAAGTATTAAATATATGATTCATAATCTTTCTTTCCTCTGAATACATTTTAGTGACACATTTTCCTATTACAAAGGCTCCCACCCATTACTGGGTAGCAGGGGAGGGTCGGATGTACGCAGCTTAACCTCTATGTTTAAAACATAAACCGATTGTTACCAGATGATCCGCGATCAGCATTGAGAGTTGTAATGATTGACTGCTACTTCACTATAAATGAAACATAGACATTTTTAAAAAAGTTAGCATGAAATTAAAAGTAATATATCAATTTAATATATTAATGCTACATCTTAAAACAAATTTAATTAAATTAAATTTAAATTATAATTAAAACACTTTTATCATAATGTATGGTCATACTTGGTATAAAAGTCAAACTGTACGAAGTACAATTTCTTGTCTCAGATATTACTTTGTCATCTTGATAACTTTTATTTTACTTTTTTGTTTTCATTGATTGATAAAATAAAACATTTATTTGGTGGAAGATTTGTATTTTCTATGTCTTAATTTTAACTTTTAATTTTACGCTAACTTTTTTAAAAATGAATAAAAAGTAATTTCAGTCAAATATTATAAAAGAATTCTATGTAAATTTTTGTGTATTTGTGTTTTTCATTGGTTGCTTGATAAAATAAAATATTTATGTCACATTTTGTTTTATAAATTTTTCAATATAATTTTGAAATATGGAATTTAATCTTCGTCTCAAATTAAAATGCATATTTATTATTCACAAAGACACAGTTTATTCATTTTCTTTAGCTATTTTTATTAGTCATATGATAAGATAAAATATTTATGTTATCACTTGTTTTTTACTACAGAGTATATGTATGCATGTTTCGAGGGCAGTCCAATGCGCGTTTTAATTTAGAAAATGTAATGCTTGGCCCATTGTCAGTCCTTGTCAACAATATAAACTTGTTGTTTGAGGCTCACTCCCTATTCTTTTTTATTGGTTTTAACTTTATAGCCTTAGGTTTGAAATCTTATTTGTTTTTGTTAAAAAAAAACTAAAATATTTCATGTGTCTACAAATTATAAGGTTGAGCTTAAAGTTGAATTAGTTTTAAGGGAATTTACCTGAATAGTACTAAAACATAATTACTTTTTAATGTAGTATCATATGTTTTTATTTCCCAGCATGATATCATATGTTTTAGTACTATTTAGTGCAAATTTTACTTAGCTTTTTGGAAAGATATTAAAACTTCTTGATCCGAAGATCACGAGTTCGCCAAGGACCTTGTAGTACACTGTGTTGACTTGTTCATCTCACATCGGCAATGCAACCTTATATTGTGCTGCTATTTACTCCGTAATAAATGAGTACCTCAATCTCTTGAGTTAACTTTTACGGTTGAATTGAGCCCAAGTCTATTGTTTCAATATTCTACAGCCGAATCAATCATTATTTCATGCTTCTCGACTGCATCTCAAATGTGAGTATGAGAACGTGTTCACACATTTTAATGTTTCAA
Organism: Cuscuta campestris; assembly: GCA_900332095.2. NCBI lineage: Eukaryota > Viridiplantae > Streptophyta > Magnoliopsida > Solanales > Convolvulaceae > Cuscuta > Cuscuta campestris. Next base: position 280,520 of record OOIL02002336.1, read on the forward strand.
GAGCTATTGCACCTTTCAAAATTGCTTGGATATTTTGTCTACTTTTATATAGAGTATAATGTTAACCAAAAATACTAATCTACAAGCAAAGTTTATCTAAATAAGAGCCCAATTTTTTGTTTGGCTTATGACCCATAAAATGATGAACCTGACGTAACGCGATAATGGGTTAGTGCGTAACAGTGGAAAAGATGAAATAAACACCATCAAATGAACTCCTCCAAGCAAACAAGAACTTAAGTGGAATAATGTCAATGTCAGTTTCAATCTTAAGGTGGAACGCCGATCCCGGGCATATGGGATGAGACATGCAGATTCATTTGAGGAGCTTTTAAAGAGGTGGGATGAGTTGAGAACTCACTGATGATGGCAGAAGCTATGTGTATAAGGGAAGCGCTTACTTGGCTCAAAACCTGGTGTGGTAGAGAGAAGATTACAATCGAGATGGACAATCAGACAATTTTCAAGGTTCTTCAATTTAATGTTCATGATTTATCTTATTTCACAAGTATTATTATATCTTATTGTTTCTTTCTTACAACATAATTCGAGTCCACATCATGGTCGATCGTTAGAAAATTAGTAAATCAAGTTATTCACTTGTTAGCTCGGGCATTTGATTCTATATCTTGTTTTTTCAAGTGAGTTTCTACACTTCCAGTTTATGTGTGTAATGCATTACTTGGTGATGTTTTGAATTAACCCAAATGTTATACTCCCTCCGTCTCAAAAAGTTTGTTACGTTTAGAAAAAACTGCGTCTCGTAAAGTCCGTTACATTTCTATTAAAAAACCACTTTTACCCCTTACTTTTTCATACCCTACCTATCACATCATACCTTTTTTCTAATAATCTACTCATCACATCCTACTTTTACCCATCACATCAAGGGTATTTTTGGAAAGTCAATACCAAAATATCTCTCCCTTAATTTCCCTAAAAGTCAAACCGTCCCATTCTTTTTGGGACAGAGGGAGTATTAAAAAAGGGCACTATCTTCCTCTTTAAACTATGAAATTATTTTTTCATTATTGAGTATCTAATGATACAAAAAAAAATATACGGAGTAAAATCTTTCGTTGACAAACTTTTGTGTGTAGGTGTGTCAATTTTTACCCAACCAGACGGATAACCAAATCACCCGACTTGATTTAATGGATAAAAACTCGAACAAAAAAACAAAGGATGACGGACGGGCCAACGATGGATGAGTCGGATGAAAGTTTTTCCCACCTGTCACCTGATCCGATCCATTCGTATTTATGCGCTTCATAATTTTTTTCATCCCGTGAAATTAATGATTAAAAAATTACTCCGTATTACTTATATCACCCATTTTCTACTGCTTCACCCATTTCATCTGTGGACAATGGATAAATTTGATGATAAGTGATTTACGTAACAGATGATAGATGTATGGAGTAATGAATATAAAATTAATGGACAGATGAAGGTGGAACTTTACCCGACCAAAACATGATTCATTGTCATCCCATTTATGGTCAAGTTAATTCTTTGACATTCGGGCTTGGACAAAGGTTGTCCTCCAATTATTACAAGGGATATAGAAATGCATCTTTTTTTTTGTGCGTCATTATATAGTGGCATGTTGTTATTGGGGCTTGGGGTAGTTATTGGTGGTTGTGTTACATCTGTTAATGGCATTGGTAGTCCATGTTTGGTACAGCATGATGACTATTTACACACATTGCCACAGAAGAAGAAAAAAAACCGAATTAATCATTACCCTACGCTTGTTTACTTCTAATTGCTACTCAATCATATCTCTTTAAAGACTCTAACCATATAAATTTGTTGCTATTATAGAGTAATTTTCTTTGATATGAACTAATGGTGCAAACTGCAAAGTGAACTTTGGATTCTATCGATTTTTTTTCTCTTACAAAAAGCAAAGCATGTTTTAAAATAATTTTAAATTAGTGATCACTTTCTAGAGTGTTATTATAATTTAAATTACTCCATATAAAATTTGTTTATTATTTACATAATTAAATTTTAATTAAATTTTTTAAATATATTTTTATTGCTCATTTGATAATATAATATAGTCATGTCACATCTTAGTTTGTTCAATTTTTAATATAGTTTTAAATGTATAAATAAGATACTTTATTCGTCTAAATAAAGAGCTGTGTAATATCATTAACACGGGAAGTCATACGATCCTTTTGCTATATACTCTGTATTTGCCTTAAGTATTTGCCAAAATAAAATAATCATGTCTCTTATTATTTTATAAAAGAATGTTTTCCGTGAATCTTTCCTTCATAGCTCATTGATATTTATACACGTATACAAGGAATAATCTTGGCATACATTTAGGCAATAAACTAGGAAACTGATCCTATAAACAAGGTAACAATATATATACACTTTGACTAAGCTAATTATTTACATAATTATCTTAACACACCCCCGTAGTCAAAGCAGGAGGGCCACGGATGCTGAGACTATCCTGAAACTCTGCAAACAATATACGTGGAAGCCCCTTAGTAAATATGTCCGCAATTTGATGTCGAGTAGGAATATGGAGAACCCGAACATCACCACGCGCAACTTTCTCCCTAACAAAGAGTATATCCATCTCGATGTGTTTGGTTCTTTGATGATGAACGGGATTACCTGAGAGATATATGGCGCTTACATTGTCACAATATACTAAAGTCGCTTTCCTTAGGGGACAATGTAATTCAAGTAACAAATTTCGAAGCCAGCAAGATTCGGATACCACATTTGCTACTCCCCTATACTCGGCTTCGGCACTTGACTTGGAGAGTGTTGGTTGGCGTTTTGATGACCACGAGACCAAATTATCCCCAAGATAAACACAATATCC
>OOIL02002336.1:286646-303960 GCA_900332095.2 Cuscuta campestris
GGGAGCATGGAGTACATTGTTTAGGGATAAGGGAGGATTAGGGGAAGTGAGAGTAGTATGTCCACAACCATGAATTGGAATAGTATGACCATTACCAACAACAATAGCATTAGGATGATTGCTCAAATTAAAATAAGACGCGAGAGTACCGTTGGAGGATGTCATATGAGAAGTGGCGCCGGTGTCCATGTACCAGGAGGGGTCGGGTTGATGTAACGTCATAGTGTGCATAGCAGACTCAATGTCTGTTGGAGCGTACTGCATAGGCTGAGTGGAAGTTGCATAGACTTGTGGACGAGGACCTAATAAACCAGGCTGTTTAGGTGGGCCTTGAGGTCGTGCCCAGCCCTGATTGGGGTATGGACATGGAGGAGTAGCCCATTGAGGCATCCATCCCCAACCCGGGTACTGTGCCCCCTGAGGCTGTTGCCAGGGTGCCGGAGGATTCTGCCACTGCTGCTGATGTGGTCCAGAGCTTCCACGGCCGCCACCCTTGCCACCGAACCGTCCACCCCTGCCACCGAACCGTCCACCCCTGCCACCAGGTTATTCCTTGTATACAAGGAATAATCTTGGCATACATTTAGGCAATAAACTAGGAAACTGATCCTATAAACAAGGTAACAATATATATACACTTTGACTAAGCTAATTATTTACATAATTATCTTAACATTTTATACAAAAAGGATGAGCCCCATCTTCCAGGGCACCCTTAGATTCAGTGCAGTTGTTAGGAACTTAATATTTTTTACCTTGCCAATTTCGCAATGCGTACAGACTGCTATTATTTTATACGAACATAGTTTTTAAATATAGTACTTTTATTTTTAAAATTTCTCACCAACTTTTTCACTAGAAATGAAAATTATTTAAGTCAATAAAAAACTTTTTTTGAGTGAAAGGGTACAAGAGGACATAACAAAACATTACTTACGGGTGACGCAAGTTTTGTTGAAATAACTCTCAGGTCCCTCTATTTTCAAGAACAAAACAGAGGTCCTTACATTTTGTTGTAATGACTGTGAGGGAACATTTCATTCGACACTCCATCCATAAGTATTAATAAATACATTTTTTCATATTATGTCATTACCATTTTTTCCTATTTTGCCATTACTTGGTTTCATTTATTTTTATATCATACACATAATTTTGAATTTTATACGATTTTATGGAAGAAATTCTAAAAAACACTTTAAAAAAGAGTAACAAAAAAAAAATAAAAACAAAGAAATAAAAAAAAGAGTGACCTAAGAATTATTACCATAAAACATTACAGAAAAACAGGAAAAAACACATTTTGTTAAGAATAAAGATAATAGAAATATTGTCAAGAACAAGATGATAGGGATATACCTTGATAAGAACACAAATGGAAGATCAAAGTGCAATGGAGAGTGAAAGAGAAAGAATGCAATGAGAGACTAAAGATATGGATCATCCATTTCAACATATAGTGCCTCTATATATAGGCTTAAAAGGGGGAAAAGCAAAGGTCTAATTTAAGGGGATAATCAAAGGACATGGAGAACATCAAAAGACATTTGTACATAACACTCCCCCTTGGATTTTGGATGTTCACCATTTAGGTAGATTTGAGCTTAAGACACTGCCTCGTTAAAACCTTGCCAAGAAAAACCCAATGGGACAAAAACTTGGACGAAGGAAAAAGAGTACAGTGCTTATAATGCTCCCCAGGACATGGCAAAAGATCCTTGAGTTGACGCATTCCAATACCATTGATCATCTTCCTAAATGTCGTGGTTGGCAATGCCTTTGTGAACAAATCCGCAAGGTTATTGCATGATTGTATCTGACAAACCTCAATGTCTCCACTTTTTTGAAGCTTGTGCGGATAGAAGAACGAACCTTGCAGTTTGTCAGATACAGTCATGCAATAACCTTGCGGATTTGTTCACAAAGGCATTGCCAACCACGACATTTAGGAAGATGATCAATGGTATTGGAATGCGTCAACTCAAGGATCTTTTACCATGTCCTGGGGAGCATTATAAGCACTGTACTCTTTTTTATTATAAATAAATTAATGTGTATTGATTGAATAAAAGGGTTTTTTTTATTAAAAACGGCTTAGGTACTTGAAGGTCTCAATTATTATCATTATTTATTATGCATTATTATTATTATTATTATTATTATTATAGCGGAGGTTACAATTAGACATAATGATAAATTAGAGCACATTACATAATCATAAATAATAAGTCTATAATATTAATATTACTATTATTATTATTATTTCTTTGTTGCATAGTAGATAATAATGTCACCTATTTATTCATGTGGCATACTCAAATCTTCAGGTTTGAATTTCACTGTTAATGCTTCGAGCATATGAAATCAGAATATGAACTTCAAGTTCACTAGCCAAAAGAGAAAAACTAAAGAAATGAAAATTTTTTCGACATAATATGTACTCAAACTTCAGGTTGAGTTTTATCATATAACCTTCAATTTTAACACATAATGTAGGCTTCAGATGCCAATTCTCTAATATATTTAGGATTGATCTTTAGATTCAATATATCTTCAAGTTCACTAAAAAAACTAAAATAAATAAGTGTATGTGTATATGTATATATCTATAACATGAATATCAATAAGGACAAAAGATGAAGGAGAGTAGTTTCTATAAAATTAGAATTTTTTGCTATCGTGCTGATAACGTGTTAAGAATAAAGATAATAGAAATATTATCAAGAACAAGATGATAGAGATATACCTTGATAAGAACACAAATGGAAGATCAAAGTGCAATGGAGAGTGAAAGAGAAAGAATGCAATGAGAGACTAAAGATATGGATCATACATTTCAACATATAGTGCCTCTATATATAGGCTTACAAAGGAAAAAAGCAAAGGTCTAATTTAAGGGGATAATCAAAGGACATGTAGAACATCAAAAGACATTTGTACATAACACATTTAACGTTTATGGATTGAATGTCTCTAGTCTTTATAGCAAGTATAAGGATTTCCATGGTCTTCTTGAAAGTAGAAAAAATAAAAAAAAAGAAGAGTTATTTCAACAAACTTGTGTCACTAATTTTCTAAGACAATTAAAACTTGCAAATAACAAAAGAAGTATTGTCTAAGAGCATCTCCAGCGCAGAAGCCATATGCTAAAATTTACACAATTTACACTTTGTGTTTAACTTTTTGACACTCCAAGGGAGAGTGTAAAACAAATGCTAAAATACAATATATGGTAAAATACAATTAGCAAAGTGTATATATACAAGGTGGTTGTAGATAGGAACATGAATAAATGTGTAGTAGGAAATATATTATACAAAACATGGTTGGATTATGTATTAAAAAGTGGAAGTGTAAAATATTGTTGATAGTGTAAAATGAAATTTACACTACCAACTTTTACACTATACATTGGAGATGCGAAGTAGTAAAAATGCAATATGAGAAAGAGAAAGGATCCACGAGAAAAAGAGCATTATCTAGTTCCCTCTATATTTATCCTCTCCCTCATTTCCTCATCTCATTACCATCAATCAATTCCCTCCCTTTTTTGTTCTCCTTTTTCTCCCTCATCCCTAATCTCACCGCAATCTCCGATCAGAGACGAGAAAGATAAAACTACTGATCGGAATCCAGAGGAATCGAGAAATCGAGGAACAGATCATCGATCAATTGGATGGCGGCGGCGGGGATGAACGGGCAGTTCGGAGACACGACGTACACGAAGGTGTTCGTGGGAGGCCTGGCTTGGGAGACTCAGAAGGAAACGATGGAGAAGTACTTTCAGCAGTTCGGCGACATCTTGGAAGCCGTCGTCATCTCCGACAAGGCCACCGGCAGATCCAAGGGCTACGGCTTTGTATGTTTTCTCTTTATTTATTCGTTCTTCTGTTCGTTAACACTTCAAATTCCATCATCAAATTATAAAACTGATGCTTCTGAAAGAATTTCGTCTTTAATTTTTCTTAAGTTTGTGAAAAAGTAAAATTGTATGACTAATTGAAGTTTATGTAGTGTGTACAGAAATAATGTGAAATGCTCCTCTGTAAATATCTTTTTTGAACAACTAAAAAAGGAAAGCTAGAGTTTTTTTAAGGGAAGTATATAGTATTAAGTTTAGTCAAATTCTTGAATGGTCATAAGGTCCAACACTCATTTTATGGGCCTTAGTATATAAATAGCATGGATGGATTGGGCTTTTTTGAAAAAAATAAAAGATCACCAGGTCGCCCATGTCGTCGACCTTACCTTAGGATCATCATGGAAGCACAAATCATTTAGTTAATGCACCATAACATACTTGCTAATTTTAAGGGTATCGTTGTTTGTGTATTTGTTTGTTTGTTTTTTCGTCCGTCTAAAAAAAGAAACTTTAAATACGGAGTACTTTTCGAAACTCTGAATGTGATTTTTTTTTCAAATTCTATTTTTTTCATTTTTCAGCATTTAAAAGACTACATGAGAGCCAAGTAGTGAAGATTTTTATGGGACAGATGCAGTATTTTTCTTTTTATTTGTGAATATGTAACTGAATTTCATTATAAAAAGGTCATAGGAGCAGTTCAACTTACTTTCATGAGTAATTTGTGACTTTATACACCTTGGTTTGTATTCTTATACTGATGAAGTGTTTTTATTTATGAAAAAAATAAAAATAAAAAGGTGACATTTAGAGAGGCAGAAGCAGCAATGAGAGCATGTGTAGATGCAGCACCAGTGATTGATGGGAGAAGGGCAAATTGCAACCTTGCTTCTTTGGGTGTTCAAAGATCCAAGCCTTCTACCCCTAATAAACTTGGTATTTTCTCTATTCCTTCTTTTGTTTATGAGCTAAAGAGTCAATTTGGCTTCACACATTCTAAGCTAAAGAGTAAAAGTGTCATTTTGCACCTAGAAGGTGAAAAGTTAATAGGGGTAAGAAAGAAATGAGTGTCTAGAGAATTTTTTTTAGTACGTACTATTAATTCTATTATAATGTAGTACTCCGTATTTGTTTATGCATACTTTCTCAACTTAGCATATGAGAGTTAATGCCTCTAGAGAAAAAAGTTTTTTTTGTACATACTTAGATATGCATACTTTAATTTTGGGACAAGAAATAAGGGATGTAAAATTATAGTAATACATGAAGGGAGGGAGTAATATTTAATTATTTAGTACTTGGGGAGTTTTTTTCTCTCCTTGTTTCTAGCTTTTAAAAATTTAAATGGACAGTTGTGTCCCTTGGAAGTTTGGACTGCTTAAGTAGTTGGACTTTATTGTTTAATAAAGAGTACTGTATTATTACCTATACTTTATGTTTACTTTAATCCACACAAATAGGGACTTGTTTTTTGAAGCAATTGATATCTAATTTATTTACTCTGTCCTTTATTGTACAAAAAAAATGTTTTTCACAAATATATCGAAGTTGCAAAATGTATACTTCATCTTTTTCATAATGTTTGTACATTGGTTCGTTCTATGTACGTGTCGAACTTTTATTTTGACCTAAATGTCTCTTAAAATGTATTCTCTGCCTTAATTTTTATTATTTTCATTTAGTGTTCCCTGAACGAAATTTTCAATCGTTTAAAGGAAAATATCAAATGGTTCACATTATCTTGCTTTATCCGTATAAATATTCACTACACTATTTCATTTTATTCAAAACTTCATGAAAAAGCTTATGAGAAGTTTAATCTAGGACAGAGGAAGTAATAATAAAGTTGTCAATCTCATGATATAAATTTTAATAGTCTAATTTTAATTTATTGCATGTTTTTGTACATTATTTGTCAAGGTTGGATACTAAGAAACAAAATGGACTGTTAATAAAATAGAGGGGGAAAACATAATTCAAAAAAGAGTATAATGCTTGGAGTCAGTCATTATTATAGTACTCCGTATTGATTAGTTAATTAACGGTTGGCCACCAATCACGTTTGGTCCCTTTAAAGCAAAGCACTATATATGAAATTCTTGATGCTACAAGTCTACAAGGTGAATATTCTACCATAGGTCGTAGCTAGCTAGCTATCACAAAACTTTGACATCATTGAAGTGTAGGATTGTAGGGTACATGTGTGACTCAAAAAGAATTTCATATTTAATATTCACAAAATTAAGTTACACGGAGTAACTTTTTTTTTTACTCCATTATTTTATTTTTCATTATTAATTTGATAAAATAATATAGTTATGTCATTTTTTTAAATTTGTATGTAATTTTTAGATATATAAATTTATTTTTAAAATTTTACACTAGTTTTTAAATATATTGAATCGAAAATAGTTTTGGTCAAACATCGTAATCTGTTTGTATGCGTGAAAAATTTTCCATAATTTCTTTCTGTCACAAAGTAAGTTCCCTTGACTGATCTAATTCTACTTAAAAAGTGAAATTATGTGTTAAAATTTATCCTTTTTTATGTAAATTATACTTATGAATGCTTTTACAATAGACTTTAGATCCATATATAAACAATGCAGGGGCTTTTTTTTTGCTAAAACATATTAATAAAAAATTAATTAAATAAATACTTATTATAATTGAAAAATTATAATAAGTGGACCTCACACAAATCAAATTGAATAAAATTAAAAGTGGGATGCATTTTTTAATAGACATTATATAGTCATTTTTGTTGATTAAATTCCACATTTAATTCATTATTACTTTATGAAAATTTATTGAATGTCCATATTAACAGCAAACGTTTTTTCTAGTTTAAGTCTTCACATTTACGCAGAATTTTGTTAATATGGATATTACAATTGTCGCGGTTTCAAGTTGTGTCACACGTTGTTAGTGGGACACAAATTTAAAGTAGGAGTCGGGGGTGAGATGGGTCAACATATAACATGACAGGAAAACAGTTTCTTTTGCTTTAGAACCACATCCCTCTCACTGGCTTTTCCTGCATGCAAGCTAGCATGGCCATGTGGCCACTGGTACATGTTTTTAGAGAAGAAGAAGGAAAAAAAAAAGGAAAGATAATAAAGCAATGACAGCTCATTTCTACTCATCTCATGCATGTGTGACCCTCACACTTTTGCTCCTTTTCCCACATTCAATCATTCACCCACTCTTCTCTTCTCTGGAAATTTTCTATTCACCCTGCGTGGGTAGCTCAACTGGTTCAAATAGGGAATGTCAAGCCCGTTAATCTTAGGATCGAATCCCGGTAGCAGTAGTATGAGAGTTCTATTATTTGTAATAGCTCCTTGTACGCACCAGGCAATCGGGCATGGAACGACCTCTCTAAGGACCAGATTGAGATTATACCATGATTTATTCCCCCTCACAATCCTGTCAGGCCGGGGTGTGGGGGCGCCTGAGGTGGGCGTTCCACCTTTAGAAAATTTTCTATTCAATTCCAAAAATGTTATTTCACCCTCATTTATCATTTTCTAGATGTTGTCATATACCCCATTTTTTTAAAAAAATAAGTCGCATGTTCATTATTTATTAGATAAAATCTAACCACTTTTTTACCCTTTTTTTGTTACTCATTTTATTAAACAATGTAGTCTTGTCAAAAATACATAAAAAATTCTACAAAACATGAGGTCACAAGAATATTTTATTTTATCAAAAAATGCAAACAAATCAAAGTTATCGAGAAGTCGCAATAGTGACAGTGGCGCCCATTTTGAGACGGAGAGAGTATTCGTTAAAGTAGACTTAAATTTGTTACATATTAATATAATAAAAAAAATATTTGAAAGTTTTCCACAAGATAAATCTAATGAAATTATAATTATACTAATATATGATAAAATATTTAATTTACTTTATGGTCAAAATTTGTTTTGAAAATGTCAAACTCGACTACTCTGGGACAAAGGTAATATTTGACTTTTTTATGAGACAAAGGAGTACATTTCTTCTTTCAATGGGTGCATATTTTAGTCATAATAAATTCTATATATTAAGTTTTTCTTTGTACATAATAATTGTTGAGGGCATGCATGCAGGAGGAGTGAGGAATTTCAATGCAATGAATGGCTTTCAAGGAGGGTTTGGAACAACCACAGCTTTTCCTTCTGCATCAACCTTCCCACATTATGCCCTCCAACAAGGCCTGCCCTATAATCTTTATGGGTATGTCCTATTAATTAATCATCCCCCAACTATATAAAATAAGTACAAACAAATTCATTAATATACAAATATATAATAGATCACCCACTTTTATCACTAAGATAAGCAAAAACAATATGTACTGTCCTTTTTTAAAAAATTTTTTTTATCATCATTGAAATTTATCTATATGACTTTTTAAAGTAATTACTCCCTCCTCAAATTAAAAATGCATTTTTGGTCTAACAATTTTCACAAAAAAATGTTGAATGGTGATTAAAATTCATGTGGTTGTAATTGATTTTAAAGAAACAGAAGCCACATATTCCTTTCCAAAAAAAAAGATCAGAAATGAACCTTTATTTTGAAATAAACCCAAAAAAGTGTGTTATTTATTTTGGCAGTAGTACATATTTTTGGGCTGATGTGCATGTGGCTACTAGAGTCTTTGGGGGCTCAAATGCATGTGCAATTATGTATTTATGTCACTTGTAGTATGTTGTACTAACAGACATAATTAAAACAGCCTGACTTGAACATCAAGTTTGCTACAAGGTATATACTTCAATCTTTTTAAAAGGATTACTCTACAACAATGAAACATGAAATTATTGAAAAATAATTTTCTCGCTAATTTTCCTACAAACAAAACATGATTAAGATTTTTTTTATTTCTGCGATTTTTTTATGTTTCTTTGATTTTCTTTTCTTTTTTCCTTCAGTTCTTAATTCCACGAATCAAATATGCATAGTGTCAAGGAAAGAGTTATTATATGGGTTAATTTACTTTTCTAAAATAATTTTAAAAAGGATGAGTTTTTTTTTTTTGTGAAAAGATATGACCTCACATTCTAATTTGTTTCTCATGTAATGTTGATTGTTTTTTTCTTCTTATGTTATGTTGATGATAGGTACTCTTCGTTTTCGCCAGACTATACTTACCCTACGGTTTGTACATCCACTTCAACTCTTTAATTATATTAACTCTTTGAGTAATTTCCAAAACGGTCTTCTAATAAGGTGTTTTTCTAAATTAGTCTTCAAGAAACAATAATTACCAACATGGTCATTTGTAATTGAGATGTATTTCCTAAATAGTCCTCTATCAAAAGTGTTTATTAAATGACAGTTAAATGAAGGGCATTTTTGTTCATCTAAAATATGAATAAGTCCTCAAAATGGTCCTTTTAAATTAAGTAAGTGGTTGCTAGAGGAACGGATCTACCCGAGTATGCTCATCGACTCCCTTTCAGGAAAATATTTAGTTAGAAATTATCACTTTGAAAAAATACGTAATTGTAAAGGAGCATTTTGATAACATACTTTAAGTCTGGATGATAGAAAGTACCACAATACCTTCTCTTTCACTGACATTTAGTAGACATTTTTGTTAGAGGATTATTTCGGGAATACATCTTAATTACAAAAGACTATGTTGGTAATTACTATTTATTGGATATTTATTGGAGACTGATTGGGAAAATACTTTATTAGAAATGACCATTTTAGAAATTTACACCAACTTTTTTTATACTCCATTCGTCTGAAATAGTTGCTCATTTCGAATAACGAGCAAAATTTCATTTTTTTAAAATTATTTATGGATTGATATAGAAATAAAAGGTATATATTACATGTTTCAAAACTACATCATAAGTTCTAGAAAATAAGATGGGACGATAATATTTTATTTTATTAAATAATCATTGAAAGTGCACAAATAACAAGTTATTGAGAGGCTAAATAGTCATTGATCAGTTTGAAAAATAATATATTAATATTACACTTTATTTTATATGTCTTTTGATATAGTCTTTAAGTAAAAATAATATAATTATTTTTAATAAAAATACTTGAAAATTATATAAGTCAAACGCCGTAAGTCATGTTGTAAAAAAATCAATGTGATGGAAGTATTTGTCTCAGCTTGAAGTATATGGTCTCCCATATACTCTATACGTCACGAAAAAAATTTCTGGATTGGTTTTCATGGGATTTAAAAAAATTACTCGAATACAATAAAAGGAACTTCAATCTCCTGAAAAAAGGGAACTTTATTTACTTTCAATTGACCATTATGATTTTTCCTTATGTTATATTGTAACTTATAATAAAAATGGGTATTTCATGTCCATGTTCATTATTTATTTTTCAACTTATCAAGCAAGTCATATTAATCCATGAAAAATGAAGTGGATATTTGTTTAGATGAGAAAGAAATACTATTTTGTAAAGAATATAGTAAATCATGTAGAAAGTTTTTTTTAAAAAAAAAATTGTGCAACAGTGAGAGTAACTAAAAGGCTCGAAACATGATGAAATTACGAGTCATCATTTCTCATAATTAAAAATACCTTAAAGTTTGTTACCATGTCACCCATCACTTATTTGATGCTTCCATTACATATATACTCTCTCATTTTCTCATAGATTTTGTTACGCCGATGATTTTATTTTTAATTTAATTTATTTAATCTTAGAATTAAAAAACTATATGAAAAGTTATACAAAACAAAATCAGACAATAGTGTTTGAGAAGTTTTACCTGAGAGGGAGGGGAGTATATAATCATGACATGTCTACTCTATGGCACTCTCATCATTATACTTTTTGGAGCGAAGTGATTTTCGTGTTTATACGAAACATCATCAATTTTTTTCTTTAGGGAAAGATAATTTAGTTTTTGTAATTAATAAAAAGCCCTCGAACATTGTTTTCAATTAGCGTCAGCGTTTTAAATAAATTTTTAAGAGTGTAAAATAAAGGAATGAAAAAGAAAACTAAAAAAAATCCAAAATCCTATTTTTGATAGGTTAACAGAGAAATTGATTAAAAAATCATTTTTTATGATTCTTTTGGGAAGCAATAGGGAGTGAAGAAAATTTATTTTCTAACTTTTAATTCATTTTCTTTTTTCGAGTTTTCTTTGGTAAGCATATACTCATGTATAGAGTATTGGATAGTTGGAGTGCATTATTGTAAGTTTGACTAGTCAACCGAGCTACCTTTGACCTTTCTTAAAGTAAACAAAATCTGTCTCCGAATCTCTCCTTTTCCATAATGGAAAAAGTTTGGTGTTTTGCTCCCCTTTTCATATTTCAAATTTAGAAAAAATAAATAAAAACCTTGGAGTATATTTCTTTTTTCAAGAGAAAAAAACTAAAGTAGGACTAAAACATTGAAAATATATCAAAATAAGATTTCATGTTTTTATTCCCGAAATAGGACTTAAAATGCATTATATTACTCCCTTTGTCCCAATTTAAATTGCTTGTTTTGATTTTTGGGCATATTTAAGGAAAATAAAAAATAGAGTTGATTTTTCGAAATTACCATTACTTTTTAGAAGGGGTGATGATGAATGAGAAGATAAGGTGAAGAAGAGTGACTTGTTTTTGAGGTAGTTTAGGTATTTTATTTTTAAAAGTTTACGAAAACAACTAACAGACAACTTATTTTGGGACGGGGAAAAAAAAGGCAAACAGACAATTTAAAATGGGACGGAGGGAGTACCAAACATAGTCATGTAGATTACCAAAAAGTATAGTGATGTGCACATGTACAGTGCCACATTACAACCACATTACCACAATGCAAAGTCCTATTTCAGGAAAAAAACATGAAAGTCTTATTTTGGTACTTTTCTCTTGGGATGATATCTATTTTTTCAAACCGGAAAGATGAAGGGATCCAATGTGATTGTGGACATAGACTCTATTTTGAGTTTTGACTACATTTTCATTTAATTTTTTAATACAAAAAGTAGTAGTGATTTTTACTCCATAATAATGGTAATGACACTTATAATAATGCGTAGATTTATTTTATACAATAGTGAAGCTTGACATCATTTATTGTATATACTCCCTGGTCTTATAATGATCTTTCTAGTTCGGTTTATGAGGTTTGATTGAATTTATTTTCAATTCAATTTATTTGATTATAGCTATAAAATTAAGAAATACAAATTATATACTTCGTATTTTTAAACTTTATCACAAGTTTTACAAAATAAGAGGGGATATGGCTATATTATTTTATCAAATAACTAACGAAAATAAATAAAATTAGACCTAGTGATTGAGAAAATCGTTTTAGGAGTAGATGCATAAACTTTGTGTGACTCTAGCATGATTTGGACAATAACATAAAAACTCTCAAAAGGGTTCTTTTGACCCACACTTTGAATGTTTCACTCTTATTTTTCCCTGTTTGGCCGCGAAGTGGGTCCTACATGTCCCCTCCTCCCCCCTCCCCCGTAACTAACATATCACCGCTTTGGAGATGGGTGGGAGGGAGGGATGAAAGGAAGAGATAGAAGTAAGACCCGCTTCGAAAGCCAACAAGACGTCTCGAAAGAACCTTGCCGATAAACTCATTATGTCATGCATGTTTGTTCAGGGTTACTACGGGATGTACGGAGGGGCGACGGCCGGACAGTACCAAATGTACGGTAGCGGCACGAATGCGATGTTATCCGCGGCGGCCTTTTACCCTTACCTGAATTTCAGTGAAGGAAGCGGCGGCGGAGCCACCACCGGCGGCTACACGGCCGGCCAGCCATACGGCGTACAGTACCCGCACCACTTGTTTCCGTACTCCGCCGCCATCAACACCACCGCCGGGTACCCGGCTCAGCACTACCCCACCCCCATTTCTCTTGCGCACACACCGCCGCTACAACCAGGTTTGCATCTCTTCCATAATAAGTGCCTTCGTTGACGCCAGTCACTTACGCACCATTCTCTTATATAAGTTCAATTATGACACCTACGTTGTTCCGATCGTAAAATTTACGATCGAAGCACCGTAGGTGTCCCAATTGAACTAATGTCGCCGTTTGTCACTAATTGAAACGGTGTCAAAATAGACTTCCTCTTCATGTATATATGTTTCTCTCTTTCTTCCCAACAAAGTGCAACTGCATAGTTTTGTAATTTCCTTGCCCAATTAAAATTGTAAATGTCCATATTCATTCATTATCTAATGTATGCAAACGTCATAGTAGTATTTCCTTCATCTCACATTATATTTCTTCTTTCATGATGTTAGTTGTACTCCCTTCGTCCTTGAGTATTTGTCCACTAGTTTTTTTTCAGTCAAAATTGGTAAACTTTGACCTCAAATTAAATAAAAATGATATTAGATATTGATACAAAAATAGTTTTATTAGATTTATTATATGAAATATTTTTGAAATCTTATTTTATCTAATTAATATAAAATATATATTTTATTTAATTATGGGTCAAAGGTTGAAAACGGTTGACTAAAAAAAGTCAAAACTGGACAAATACTCAGGACGAAGGGAGTATTACTTAAGATGAACTAGGTGGTTCATATATACAATTTCATTTGGACCTAATGTCATCTTTTTAAACAATGGAGCTAATTTCTTTGACAGTTTGTTTTGTTGTGCCGCAGGCGTGAGCGTGGCGATGATACGTTCGCCAATTCCTCATCGTTAAAGAGATTCATTCATTCGTTCGTTCAAAACAAGCTAAGCGCGTGCATGCATGCATGCCAAAACATGCATACGCATCCTAGTAAAATACGAGTTGAGTTGAGTGACCATTGGAAGGTCCATCAACTCAATGTCGTCTTAGCAAGAAATAGCTACGTCGGTTTGATCCGATCTGAAGCCCGATCATCATCATCATTACCACTCGAAGCCCGCCCAGATACGACATCCGGGCTAGCTTCTCCGCACGTTGGGGTCCAGGCCCGACGCAGGACGCGCCGGGCCCACGTACGCCCGATTTCTGATCTCATCATCTCTTGCATGGGAATTATGGGTTCTTTCAAGAGAAAGCAGAAGAAGCTAATATATGTTATGGATATACTACATGCATTCATTTTTTCCCCCTTTCATATAAATATAGATATATATAGCCTTGGACAGGCTAATTATGTTAAATTAATGTAGCTAGTTTAGGAACTTGTCACAATTTTTTGTGTGGATCATAACTTAGATTATTTACTATTCAAACTCATGTATAATCTTTAAGGATTCCATTAATGGTTAATGGGGTCCCTTTTGGGCATGACAATCATGCCTTTTTTAAGCAGACTTGCCACAGTATTTACTACGAAGTACTTCATCTACTCCCTCTGTTCTCCATAGAACCTTTAATTTATTTAGTTGCAGATGTAAAATTTATTTAATCATGCCTTTATGTCATATTACGAGATTGGATCTCCACGATATTCCAATAAAAAAGTAGATGGTTTTTATCTCTCTATTTCTTCAGTAAACCTCTTAACTCGGCTACGTTGGGAAAAAACACATGTGATGCTATTTGGAGAAAGTCATTATGTTTTAATGTTATTTACGAAAATTCTCCAAATTTTGTTGACTTTAGAGTTATACTTTTGATCTTGTAGTCAACAAAAATTGAAGGGTTCAAATATAGGGGTACATGGTGCATTGGGACTGGGGTTAGAGAATGTAACTAGGTTTATCAATTGAAGTTTCATAAGTCACAGTTTGGTCACTAGCATCATAATATGACATCAAGTGCCATTGTCAAGATAACTATGGTAGTTATCTAATGGTATGTTATAACTTTTTTATATACCTATGGTTATTAATTAATAGTATGTAATTACTTTTGAGTCAAAACTTCACCATTTTCTGGCTCTGGAGTATGATGGAATAAATCAAAATGAATCTCTAAATTGTCTACGCTTCTTTAATTAATGAAGTAGCAGTTAGTCAAGCAATGCAACTTTCGACGTTGAGTCGGGGTCTCTTTGAAAATAGCCTCTCTACTTTCGAGTAGGGGTAAGGTCTGCGTACACACACTCTCCCCAGACCCTACTCTTGTGGGATTCAACTGGGTTGTTGTTATTGTTGTTGTTGTATGTAATTACTTTTGAGTGCTTCTTTGGTGCACCTTAGGTGAACATCATTTTTGTGGACTTTTTCACATAAAAAAAATCTTTTTTTATTTTTTTTGTTTATAAAAAAAAAATTATTTAAGTAATAAAGAAATGATTATTTTGCTCATATGTAGATCAATGGTGAACTTTAAGTTCATTATGGAATTTGCCATTACCTTTTTACTCCGTCCGTCCTAAAATTAATTTCCCATTTTGACTTTTGCAGTCAAAGTTTAAAAACTTTGACTGTATATTACGGAAAATATATATTGAATTTTTATATAAATTTAGTATCAATAGATTCATTTTGAAACATAGTTTTGAAATATATTATTTTGATAATATATATTTCATATAAAAATGGAGATATTAATGGTCAAAGTACCGCATTGGAGACCGTAAAAAGTCAAATGAGAAGTTAATTTTAGGACGGAGGGAGTATTATCTAAGGCTTTAGTGGGTACAATACGGTGTTATTTCATATTTTTACCTATAATTTTTTTTCCCAGGATCGAATAATAATCATGTTACTCTCTCCGTCCTAATTCTTTCTTCCCAGTTTGACTTTTCCCCATTTTTAATTTTTGGCTTTGACTTCAAATTTTACCCTCCTTAAAAAAGATTTTTTGAAATTTTTTTGCAATCATTCAAAATATAGAGTTAAAAGATAATTGGTGTAAATACATGAGGGTATTAATGTCATTTGTCATTTTTTTTTCTAATGGGAAGGTAGTTTTAGGACGGGGAAAAAGGGAAAGTGGGAAGAAAGTTTTAGGACGGAGGGAGTATTTTTTTATAAAATGTTTGTATAATTTTTAAACATATTCCTTCTGTCCGAAAGTATTTATCTAGTGTTGATTTCTTACAGTGAACTAATATCAACTTTCTTACAGTTAACTAAAATCGACTAATGGTGTTAATTGTTTCAATTTGTTTTATCATTTTTACTGTGTCAAAATGATAAACGAGCCTTACAATCACCAAAAATATGAACATGCTATTTTTGACATGGAAATCTAAATCGGAAGAAAATCACGGGCATTTTTCCGGAAGTACCATCCCAACGGGAAGATTTTATTAATATCGGGGGCAGTATATAATCTTGGTATTACAGTCATTGATGGAGCGTTTTAGCTCTATAAAGAATAAATAATACAAGGAGCATTTTCTTAGTGTGAGAGTGTACACTAGTTTTAAGAGCTTGGCTCCCCCCTATTGAAGGTGAATGGTTTTTTTATAGTGAGAGATGAAAGAGTAGCTATGAAGATAAATATGGTAGGAGAGTGAATGGTTAGAGTATTGATGGTAGGAAGTGATGGGTGAGGTAGTTATAATAATGAGTGAATGATGGATGTAGTTAAGGAAAATGAGTTGATTATAAGACAATTATGGTTGGAGTAATTTGTGACCAGTATTTGGTGATGATAGATAGCTATGATAATATTAATTTGGAAATTCGGACCGAGATATCCGGGCCAAATAATATTTCCCATCATCGACCTTTGACATATAATTTAATAAAAAAATATATAATATATTAATTAGATAAAAGCATATTTTGAAAATATATTACTAAAGAATTTTAATAAAATTATTCTTGTATTAACATCTAGTATAAATTCTATTTAATCAATGATTAAAGTTTATCATTTTGACTGTGAAAAGTTAAAATTAAACAAATACTTCATGAAAATAGTAAATTTTACATTTTTTTCTTCATTAATCTTAAAATAAAATTTAATCAACCATGGTAATCAAAATGTGTTTTAGTAATTTGTGTTACCCGGGAGTATTAAAAAAAGACTTAAATACAAATCCAATTGGTATCAAAATAATGAATTACTAAGAACTGCGTTTTAAACCTATGATTGAAATTGCTTGTTAGCAATAGATGCAAAATGTGATTCTTTGTTGCATTAATACTATGTTTGGCTCAAAGATTTTGGAAGGAAAAGAAAAGAAAATGATTTTCTCTCATTTTCCTCACCAAAATGGAAGGAATTTGGTTTTCCTCCACTTGATACATTTTACCTCCTCATTTTCTTTTCCTTCCACTTTTCCTTTTTTTCCCTCTAACCAAACAAGAAAAATAGTTTTCTACTTCATTTTCTTTTCTTTTCCCTTTCAAATTCCTTGAACCAAACATAGTGTAAGAGATGATTCTCATTGACGATAAACAAATTAGATGAAAAACTTAACGAGACGTACTGATAATCGGACAAAGTAACGTAGATGTCTCGGTACTATCTAAAAATGTTCGAATCAATTCATTTCCTCAATCCTTTGATGTCCCTACAGTGTTCCATTCGACCCCGAAATGGTAAAACGCAAGAGTGGAAGCGTGTGTGGTGGGGGGGGGGGGGGGAA
>OOIL02002336.1:307575-350858 GCA_900332095.2 Cuscuta campestris
CCCCCCCCCCCCCACCCACCCACACACATATAAACATGACCTCACAGGGGGCATTGCGTAGTTGGTAAAAGCATGGAGTTCAAAGAAAGTAGATCCGAATTCGATTATTGGCAACTGCACTGGAATAAAATTATGCTTAGAATAGGGGCAAGTACCGGGTGCAAGCTCTGTTCCCTGTCACCACTCTGTGATCAAAGTCCAATTTACCTCTTTTCAGTGAGCCTTCGCGCCCTTCGGCCAGGTCTGATGGGGCCCTCGGGGATGAGCTCATCCTTTTTTTCATAAACATGGGCTCATAGATAAGCACATTTTTATTCTTTATCTGTTAGTCAATGTTGGCTAGCAAGGGCGGGAACAATTTTACAAGTTTCATTCATCAAAGGGTCCTTTTACAAATACATTCAAATGATCAAAACATTTAACACCTACACTTGCTCCGCTTAACGTGGTTATTAGTTAATACAACAACATACTCAATAAAATCTAGTGTGGTGGGGTTTCAGGAGGTTAGGTGTACGCAGACCTTCTTCTTCTTGATAATAACAATAAAAAAGATACAGAGACTATTTCCAAGAAACCTCGTGGTTAATGAACATTTGAATTGCTACTTGTCCTCCACAAAATTTCCACTTGAATCATTCTCCCAATTCTCTCGTTTCGGGCTCGGGAAAATTCACGTTAGGTTCAAGAGACGTACCGTCTTCAAGATTGGATGGCATGGCAATGGTTTCTAGAACAGTGGAAGTTTGAGTGGGTACGATGAGGGAATGGCGACAGAGTGGACATGTAGTGTGGGTGGAGAGCCAATGGTCAATGCAATCCTCATGAAATATATGGCCACAACTCGGTATTTGTTGAAGCCGATCATCTGCTTGGTAGTCCCCTAAACACACTGAACACCTGAAGTGGGCAAAAGGGGAGAGTGAGGGGAGTAAGTTATTATATATGCACGTACGGTAGGAACCACTTTGGGATCGAACAGAACAAACCCAGTCCATTTGACCCAAAAAATAATGTTTTCCCCATTCAAGTAATACTCTAAGAAAGTATTTAACTGTGCCAAGCAGAAGAGAACATTTCCTTACAGAAGGAAAACATTTCAGGAAAATAATTTGACATGCTTTCAAGGTTTGGTTTCCATCTCATGTATCTAATAGAGCTTATGTGAGATCCCAACAAATATTTTGATGCAGAAACAAAATGCCAAACTGAATTCTTACTAAACAATTGAACTTTTGGTTGAATCGGTTCTTTGACACAACAACAAATGATATCCAAAAGCACAATCAAGAAAAAGAATGGGAAGAAAGATGAGTCCAACTTACTGAGAGTCTTTGACTGAGAAGCTCTCATTGAACACAATAACGGGTAGCATCTCTCTCACCTCCTTCTTCAACCCCAGTTCACACTTCACACATGACAAAATTTTAATCAAACAAACTGAAATTTACTCTATTAAACAAAATTTGGAGGTGGGAATCTAACAAAAATGAAAAAAAAGAAAAGATTGAACTGCTGGTACCCTGGAAATCTCATCTCCACCAGCCTGCAAAGAAGAGGCATTCATCCTCAAAGAAGACGACCAACGGGCACTTTGCCGGCGAAGATAGAAATAATAGAACAAGAAGAGGAGAATGAAGGCAAAGAAAACGGGGACAGAAAAGATGCAAGCTTGGTAAACCTTAAGCTCTGCTAAAGCCTCTGAATTTGCGCAACAAGTTGCAGCAGAGTCATAGTTACTGCCCGCTGCTGAGTAATAAGACATATTTAGAAGGTTTTACAATGTGCTCTAACACAACTACAAACCCTAATTGCTCTTAGATTCGAGATCCACAGGGGTTTGAGAGTCCCATGAATCTGCAATTTGGGGAAGACCCAGATTGGGGATGGACATAAAGATGCAATCTTGGGGTTGGGATTGGGATTGTACAGTGAGATAGGAGTGGAATTTTTAGAAGGCGGAGGCAATTTGGGTGAGAGAGAAAATGGAATGAGGAAAGGGAAAAAGAGAATGAGACAGTGAAGAAGGAGAGGTGGCGAGATTTGGCTTCAATGGAAGAAGAGAAGAGAAATGGGAAAAGAAGACACCATGAATTGATTCCCATCCCACACTGATGCCTCCCAAATAACAAAACCTTGTTAGAAATTATGGAAATAAACACAATTAACAACAAGTTTCTAATTAATACCAGCTTGAAATGTAGTATCCTGATATTGATTAGTGTTATTAAAATATGATACTAAGCACTATTAGTTGCTACATTTCAAGCTGGCGGATAATTTGCAAACTTTGATAATTTTTTTAAGTGAAGAAAATATTTTTTTTCATTTTCAATTCTTATCTTATCTACCCTTAAATAAAAATTTGTAATTAAATTATTTTATTCATAAATTAGTTTTAACTTTAAATTCATTTCATTTTGTTTTTTAGCACTTTTTTGGTACGGAGTATATGGATTCCATTTTTAGCACTTTTTTTGGTACGGACTAATGATGTTATTTATTAAATTTGGGGGTTATAGTGTAAAATCTCGCATTTTTTGGAGTATTGTTGAAAATTTTTCCAACAAAAAAAAGAAACATGGGTAATTAAATTTTATTTAGAAAATAATTTATATCAAAAATACATTCGATCGAAATATAATTGAACTAAAACATATCCGAAATCGAAATATATCCGAACCGAACTAGATCCGAAAGTTAAATATATCAGATCCAAAATATATCCAAACCGAAATCTATTTGAATTGATTTATATCTGAACCGCATCTGAACCGACTTGAAACCGAATAATGTATAAAATCGAATCAAATCCGAACCGAAATTAAACCGACCAGAATCGATTATAGCATATATCCGAAAGATTTCCGAATCGAAAAATCTAAATTAAATAAATGCATTTAATTTAAGAGGAAGAGTTGGTTCTTGTCTTCATGCAAACTTTATGTCAAATCAAATTAAATAATGGTATGTTTGGGAACATGGATTTGGATTTCAAATCCGGATTTGGCTTAAATTCCATGTTTGGGAAACTTAAGCATTTTGAATTTGGATTTGAATCAAATTCTTTACATTCAAAACCAAACTTAATTTAAAATCCATGCACCTCCCCTTGTCATTTGAAATTCAGGATTTCAAATTTTGGATTTGAAATGCATGAATTGAAATGAAATGCTAGTTGCCAAACACTACCTAAATAGATTTAACAAATCCAAACTACTTATACCGAGTAGGCATTTCCTCACAATTTCATCCCAAAAACTTCCCCCTTTCGAAAAAATGTCTCAAAACATTCAAAGAGTATCTAAAATGCTGTTGCAGAGATTGACAATAGTTGCACCACTTGGATGCTTAGGTTACAAGCCGTTCGTGTTTACTTTGTTCCGACTTAGACAAAAAGAGAGGATTCAATGAAAGTCATCTTTCATGATGAACATGTATATATAGTATTCACATTTTTTTAGTTTTCAATTTTAAAAATTTTGATTTTCCTAAATGTTTTTCAGTCTTTAAGCTTTATAATTTTCTTTTTAAACTTTTATTGTCAGTTTTTAAGATTTTTATTATTTAAATGTATTTTATGTTTTCAATTCAAAAAGAAAAACTAGACAAATACATCGTGTGGTTGAATTAGCACAGGGAGAAAAGAGTAAAACTACACAAATAATTCGGGACGGAAGGAGTACACAATAGTGAGTACTAAAAAGTTGACACAAACATTCACCAAAACGGTTCACAGACTTGAAAAGGGTTTGGTCTAACTTTAAAAGTTGCACATTTGTACACACCAAATGAGAATAAGCATCATACATTATTAGTACAGAGAGAGAGAGAGAGAGAGAGAGAGTACTTCTCCAGAAAGGGCTATATTGAATATTTACAAGCAATATGTAACAACATGAGATTTTTTTATTTCATTGGATTAAAGCAACAAACAAACAGCCCTTAACCCATCCATCATACATCTCTCACCTTGAGCTTCAATTCTGCTGCAGTACTAGGGGGATGATGAATCAATGGGATCTTGGGGGAAGAGGGAAGAGACGATGCACCGCTGAACTTACTGACCAAGATTGCAAAGCATGGCAATAACACTATATATAGGATTCCCAGTATGAACGGCGCAGCAACAATCCACCCCAACAGCTGCAAGAAACATTCGTCAAATATTCAATCTTAGCTTTAGGAAGAACAACAATATAATCTTAAACCTTAATAATAAGGTAATGTTCAAACTTTGACTTGCAAAAATTGAAAGCGAAGAGTTGAAATAATTTAAAATTCAATGATGGTTTCAGTAACTAGAAACCATGAGACTCGAACTCAACGAGACTCTTGTGACTCATTTAATTATTTATACCACATATATACCAAGGAAAATTAAAAGTTACTTCTGCACCTACCGCGCGAAGAATGCTTAGGAAGAGTTCGTGTGAAGTTTCACCAGTAAAAACCTTCTTTAGTGCATCAGAAGTTAAAGGAAAATGAGAGCCACCGGTAATGGCTTCGCCAAATCGCAGGAATGGTATGATCAAACTGCAGCATTTAATACAAATGGTTCATGGAAAGACAGAGATTAGCATGAAAGAATCGATGACAACAGGAACTATCAGGAAGATGTTTTAAAAGTATGTTGTCCTCATCAACTATGTAAGGTTTATATAAGCAAAATAACAAACAGAACCTAAATCACTCCCTTTGTCCTAAAAAGAAACTTGATTAGCCTAGGTACAATTTTAAAAGTTTGGCGGCGTGTAACTCTTAAAAGTCATGGAATCCTACAAATATTTTTAAATTTTAAATTTTGGTTTAAATAAATTTATCATATTGAACTTGTTTGTAATTTTCTTTTGAAGTTTACATGGAAAAAAAGCTCAGTTGTGTGGAATAGAACTTTGATTTAGGTTAAAATAAAGTTTTTGAAACATGAATATGTTTTTGGGATGGAGTGAGTATTCTGTAAAGAACACCAATTCATTTTAGGAGCTGAAAATATAAGTAAAAAATTAGACTTTGTAATGAAAGCAAAAATTACAATGATTATATTCTTTGGTACGACACGGACAAAGGTAAAGAAGAAAAATGTATGAAAAGAGAGAACCAAATTATATTAGATGACAGCTCGTTTCAAATGTCTATGAAAATGACTAAAGAGTCCTTTTAAAGCTCGTTATTTTTACCTCAACTCAATTGGGGTGGCAATAAAGTTAGCCAGCATCACTGTTGGAGCATGACAAACAGATCCAAGTAATGCAATAGCCAATCCACAAAGAAATATAGTAACACCTAAGAAAATACATACACAAACACGATTGGAGCTCATGAATTAGTTACCAAAGTCTCAAAGTCAATGCAGTTCCAATTACTAGTAATGAAGGTTGAAATTGCCAGGGGCATAACATATATAGAAAAGAAGGGATGCAAAAAGGGATAATGTCCGAGTTTGATTCATAACGGCGATGAAGGGCGATCATGCGTATCGGGGTTAGATCTCTCTCCTTATTTGTGAGAGGGTCGGTCCTTGGAGGAGCCAAGGGATGGGGTTCACCCTTTTAAGAATGAATGTTTAACATGATGTGCATCCATGGTAAATCATTCACTATTATTTTTGCATGAATGCATAGTGTGGATGAGCACTACAAATTTAATGCCGCCAGCCCCAACTAGTTGGGATTATGATGCTGATACTTATGATGATAACGACAATAATGACAATGTACTCAATTATGCACATATGGTCTACTCAAATGATTCTCCTTTTTCTCCAGCAAATACAAGGGGTGCAAAAACTATACTTCAAGCATGTCATAGATTAACCCCCAAAATTTCAACCAAGATCCCGGAGATTCGAACAACATTGGAGAATATGGTGTCACGAAGTACCGAGTAACAAAAAAACCCTAATTCAAAAGGTAAATTTTGAACTGAATGGGGTAAAAGAAGAAGAAGAAGAAGAAGAAGAAGAAGAAGAGATTGGGTGAACTAGTTCCTGGCATTGCCTTTTGACAGAAATCAGAATGAAGGGATCATACCGCAAATAGGGAAGATTCCCAATGTAATTCCAAGTGCACCAGAAAATGCCAATTGCTTGGGTTCTGCTCCCCTTTAAAAAACAAAAACAAACAAAAAAAATCACAGAGACGTACAGATTTGACACTGAAAATATTCGACAATGAAAATCTTCCATGACTCATCTTAGAACTAAACAATCAGATTCGAAAACGAGGATCATAGATAGACAGATCTACCTGCGGAGGATTTGAAGAAGCGGGTCGATGATGTTCTTGCGGAACCAAGTACCCATTTTTAATCCGACCCGTTTCAGCATAGGCCGATTTGATTCAATCCCCACACACGAACTGCACTCTTTACCGAAAATTCATCTGGAAAACACTGAATCAATATCAACCCTATCTCTTGCAAATTTCAGTATATCCGATCAGCAATACTCCGTAATTTTATTATTTTATTTCGTGAGATTTCTTATTACACAGAGAAGGTATAATATATATCACGAAAGCCGCCACTTCGTCTGCTCTTGACCTTTCCCCCAACCCCATTTATCAATGGTGATCCACCAGACTACAAGAGCATGTTGCGAGTTGACGGGTAAGAAATGTTGTCTTTTTTAAAATAAAAAAAAATAGGATAATTTAAAATAGTAATGTGAATTTCAGAATTAAGGGTACGTTACACGAAATTGATAGAATTGGAATGAAATTGAGGGTTGAAATTCTATAGGATTGATTTGGATGGAATTTTTTTGGTTTGGATAGAATTGAATTCTCCAATTCCAAATCATTTTTGGTACTATCAAATCTACTTATTGTTGTGCTACAAATAACAGAATAGGAATTGTTGCTCCCAATTCTAATTCCATAGTTTGAATTTCGTGTATCAAACGGCACCTAAATGGATTTGAAAATTTGATTTTTTGGCTCGGTTTGGTACAAGGAATTTAATTTATGAAATTGGAATTGAGGACAACAATTTCAATTCTGTTGTTTGGTAACACAAAAATATGCTGATTTAGAATAAGTAATGCCAAAAATGAATTGGAATTGGAGAACTCAAGTCCATCCAAATCAATTCTATAGAATTTCAACTCTCAATTCAATCCCAATTATGTTAATTCCATGTACCAAACGAACCCTTTAAGTGTTTAATCCTAATGGTCTATATAATAGAGTTTATCTAAACTCAAAGTACTTAAAATTATTGAATTGAGATTTGTTTTGAATCACTCATTTCATTATTTAAATAGAATGAGAAATTTATTTTGACACAACCAAAAAAAGAAAAAGAAAAAATTTACTTAAGAGGGAGGGAGTACATAGAGTTGGTAACCGTTTGATGAGTGAAAAACAGTAATAAATGAACACACGTGCTAGTGGGCATTGAGCAGTTGGTAAAGGCAAGAAGTATCAAGGTGATAAGACCCGAGTTCAATTTCTGGCAATTACGTTAAGAGGCAATTATGCTAAGCATATGACCTCTACAAGTACAAGGTGCAAACTCCATTATTTGCCACAATCTGTAATCAAAATTCAATTTATCTCCTCTCAATGACCGTCTAACCGAATATGAGAGAGTCATCTTTAGTAATATATAAACACCGTGGTTTGGGCATATGAAGCGACGTAGTGGCAGAGGCCTCATAGCATAGACATGAGAGGCTTACAATATTGGACGAAGGTTGGAACGAAGTGATTAGATAGTACTTAGAGTATCTGGCTCTTATTAAGGATATGACCTTATATAAGAACTTTTGAAAATCTAGAACTAGAATAGTTGGGTAGTCTTTTGAGCCTTAATTGTAGTTATTGCTCTTGTCTTTGTGTGCTTTATGTGTTTGAGCCTTTGAGGTCTAGTTGTTAGTTGCGGTTTGTGTGCTTCTTCTCTTTTTACGCTGTTTGTTGCCTTTAGTTTCATCTTTCCTACTCCCTCAGTCCCAAAATGTTTGTCACATTACGCAAAACGAAGTTAAATTTCAAACTTTTTCAATTCATTTTAATTAAAGATTGGTATAGAAATATAAAATAAAATTTACATACTTAAAAAGTGCGTTAAAAGTTCTTCAAAACAAAAGGTGACAAAATATTTTATTTTATGAAATATAATCGATGAAAACGTACAAATAAACAATAGTCTCCGGGATTTTTGAATAGTGAACTGTGGCATTCTTATTTGGACGGAGGGAGTATTTCTTTGTTCGTGCTTTATATCATCTTTGTTGGTTAACGTTGACTGTGTTTGAGCTAGGAGTCTCTTGGAAACAGGCTCTCTACTTTCTAGTAGGATTAAGGTTTCTACTTTTATGGGATTTGTTGTAAACTTGTAATAGATGAACACTCATCTCTTCTATCTATTACTCCTAAACTCTTAAATCATTTATTTATTAAACCAGGCAAGATGAATGGACTGAAACTTCAAGCATAAAACACAAGTTTAAAAACAAACATTCCACGAATAAAGCCTCAGTTCCATTAATTTGTATTACCTTATAAGCTCTTTATACTATAGAAGTGCCTCTGCATCATATGAAATCGAACAAGATGGATTCCTGCAACACATGGGAAAGCAAATTTGGAATCCCAAAAAGAAATGTATTAAATCTATCTGTTAAGAATACAACAATTGAAAATCTGCTTCAAATAAAATGGGTGTTTCTATGTGCTTATAAGCTGGTCAAAACTGCTTATAAATTGTTTTGAACTTATAAGTAAGACATATTTCTCTGTGCTTATAAGCTGATTGTAAGCCATAAAAAATAAGTAGGTCTTACCTACTTATTTTTAAGCCAATTTTTTTCGTTTCTCCGTTTTGACCAGATTATTTACAAAAATATCCCTCACGGTTTATGAATATTCCCAAATAAATTATTTATCATTAAGTCATTTTACTTCTACAAAAGGATATATAGTGGGTGTCTCTTTGTGCTGGTGCTTATTAACTTATTGTTTATAAATAGTTTTAACTTATAAGCTGTTAATAAGTTAAAAATTCTTTCGTGTAGATAAAATAACTTAAATGATATATAAGTCATTGGAGATATTCATAATAGGTGAGGGATAGTTTTGTAATTAATTTGGTCAAAACAGAGAAACGAAAAAAACTGACTTAAAAATAAGTATGTAAGACCTACTTATTTTTTCTAGCGTATGAACGACTTATAAGTCAGCTTATTAGCACGGAGAAACATATCATCTGATGACTTATAAGTTAAAAACATTTTATAAGCAATTTTAGCCAGCCTATAAGCACAGAGAAACACCATATAAGCAGCTTATAAGTTAAAAGCTACTTATCTGTAATGAGCCAATACGTACCAGCACAGTGAAACACCTCCAAAAAATGTATATAACCTTGAAAGAAGATGGATATGTTTTGAACCAAAACACATGGTTTTTTTCGCATCCACCCGCACATTCATCTTCACCAAGGCCCATTGACCAGCTTCCATAAGTCGAAAAAATTATCACGGGACATTGATATTTCCATCAATGTCTTCAAAGCTCCATATATCGCACGTGCATCGGGATGCCTCTCATCAAAGCAATAGAATTCAGCCACTTCATCGCCAATTTCAATAGAGCTATACCCGGGCACCTTTTTGAAACCAGTATCCCTCATTGCAACTTTCTGCTTTGCCACGTCGTTCCATCTACGGGCATCCCCATAAATATTAGCCAGCATTACATGGTTTGCGGGGTTGTTTGGGTCAAGCTCAATTAGTTTCTCAAGTGCCAGTACAGCAACATCGATCTTCTTGTGAATCCTACAAGCCCCGAGCAATGCGGTCCAAATAACATTATCTGGTGGCACGGGCATCTTCTGCACAAACTCCACAGCCTGCTTGAAATGTCCTGCCCGGCCCAAAAGATCAACCATACAACCATAGTGTTCAATTTGAGGCACAATGGAATACTCGCGAGTCATAGATTGGAAATACTCAAATGCCTCTGGGACTAGACCCATGTGAGAGCAAGCGCATAATACACCTATGAAAGTTATTCCATCCGGTCGAACACCAGCTTCTCTCATCTGACTGAACAGATTCAAGGCATCAACTGCTTGACCGTGAACCGCCACACCATTGATTATTGTGTTCCAAGATATCAAGTCTTTATCCGCCATGTTCCTAAAGACATCAAGTGCATTTTCAATGGCCCCACACTTTGCGTACATATCAACCAAACCATTCCCAACATATATATTACCTAAATAACCGATGTTCTTTGCATATGTGTGTACCCATTTGCCCATATCAAGAGCTCCCAATCTAGCACATGCAGACAGCACATTGACAAGAGTGGCATCATTAGGCTGCACATCCGACTCAGTTAACATCCTTTTAAAAACACTGAGAACGTCAACAAAGTGTCCCTTATGAGCATACCCTCCAATCAAACCGTTCCAAGAAAATATGTTTCTTTCCTGCATAGCTCCAAACAGCTTCTCACACTCATCAACATTCCCAGATTTTGCATACCCATTCAACAAGGTATTATGAGACATCAAATCCTTATTTGGCATGGCATTGAAAAGTTTTCGAGCCTCTTTCATATCCCTGGACGCAATATATGCTACAATCATGGTATTCCACAACACGACATCTCGCTCGGGTGCCAAGTCAAAAAGCCTCCTAGCAGTGGCCAAATCATCATTCTCGACAAACCCATTGATCATAGAAGTCCATGTAACTACATTTTTCAAAACCATCTCGCAAAACACTGTGTGAGCACACTTGATTTGCCCTGTTCTTGAATACAAATCGATCAAGGTAGTACCCACAAATGTGTTAGACCTAAGCCCAGTCTTGAAGACAACACAATGCACTTCTTCACCTTCTATCAGAGCAGATAGTTTCCCACAAGATTTCAAAATTATGGAAAATGTATAGCAGCTCGGCTTGTCACCTGTGCTCCACATACGATGAAAAAGCACAAGGACCTCTCTGTAGTGGTTCTTTTGGAGGTACCCTTTGAACATGGCATTCCACAAGGAATAACTTGGGTAGCTAATGTGATCAAACAGCTGGCGAGCAGTAGAAATTTGATTCAAATCAAAACATTTCAGCAGAAAAACAGGTATCGTGTACTCATCACGAGCAAGACCGTGTACTGTGATCTGTGTTTGGATGTGTTTGAGGTTGCTTGGAGTATTACACATTCGCAATAATGATATGAACTTTCCTTCGGGTCTCTGTGGAGGTTTTGATGCAAATTTCATTGCAACTTCACCAACTTTTGGAAGAGACAAGTTTATACCTTTCCCTCCAAACATTGTTTGGTGCAAGTTTGATCAAAGGCAGTGAATATTATATTGAGTATGAATATTACATCAACACATTTGGGTCAGCTAGATTTCACTGACGCACTAATGTCTAGACCCCAAAATACCGCCCAGACACCGCTTAGTGCTTTTACGAACACTGCATAAACAAATGTAAAGAATATCTCATGAACATATCCACCAATATCTTCATTTTCACTCTTTCTTAGCTCAAACACCTCAAAGTACTAAAAACATTTACCGTGGGTAAAACAAAGATTTAAACTGGTCATTACTCTTAAAATTTCATAGGATTGAATGCAAATAATTTCTCTAATTTAATTATGCATATGCTTTTAACTTTATTTGGTATGCAAATATTCCAAAGTATTTGCAATCACTCATTAAAATTCACTCATTAACAGAAAAGTATCACCAGTACATTAAAATCTATTATGAATCATCATTTGAAAAAATTTATAAGAATCAATTTTTGAGAACTCACACAGACATTCTAACAAACAGTTTGCACGCAGCACATCTGTATATAAAAAAACCCACAAAAGCCGAGATTTAAATGCAATGTAATAATGCTGATAATTGATAAGAAACTAATCCTAATAAGTGAAGATGAAATTGAAAACATATACTCCCTAGATTAATGTGTCCCATTTTATTTCAAGAAAAGATACGGAAATATAAGTGGGAGTAGAGAAAATAATGCAGAAACTAACCCTTCATTCTCGTTGGCAAAAGAGATGGTGAGTAGATTGTAATTCTTGCAAAGTCATTGGACCATCCAAATTGACGACTGGCCAGTTCTTGAAAATAAACGCTTAGTGCTTGGTAAAAAACCAATGTTCAATTTTATCAAAAAAAAAAACAAAAAGAAGAACAATATTCAATTTCTAAGTAAATTAAATAAAATCGAGTCAAACTAGATAGATTTTAAACTTGAATAGTTAAATTACTCTCGATTTGTATATATACTAAAACAAAATTTTGAAAGTTCCTAACCAGATATCTCCAATAAAATTTATTTTTATACCGATATAAATTACAATTTTTGTTTAGTATAAGTTCAAAGTTCATCCAGTTAAATTCAATAAAATCAAACCGGACATATACATCTGGACGGATGAAGCATTTAACAATAGTATTTTTTTAGCTTCATTTAATTTAGATTCATGCTAGAGCGATTCCAAATTACATCCCACTTTTGACTTCAATGCCTTTATAGACATCACAGACACCAGAAATTGTTTTGTGTCTGTAATGTCAGTAATATCTGTGAAGGCATCGAAATCAAAAGTGGATATAATTTGGGGTTAAGATTTTTTCATTTAATCTAACACCACTAAGAACAATTGTCTAAAATGCTAGCACCAATTTAAGCATTGTTCCCAAACTTGACTGAATGGCAAAGTGTAACATTGATGCCCCTTTGAACTAAGGCACACAGGCAGGTTGGCATGATTTTCTTAGTACTATTAACTAAATTACAATATAATATATGTATTTCCTTTAGATTTGAATATTACTCTATTAATTCAATCATAATATAAATAATATACTACCCTTTTCAGAAGAAAAAATAGCTTTCCAAATGGTTCTTAAGTTTCATTGTGTAGATTGCTCGAATTGGAAAAAATTCAAATTAACTCAAAAGATCATCTAATCTCCATAAAAATAATCCAACTTATAAACTAATTTTTGTCACAAATAAATAATCCAATTTGAATAAAAGTGATTTTTCATCATATTCAATGCTTTTAGATTGAAAAGAAAAGAACACAAACAAATTGAGGGTCCGTTTGGTATACGGAATTGACGGAATTAGAATTGAATTGGAATTGAAATTCCATTGGATTCAATTCCATAGAATTGAATTCTACCAATTCAAATTCATTTTTTACACTATCAATTCCAAATCCACATAATTTTTGTACTACCAAACACCAGAATTGGATTTGAGGTCCTCAATTCCAATTCCATAATTTGAATTCCGTGTACAAAACGGGGCTAAGGGTCCATTTGGTATACGGAATTAATAGAATTGGAATTGAAATTCCATGGGATTTAATTCCATAGAATTGAATTCACCAATTCCAATTCATTTTTTGCACTATCAATTCCAAATCCACATAATTTTTGTGCAACCAAATATCAAAATTGGAATTGAATTCTTCAATTTCAATTCTATAATTTGAATTCCGTGTACCAAACGGGGCCTGAGTAAATCATATTTGGCTTAACCAACAAATAAATTTAATAATACAAGTATATATGATTATTTCAACAAGTTGTATCTTATTAAAAGCTTTCAAATCATACCTAGACCTGGCAATCGGGTCAATCGGTTTGGTTCCAGTTCGGGTTTTTTCGGTTCGGGTCTCTTTCGGATATATGTTATAATCGGTTCGGGTGGGTTCGGTTCGGGTCAGTTCGGTTCCGGGTTTATTTCGGTTTGATTGGTTTTCGGTTTCAGTTCGGTTTCGGTTCGGGTTTGTATCGGTTCGGGTTTGTATCGGTTCGGGTTTATATCGGTTCAGGTTTATATCGGTTCGGGTTTATATCGGTTCGGGTTTGTATCGGTTCGGGTTATATCGGTTCAGGTTTGTATCAATTCGGGTTGTATTGATTTGGGTTTATATAGATTTGAGTTTATATCAGTTTAAATTTATACTACCTCCGTCCCATTTTATAACGCCTGTTTCGGTTTACGATGTTTGACTGAAATTATTTTCAAACCATTTTATATGACAAATGGTATAGAATTAAAAAATAAAAATTACATATTAAAAAACTACATCAAAAGATCTACAAAATTAGTAGTGACAATAATATTTTATTTTATCAAATTGCTAACGAAAATAGAGAAAGAAAGTGAATGAAGTTTGACCCTGTAAATAGTAAACAAGCATTATAATTTGGGACAGAGGGAGTATTAGTTCAAGTATAATGTAAACACATACATACTAATAAATGAATAAATCACATAATAAATTTAGTTAATTTAGTTAACTATAATTTTTATATACATTCTATAAAAATACAAAAGTATTTTAACTTAAGTTATAAAATGCAAAGTAAAAGATTTGTACATGAAAATAGTTACATGGTTTACACCCATAATTTAAATATGTTTTTTTAGAAAAACATTAACATATGTAAAAATATATAGGTAATTCATTTTCTCTAAATTCATTTGATAAATGAAATATTAATGAATTTGATCAATTTCGGATCTAATCGGGTTCGGGTCTAATCGGTTCCGGGTTTAAACGGGTTTGGGTTTAATCGATTCGGGTTTAATCGGATTCGGGTCTAAATCGGGTCTGAATACATTCGGTTCGGGTTCGGTTCGGTTCGGATCATTTCGGGTGTTCGGTTCAATTTCGGTTCTTCAGTTTTCGGGTCAAATCGGGTTCGGTTCCGGGTTATTCGGTTCGGGTTATCGGGTCCGGGTCAGTTTTGCCAGGTATAATCGTACCCCAATTAGTTAGGACTTTTTCAAGGGACGGGATATTTAGTCAAATTTAACCGACCATTATAATTTTTGTTACACATCAAAAGTTGAATGAATATAGACATTGTGACAATCAGTCACCAATCGGTAGACAACACACAAAAAAAAGTTTAGCATCCCAAAACTGAATATGGGAGCAAATAATGGAACAGCAAAATTTGTAATCGGCTCTTTGTGTTTATCTGTCCTTCATGCAGACAAAGAAAAACCGTTCTCAAGGCATTGTGTCCGTGCGTCTTGCATGACACGCTTTAGCATAGAAGGGTTGCTAGTAACGATAGCATCTACGCGTTTGATTAACATTTCCTTCATGGATACTTCATCATCAACCGTCCATGAGTACACCTTTTTGTTTCTCCTGTTAAGTAAGATAATGTATTGGAGCACATAATAAGCAAAAGTTTTAGGAATGGCAACAAGACCACTCTGTTTGGTTCAAGGAATTCAGAAGGGAAACGAAAAAAGAAAGGAAAATGTCAAGGAAAATTAACTATAGTGTTGGGTTAGAAAGGAAAAGAAAAGTGGGAGGGAAAAGAAAGGATGAGGTAAATGTGAAGTGATTTTCATTTCATTTTTGTAAGGAAAAAGAAAGAAAATGCCGAACTCCTCCCTCATCCCCCGCAACCCCCTCCCTCTCTCCCCACTTCTTTCAAGCTTCATTTTCTCTACGGCAACCAAACGAAGGTATTGAAGAGTAATTTCTATACCAATATCCCTACTAACCAAACAAAATTATGCCTTTTGGTTTCTTTGACTTGCATTTTCTTTTTCATTCGCAATACCTCCAACCAAACATAGTGGATGGGTTATTGCGAGTACCCAACCCGTCTGAACCCTAATCGGATGGATTCCGGTATGTGGAGGGTTTGAGTTGGGTTTGTGAGCTCGTGTATAATGCTAAATGAAGTTGGGGCTTATTCGGGTTAATCAGGTACATATGAGTCAAATTTGGGAAGTATTGTAAGAAGGGGGTTTGGGTTTTGTTAGGTGGGCGGTTGCTCGAACCCATTCCCTCCCAAATAGGTTAGATGGGCCAGATTCTTTTTAGATCCTTTACAGCCCCAAGTAAGTTATGCCACTAAATGGAGTATAGGTAGTATACAATGAATTACTAGAATCTCAATCTCTAGCATTTTCCTTTGTGATATGCAGAATTATGCAGCATGAAG
The DNA here is from genome assembly GCA_900332095.2 of Cuscuta campestris. Lineage (NCBI taxonomy): Eukaryota > Viridiplantae > Streptophyta > Magnoliopsida > Solanales > Convolvulaceae > Cuscuta > Cuscuta campestris. Next base: position 323,548 of record OOIL02002336.1, read on the forward strand.
ATATTTAGAGTGCATACCCATGCAGAAGTTTCACAAGCTTCTCATCAATTAAATGATGGTAGACGCCGACCACCCCCGCACCTCTCATCCTCAGCAATGGCGTTCTAGTTCCAGTTGAAGGGTCCATCATGACAATGTAACCTACCTATAGTGTCACATAAAACAAAACAAAGAAGTACAGAGGTAGATTAGCCATAGGAGATTATACAAAGTAGACATGCTTAGTAAGGCCCTTACCTAGTAAAATCTCACAAAAAGTAGGGTCTGGTCAGGGTTGTGTACACAAACCTTACCCTTACTGTAAGGGTAAGGTTTGTGTACACAAGTAACACAACCCTGACCAGACCCTACTTTTTGTGGGATTTTACTAGGTCTGTTGTTATTGTAGACATGCTTCATTGGCTTCTCCACCAATCAATCATATTTATAAGATTAAACACACGGAGGAAAAGAGAACAGTCTAGTGTACCATGGCATCTGGTGCAAGGTTCAGCACATCTCTTGGAATGTTGTCACTTTTCGCCCATACAGTGCAATTCTGGAACCCAAATTTTTTGTACTGCAAAAGGGGTCAAAGAGTCCAAGTAAAGCACACAAGTCATTCAGAGTTGGCATAGCTTACGAAGAAGTGTGGCAAACTTACAGAAGAAACAACATCACCAGCAAGTCCTTTTTCAAATAAAGGAGGACCCACTTTTACGTCTAAAACTACTTGTCGCACTGAGCCTGAAATGAGCTGAAAAGACATTCAAAAACCACAAAAACAGTAAAACATTAAATTGCGGAAGGGTATCCAAAACCAATTACAAATTTTCATTTTCTAATGTCTTGCTATGGCAAAGAATTCAATGTAACAAGTTGCCAAGGACTTTGTGCTTTGTGTCTAGCTGCTAGTATCAATTTGTGTGCTTCTTTTATCTACGCTCGTTCTTCGTTAGTGCTATTATGGTTTCTGTGTCTGTTGTTGTAAATTGTGGGAGACTTCCCTTTCCGCTTTGAAGCACGCACTAACAGATGAAAGAAAAAGTGGAACAGAGGGCCCACATCATAATATACTAGAAAAAGGAGGAGAGATACCTTTAGTGCATCTTCAAGTGTAGGCACCGTTAGATCATGATATTTCTGTTGAAGCTCAGAACTTGGGACAAGCTCTTTAATCTACAACCACAAACTAAATATGATCTCATTCAACATCACTTTCATAATTTTGAACAAATTAGTCATAGAAAAACATGTATGTTCCAAATTCCAATATGGCAAATAGTAGCCTCAGACTTTGTCGTTCACGCATGGAACAATTACACCCTTGTGGGAAGAAGCCAAGAAATATAAAGAAAATCTATTTTCATTTCAAACACCAAGAAAGCTAGGTCACTATGTTAGCAATGTGAAAAACAAAAGTAATAATTCCCAGTTCCCACCTCTCTTGAGCTCAAGTACCCAACCTTGGATGTGTTGTTCCCAGATATTCGTTGCAAATCCCTGCCTGCAAAATGTTAGAATCAATGTTCCAGAAAATTTAAGTAACAAACTCTAACAACAATTCATTATTTGCAAGCATGATAAATTAAAATATTATACATTTATAGGGAGATGAATCCACATATACCTGTCATGCAAGGCAAACAAAAATCCATCAGAAGAACGAGAAACATCAACTTCAATACAGTCTACCTGAGAACTCAAAGCAATCTGGTATGCTGTTTTCTGTCAAAAGAAGTTGGTAAGAATTCCCGATTCATTATTCTGGAGGGGAAAAAATCATAGCAGTTCCGCATAGCATATAATAATAATAGTAATAATAATAGTTGTAATAATAATATTATTAATAACAATAGAGCAATGCTCATTCAGCATGACAAAGTTAAGTTAGGTACTTTTGTACATAAAACTTTGTTGATGCCAGTTGACCTAATTTTTTATGATTTTTTATGCAACAAAATAACAAATGCTTTGGAGGTGTTTAGTCAATAATGATAAGAAAGAAATCTCAAATTACTTCTTCGTTGAGAGTTCTATTGCATTGGCTGCTGATTTTCCTTTTTTCCTTACTGTGTAGTTCGAAATTTTGATTTTTGCATTATATGGCCATTTTCAGTTTTTCAGTGAGATCATTTTAGTAATTTCAGTCTTGGTGAATATGCCAAACCATAAATAATACAGAGTACATTCATTCATGTAATTAATCCTGAAAAAATCAATAAGGGATAGTTGCTCCTAGGATACAGAGTACATTCATTCATGATACAGCTTTTGGGGCCCTGGAGAATGAGTTGACCAATGACTTCAAAATGCTTACAGTGTTAGGAAAGGCCTTTGACGAATCACCTCCATGAGCGCAGATCAGAGGAGGATTTCTCAACCAACTGCATTTCTGTTCTTGAACCTGCACAGTAACCAAATGAAATCTAAGAGTCAGCAAAAGACAAATATCTAATTGCTGCTAAAATATATGATCACATAAACTCTCTGCTACGCCCAGAGATTAGTGCACTGTACTTCAATTATTACCACAAGTGCAATTGTTTTTTATACTTTTTAAAGAATTTTCTAAGAGATTTTTGTACTCTACTTCTAATTTGGGGTAAAGTCTTTTACGAGGTTTGTTGTTTCTAAGATGTTCATACTCTATTAAAAATGCTTAATAAAGTTCAGACCAGAGCCTGTAAATGAATGCTGAAATTAAATTGGGCAATTGATATACCTTCACATTTATCTTGTCGGCTAGATTGAAATCATAGAGTGCATTGCTAGCTCAATCACAATACCTCATGTTTAATATACACATACACAGAGTATGGTTTTCATTACTCTGTATTATTTATTTATTGAGGATCTACGGAGTATGATTGAATTAACCAATATCTGTTGATTACTGCATCCCACAAATTGTGTCTGTTTTCTTTGGCTGGAAAACATTAAAAATCTACTGTTTTTTAATAAATTACTGAACACTCAATTCAAAACTGAAAAAGTCTTCAGATAAACAGCACTCTATAGTCTATAGTCCGTACACTCTTGCATAGTAGTATAGTAGGGGCGTAGGGCACATGAGCTTACCTGAATGAAGCGGCGGAGTTTGAAGTGAAAATAGAGAGGTGGAAGAATGGCAATGACAGCGATGCTAATGAGAAGATACCGGAAGATCTGCTTTCTAGAAGTGAACCCTTTAAGTTTAGGATCAAAAATCCGGCTTTGCGATAAGAGACCTCCACGCCTCTCAAGGCGGAGCCGCCGCTTTTGTCTATCCCATCTTGAGATAAACGGCTGTCTCTCCATCAACCAATTGCTCAGACAATATATTGATACTAATCCCTAATTCCAGTGACTAATCTGTATCTCAATGGTAGCTTCTCTGCAATAAAATAATACAAGAAAATCTTAGGCTCAGCATCTAACACTTCAACAGCCAGATCAGCAATGCAGCATACAAAGATCAAACCATTTCAATTGAAAGAACTTTTACCCAATATTCCAACTGCAGGCAAATCTACAGAAAAAATACAGGAATGTTACAAATTTATATCTAAGGGAAAGCATTGTGTGTGATTTACAAAGCAAAACCAACTTTAAGGGAAAAAATGAACAATATACTGCTCTAGGAGAGCAAGTGAACAACTTACAAAACATTCAAGTGAATAAAAACATATATTCAATACAAAGTACTCCGTATAAAAAATTAAAAAGCAAGCAAACAATCTGAAACATGGAAATAAAATCCGTAGAGAGGTGTTTCTTACACATCTTTGAAAACAATATAGGGCCAATTGAAGATATGTAGAGTTGTGATTCAGGTGGTGCGCGAAGCTCACCTGGAAAAGTGTGCAAATTGATTTGTCAAATGTGAGTTTAGTAATTCTAAAAAACATTTGTTTTTTGATGTTGGATTTGGATGATCTGCCAATAATGCCTTTCACTTTTTGTTCAACACACATATGTTTGAACATGCTGCCACATTGTGGCCTAATGTGACCTATGCACTATTGCAAGCCCAAAGAAAAAGTTCATGATGCATATCGTCAGACCTTTGCATTTGCAAAAACTACAGTTGGGATCCTTTTCTTATCCCAATGAACTAAAAAATTAGAAAATAACGACAACAACAAACCCATTATAATCAGAGAGATTATAGCCTTTTGGCATAGACGCATAGTGTGTATATTATTTAACAAAAAAACTCCTTAATGGGGTACATTGGGACCAGCTCAAGTGTGTATAGTGAGCAGGCCAATACATCCAGTCCACTCCATAATGTCTTTAGGCCCAAACCGCTGAAGACCACACTTTTGATAAGGGGATGAAATCCACACGAAACATCTGAGCCGGGAGTGAGGTTCAAGTGTGTCAAGTGGTGGGTTGAGGTAGGCATTAGTGTTAGGAGACAAAAGGTGATCTCCATCTCCCCCACATCCCGCATGATCATGATCCACGATGTCATGTCTTCTTATGATGTGGCCTGTGGGAGGCTCCTACGGTTGAGTGGCCTCTTACTCCCTATTGATATATCTTCTCATGTTCTAGAAAAGGGATCACACTCTTGATATACAGTCATACAGAGGACATTATCTTGCTTAATCCTCTAATTCTGATGGATTAAGCTCCATCACTTCTACACAATCATTTGAAAGAGAACAATAGAATCATGGCATTGAACAAACAAACAATCTAGTAAAAAATTCCCCAGAGTTGTAAAATGAAGACCGAGGATTAACAAAATCTTTAGAAATCTAACTTCCTGTTTGCTTTCCAAAACAATGAAATGGGCATATAATCTGTATTTACAAAGAGCCATGAAACAATCAGAAGTTATGACTTACGCCACAACCACAAATTACCAAATAGCGGAGTATTTTTTTTTTTTCTCTCCATATGATGTCCAAACTTAAGAGAAAATGAAAAGCAAATTTCATTGACAGATGGGTAAAGGTGAAGTTCTACCCTGACATGTACAAAACATTTGACAGATGATAACAATACGGAAATAGAAATTGATGAAAATGAAGGAGGCTTTTTTTATTAAAAAAAATCTAGAAAATCAGGCCATCTCCTGGCAATTCTCCTAGCAAGATGGAAAGAAAAACAACCTACTCCGAGATAGAAAATTTGGGGAAGAAATACTCGCCTGCGCTGATCGGCCGGAAATAGCAGGAATGAAATGAGGCGTTGATGGTCGTCGATCAATGAAGCCGACTGTTGCAGTGTTGCTTTTGCGAATAAAAAATTACTCACTTGGTACTGCAAAATAAAAGTTAAAAAATAACAGAATGTATTGAGGTTAGAATTCAATAGGACTGTATTAAAATATGAATATATAACGAAATATTTGAGAGGATGAAGTATACAATGATATAGATATTGGAACCGTTACATTATAAGTTTTAGAAGACTTCTTTATAAACTACGTTGGCAATTTGGTTCATCTTAGCTGGGCATTGCATATCAAGATCTTTAAACCTCTACGATTTGTGACACGTGAAAGCACTACGTAAAGCTGGCCATGGCTGAATACCGACTTCTTCAATAAAATCCCAACATGCGACAATGACTGTCCTTGACTTTTATTAATTGTCATTGCATATGAAATCATAATTGGGAATTGTTTCCTTTGAAACTTAAAGGGATCCTGGTATCTGACGGTGTAAGCAACAATTAAAGTTTGAGGAATTCTATCTTACCCATGTAACGTTTTGGTTTGCAAAAACTCAAAAGTAGAATCACCGGTTCCTGCACATTTTGGGTCAAACAATTCAAAAACCTTTCCACATATTCTCCCCACAGGGTACATCCCAAACGATTACCCCTGAAATTTTAACATACTTAAGCAAAAGTGAATGTATAATGTTATGAGAACATTTCATATCAAATTTTTTTCATACTCATGATCTTCTAGTGTTATTTTCATCAACTTTTGTTCTTCGTCTATTCTTATGTGTGTTTGAACTTTTGACCGGCCAACAATTTTCCCAATCACATCTGCATTGATTTTCTCGATGAGTTTGTGTGTATGAATGATCTTTCAACAATGTTTGCGTATTATGATACTTAGATAATTTGTTTAAAAAATAATCTAGTACCAATCAAGACTTGATCGTTCAAAATCAGTTGGTTTTGAATTGTCGCAAAAGATTTCAAATCAAACATGAAACGTGGAAAATCGCTTCCATCCAATGTTTTGACTCGTATTTTTGCGTAAAAACCCAAAAGTTTCTCATTCGAGGTGGTTTTGACGGATTGGAAATTGTCATGAACAAAAACATCTCGAATCCCATAAACACCATTCTCCACAATTTGATTCTCAAATCGTTTTTTTTTTCAGTTTTTTGAGATACGCGTGAATCCTTGTGCCCTATACAAACAAAAAGAGTTTAGATTAGAAATAGTTAATATATAAATTACGATTAAGCACAAAAAATTGGTAATGTCATACATGCTCATCGTGAAAAACGACCCCCATTGAATCTCCACCTTTGGTCCAAACGGGAACAAAATACACACGCACGACCCGTAACTTGAACATCAAAGTCGGCCGAGTGTTGCCAAGCTCGCCAACGGGAGACCACATGCTTAAAGAAGATGTTTGAGACATTTGATGATTTTTTTGGATGTTTGAGAAGTGAATTAGAAATGAATGAAGTTTACATCATAATGCTAGAGTATTTATAATCATGCTCCATGATACATGTAACCATGCATTAAGTGTTTTAGATATTAAAAATCTTTAAAATAAATGGATTTGACACAAAGTAAGTTTTTTTTAAAATTACCTTTATGGAGCCACTAAATTTATGTTATCAATGGAATTTTATGGAAGATGATAATGAATTGACATAAAGCAAAAAGCAGTTTTGATGTTTAGAAAAAGGTGCAAGACGTCCACCAATGCAGGCCCATTTCCGTCTACCAATGCAGGCCCATTCCCGTCTACCAATGCAGGCCCAAAACCGAACCAAGGTTCACTTACTTTTGGCGGGAACACTGTTCACCAAAAATGCACTTAGCATTGTATATAGGAGGATAATCTCTTTTAAAATCACTTTAATTTCAAATTGGTAGAGTATTAAACAGTAAAAATTACACCATTTAAAAGTATATGAAAAGCTCTACAAAACAAGATGTGACAAGAATATTTTATTTTATCAAATGGTTAACCAAAACGAGTAAACAAACAAAAGTTATCGAGAGGCCAGAATAGTAAACGTGACATTCTTTCTGGGACGGAGAGAGTAGATTAAATATGCAGCAATTAATGGTTTCTACCTTTCTCTTTTTAATGTCTTTGGTTCCTCTACATTTTTAATCTCTTTGGTTCCTCATCAAACTTTCTCCCTACCACTTCAGTTTTAAATTACTTATAGATTTATTGAAAATGGGTTTGAAGCCCTGGAATACGTATGAAAGCTTCAGGGCTTCAAACTTTCTCTCACTAACACATCAGTTTTAACTTACATCATAGATTTATTGAAAATGGGTTTGAAGCCCTAGAACTTCAAACAGACGCTTCAAACCTTCATTTTTAACATTTTTAAATAAACATCATCTAAAAGTCTAAAACTAAATTAATAAAATTTAATTACTTCATTATTTAATTATATTGAAATGAGAATAATTCAAAAAAATTAAATTCATTAAATTAAAGGGACAATACTTTAGAAAAGATTACATTCATTAAATTTAAAAAAAAATACATTAATAAAAAAATAATGTAAATTATATTTAGCATTGATTTCTATTTGTCTGCTCTCAAAGATCATACGTTTGAAACCCGATAACGTATCAAGGTCGGTTTCCATTATTTCGATCTCTTCCTTCTCTTGCTTTCTTCTCGCTCTCTCTTCTTTTCGAATATTGAACATCCAAAGTTGTTCAACCATTGCTTTCTTCTCGTTGTGGAGTGATTTTGTCATGTTTTCGCAAATTCGTTTGTCTTTTTTATAAATTGAGAAAGTTTAAGTGCAATAAACAATTCTTAGTTTACTAAAAATATGTTGTGATTCTCTATGTGAATAGAAAAAAATCATTGGTTTGAGAAGTTCATGGATATATGTGAAATATACTCATCATTAGGAGAAAAAGCCTATTAAAATACATAATTTATTGGTGGTTTGTGAATAAATTATGTATGAGAGTTGAATGAATAATAGATTCTCTCTTTTATAAACTTTTTCTATAGTGGAAGTATGCTTTCATGATTGAATAGAGAGTTAGGGTTCAAAAGTATATTTCAAAACGGGCGACAATCCTCCATGTCGTGGTTAAGGAAATGAATCGACTCGGCCTTTGATTGATTTTTCTTATTCTTAAGTGCGTAAATTACGTAATTTATCGTCTAAGTGTATATTGTACGTTTAATGTCCGGCTTGTGTTTGTTCTATTTTTCATGTTGTTTCGAGTTCTTGGCGGTGTTTCTTAGATTACTTAAATTGGAGAAGTTGATTATCTTTATAGCTCGTTTTCCCCCATTTTATCAAAAAACCCAAAAAAAATAAGAAAAATAAAAAACCAAAAAAATATTTACTTTTAATTCACCCCCCGCTTCCTTTGTGTTTTTATTTTCTAAGTTATATTATAAGTGTTTGTTGATAAGTTATAAATATAAGTTTTTATACTTTTATATACTAAAATATGTGTTTTGTTTTTATAAGTTATATTATAAGTTCATTGTTTATATAAGTTATTTATAAGTTCTTGTGTTTATTTGAATAAGTTTTATTATAACTTTTATAAGTCTTATCATATTGTATAGTAGTTAGTTTTTTATTTTATTTTGTGACAATGTGTTTGTATGTTAAATTGGTTTGAAAAAAGTATTAACTTTCTCCGTGGAATCGACTCTTACTTGCCCTAGCTATAATTTTTATTTGATTATATTTTGGGTGTTAGTGAAGGTTATTTATAAATTTTTAATTTATTTTGGACCGCACGACGAGTCTTCAACAAATTGTTATATTTTAATATGTTATATTTAAATTATCATTGAAGGTGTAATCTTTACGGTGATTTAGTGGAAGAGTTGCTACATAAGCGTGGGCTCTACAGATGTATGAGAGTTGCTCCGAACTGCGTAAACATATTGTTGTGTCATTTTATTGCTTTGTCTATTTTGGGTTTTCTTTTAAGCGTCATAGAAGGTGTTACAACACTATACAAGGCATCTCACTATAACTTGTGCTACAGCATCTATGTGGCAGACATGACTTTTTGGCTTGTTGTGTGTTTTTTAGATTTGTCTCCTCTTTGGTGTTTGGTTGCCACCACAAAATTTTACAATCAACTTTAATGTTTTGAGATAATAATAATAATCAACATAATAAATAATTTCATTTCATAGAAAAAAGTCAAACATAAACCTTTTTTTCTATTCAATTCTTTAGATAACAATTCAAAAAGGCAAAAGATTACAATACATGGACTCTCCTTTTCGTTGTCTCTGTCGTCATAGTCTCGCTACGACTCTCACGTCTCATCTTCAATCAATATAAATCCTCAAAGCCATGATATACGAAAGACTGAATCGAGGGGAAGGGCCGAAGGGGAGTACTTTTATTTTAGTGGGAGTAAATTTTGGGCCACTTTTAGAGATTAGGGGTTTGGGCAATTGGGTATTTTGATTGGGCCGACTGGGGTAGATTTTATTTTTGACTGCAGTAATAATATGGAAAAGAAAAAAAAATAATTTTTTGTTTGCCCAAAGCCCAACAAGAGGAGACACACATGTGAGGTTTGGAAAAACGTGTTTTCCCCTGTCCAACCAAACTTATTGTCTCGCTGTATAGTATTTCTCCTTCAAGTACATGTATTAGAAAAATTTTGAAAATATTTTACTGAATCTAATAAAATTATATATGTATCAATATTTAATATAATTTCTTAAAAAGTCAAAATTCATATTTTACAAGATGAATCAAATAAAATTAATTTTGACTACTAAAAAATAAAACTGAACAAAAACTTAAAATTATTAGTCAAGAAAAATATTGAGTAAATTTAAAACCGCGTGTAATACTTCTCCCTATAATTATTTCACAAATGAGCGGCGTCTTCAACCCTAGGAATATGCTCAAAGCCTGAGGCTTTCCGCTTCGTCTGGAGCTCGGCTGAGCTTCTTCAATCTCCGATCGGAACTGAGCTTTCGTCTTTATACTATTCGACGGGGGAAACCTGCATTTGATCGAATGGAAGGGAGCTTGGACACGCTCGTCGCCGGCGAGACGCCCTTTCACCGAAGAATCGAGTTCCATTTGGCCCGGAAACCATTCAATGGATTCGGTAATGGCCTTGGTGGGTTTCGCCTGGATACCCTGAACCCTAGTTCGAAGTCGGATTTGGTGAATAGTGCAACGCCGGGGCCTGGAAATCCTCATTTGAAGATGAACAGTAGCAGAGACTTTGATCCGGAGCTTAGCCTCGACACGACTTTCCGAAAAATAATGAGAATTGTAAGTGGCTTGATTGAAACATGTCATACTTTGTATTCAGGAGCAGCTTTTGAGATTAACTTCTCATCAGAAAACAAAGATCATTTTTTTATATTTGAAAAAAAATAATTTCCACTTAACGACATGTGTTGGAAGTATTACTAGGTAGCAATTCTCAGTTACTCTTATATGCTTTATTGATCAATTTCCAAAACATTCTAGTTCTTTTTCCTCTTAAGATCTGAGTGCCACTTTTCACATGTATTACTCAAGTTAATCCATTTGTTATATGTAGTTGTGCATTTACAAGTTTTCAATTTTTTCCTTCATTTTTCAGGGTGCTGGTTTACAAAACCTTGGAAATACTTGTTATCTCAATGCAGTCTTACAATGTCTCACATACACGGAGCCTTTGGCTGCGTACTTAGAAAGTGGGAAGCATCAAAGTTCTTGTGAGTGTCTCTTTCCCTCTTCCATATTTTGGTTATTTTCCCCAAACTAAAACAATGTTCATAACTTCACATGCAGGAATTATGTTTATCGATCTAATTTTTAGACCATACTGCATCTATCTTCACATGCTATTTCTGCCTTCATACAGTTTCCAATATTTGAAAGTAGGAACTACACAGTGGTGCTTGTAGAAATTGCATTTCGTCTGCCTTGAATGTTTAATGCGTGAAAGGTCTCAATATTTTTTATAGGATGCAATGTAGATGAACTTGGTCAATCTTACGTTTATGATTCACCCTAAAAAACATTCACATCTTCTAGATGAAATTTCAAGTTTATCCTAAAAATTTATGGGCAGCTGGTCTTTTTGCGAACCTATCAACTTTGTTAAATTGGGTTACACTCTAGATTATAGTTAATGGGAAGTTCACGGCATGATCTTTGTGTAGGCTGCATGCAACTAGGTTGATCCTCACCAAACTAGAGAAAGTTTACGGCACGACCTTAGTCTTGGTTCCCTTGTACTGAGCTGTATACCTTATTTTAATGTTTATTTTAGTCACACAAATACTTTAGCAACCAAATATTTTAATGCTTTTTTTTCTTTACATTTTTTGTGTCTTCACATGATGCTTGTCCTATGACGACAGTACAACATTCAGCAGGCAGCCAAATATTAGATTCTAAATTTTGACATTCTTTTAAAATCTTTTCTTGTACTTTACGGTATGTCTGTATTCAGCCTTTTCCCCTTTAATCATGCTACGAGCCAAGGAAGCGATACTCTAAAAGATGTAAATTAGCTTTTGATTTTTGCAGCTTTCTTTTGCCATTCCATTTTCCCTTTCCGGTGTTTCAACGTTTATTCTTGTTTTAAGCCGAGGGTCTTGGAAACAGACTCTCTACTTTTCAAGTAGGGCTGCTTATACCTACTACTTGACCAACCTAACAAGATAGGCCCCACTTTGTGGGATTTTACTGGGGTTGTTATTGTTGTAGCTTTTGATTTGTATGGTACTCAATTACTTGTATTTAATAGTGGAAGCATTGGAGTGAAAACACACTAGAGTTGTATACGCTGCCCTCTAGTTTTCAATATGAGTTTTGATTTATACTCCCACCATCCCAGTATTTTTGGGACATGAGGGGGTGTCAAGGAAATTAGGAAAAGTAAGATTATGTGATTGATATTAATGTTAAAAATTTAAAAGTAAGATAACGTGAGAATAAATCCGAACCACACATATATGACCAAATATGTATGAGACAAAAATAGCGGGACGGAGGAAGCAATTATTTATAGGCACACCATTACATTGCTGTACTGTTTTCTACTCATCTCATTAAGGCTGTTTCCTAAATTTTGTAGGCCGTAAAGCTGGATTTTGTGCTTTATGTTCTATTCAGAAGCATGTTACTCATGCACTTCAGGCAACGGGGAGAATTCTTGCGCCAAAAGATCTTGTGTCCAACTTGCGGTGTATCCTCCTCTTGATTTCCATTTAATTTTATTATTTATTTACTCTTCATTCCTTTTTGATGTTTCCATTTTGACTTCATAGGAATTTTAAGAAAGGTAAAATTGTGTGGTTGAAAACCCTATTATTTCCTTAGAGGGAAATGTTACAATTAATTTGGGACATCCCAAAAATGAAAGTGGATAGATAAAAGGTACAAAGTGAATATTTCTTTATTTATTATACATAGGATAATGTGGCAAAATTAGTTAATTTTGCCATGATGATTGAGCCTTTATATTCAAGGGTATCAGGTATCTACACATTCTCTCAAGTGTTAAGAACTATTACATTTGTAACCCCGTATCGTGTGAATGCAAACAATAGTCAAAATTTCAATTTCAACGCCCTACTATTGTCAGCGTCAACTACTTGTCGTTTGTTATGTGCCTGATCAGCGGTGAAGGGATGGCTAATGCTTACAACTAGGCTATTTAACTATTGGTTGTCTGATGTTCAACAAGGAGTCTACTTGTCATCTCGGTTGATGAGTAATCAATGCCTAGCTTGAGTATTAAGAATGAACTATCGAAATGTAAACCATTCATATGACTCAACCCAAAACAAAAGCAGACTTACTAATCTGCAGCGTGGACGCCAGATCTTTAATGTTGAAACACTAGCATCTTCATCATCAGTCTCCTTCTCCTGACCCACTTTTCTTAGACTGAGTTATAGGCTTATAGCTGACTCCAATTTAGCAAGTTTCCCTCCTGTTTAGTTCTTAGATTTGTTTAAACTATGATTTTGTTATTATTTATTCATTTAGTTAGTTTATCTTGGGCTTCTTTTCCGGTCTTAGTTCTCATTTTTACTTTGAATTTTTTGTCTATCACTCTATCTTATGAATTCTGAGTGCATAATGGAGATTTACCACTTAAGCTTGTCTCTTTTGCTATTTTATTTTATTTTTAATCCTTTTGCTACTAAAGTTTTTTGATTTATTGCACATTTTATGTTTATTTCAATTTCAGATTAAATAAATTCACGGCTGATAAAAGATATTCAGAGAACTATGATTCATCTAAGGATTCTAAGTGGAAGTTTTACTCCAAAGTTATTTTCATTTGTGGTTTGTTTACATGATATGTTGGTTTTTTTTTTATTTTTATGATACTGGTTTGCTATGTACTTATCTTTGTGCTAGTTTTTTGCATTGCTATTTTAAGACCTATTCTTCCATCATCTTGGATGGAGCCAAAGATTCACTATTTTTTGGCTTTGGGATATGATGGAATAAAGCAAAATGGCTACTGTTTGTGCTTCTCTTATAGTGAAGTAGCAGTCTGTCTCTCGACGCTCATCATGGGTCATCTGGAAACAATCGTATGTTTTAATTATAGAGGTCAAGCTACGTACATCCGACCCCCGTACCCCACAATGGGCCAAGGAGTCTTTAAGGCACCAAAGTAATGTTGTTCTTGTTGTTGCTATTTTGAGACCTAGGTTATTTAATATATTAAATTTCATATTTCTAAATACATGGAATCATGGATACATTTAGTGTATAATTCATATATATTTTGCAATGTCTTACATATATTGACTTATCCATCCTAGTTGACCAACTAGTCCAATAATCAGTTCTCTTACTCGGATTTGTTTTGTCAACTTGATACCCATGCTCCGTACTTCAGCAATTGGTTAGTGATACCTTTTTGACCCTTGTGTCTCCATGAGAAGTGTTCATGTTTAAAAGTTCCCTTTTCTGATTAGTGGGGGGTGGGGGTACCAGAGTGCAAGCACAAAGAAAAATAAATAGAAAAAAGAATTACATTTGTAGGGTATGTGGCACATATGTTTGGGGTTTGCCTTGACTAAACAAATAGGCATATCTCGGAATTTCAGAAATGCTAGACAAGAAGATGCACACGAGTATATGGTGAATTTGCTGGAATCAATGCATAAATGCTGCTTACCTTCAGGCATTTCCAGTGAGTCTCCTAATGCATATGAGAGAAGCTTGGTTCATAGAATATTTGGTGGCACGCTTCGTAGTCGGGTAATTTATTCTTGATTTCTGTTATCTTTTGATTGAGGGTAAAGTCTTGAGTGAGCAATAGTCTCATTTGCTAATCTCATGTCTGTTATTTAGATCCAACACCTATCAGTGTATCTTTTGGATAGAAGTTGTCTTAATCTCAGACATATGGTCCATATTTCATGAGCCTGCCACGTATAAGTGATGTTCTTTTTTGAGTATTAAGTGAGTATACTGATATGTGATTATTTTGAAAATAGTATTACTAGATGATACATCTACCGTAGAGTAATCAGGTAAACCTCTGGGCTTGAGGCTGTAGTTCATGCTGGCGTGGTTTTACGCCTTAGTTTGTGACTTGTGCATGTGTGCTCTAGGTCTGTGTTGCTAGTGTTGGTGTGTTCTTTTTCTATATCATTACTTGGTTTGTGCCACTGTCTTTACTTTGTTTGTCTATGCTATTGTGTTGTGTGTTGAGCTGGGGGTCTCTTGGAGACAGCCTCAACGGCTCTCTACGTACATCCTCCCCCACATACCCTACTTTTTGCTGGATTTTACTGGGTGTTGTTGCCTTCGTCGGCTGAGATTTCTACTGAATGCGATTACTTGTCAGAAAATTGTGTTTATTCCATTGTCAACTAAATTTTATTATTTAATAATGATTGCTTGCAGGTGAAGTGCATGCAGTGTTCCTACTGCTCTGACAAACTTGATCCATTCTTAGATATAAGTTTAGAAATAATCAAGGCAGATTCTTTAGGCAAGGCATTTGAACGTTTCACTGCACAAGAGTTGTTGGATGGAGGTGATAAACAGTATAGCTGTCAACAGTGCAAACAAAAAGTTAGGGCCTGCAAGCAGCTTACCATTGACAAGGCCCCGCATGTCCTTACCATTCATTTGAAGCGGTTTGGCTCAGATTTAGCAGGACAGAAGATTGTCAAGAAGATACATTATGGTCCAGTTTTGGATTTAAACCGTTTTATGAGTAGCCCTCAAGTAAGTGTGACTTTTTTTTTGGTTAGTGACAGTTGTAAATCCAGGATTGTTTGAGATTATGGCGGGTCTCTTAAATAAAACTACTGTTGTGTGCTAGCTATGCTTAGTCCATGCTCCCTCTTCAATGTTCCCATTTCCTTTTTGCTCGGAGTTTACAACAACAGTTCACTTGAATCCCACAAAAGTAGGGGTTGGGGAAGGTGTGTGTACACATACCTTACCCCTACTTGAGAGTAGAGAGGCTGTCTCCAAAGAGACCCTCGGCTCAAGCATCACAGGTAATCACGTAAGCAGCTTGACTCGTATGCTTAAAACATAGAGCGGCTGTTTCCGTATGACCCATGACGAACGTCGAAAGTTGCATTGACTATCTGCTACTTCACTAATAAAAGACTTCACTAATGTGCACCGAATTTACGAACTAAAAATTTGTGTGGTTGAGCTTTATGCAAAATAGAGAAATAATATGAACCAAACGATTCTCTACTTGATAGGATATGTGAACACTGTCTAAGGACAAACCTAAAAGGAAAGTCGGAAGATAACAAGGAACGGAGGAATGTTTTATATTGTTATTAAACTTTAGTTACAACATCGATTATAATTTCCATCAAGAGATTTTCATGAAGTATTTTAAACAAAAACATCACACAGACCCCTGGAACAGTTGGATTTTTTCTTTTAGGCCCACAAACAAAAAATGTGCAATATCATGTGTAGTTGTAATATTGGAGTTAAAATGAATGCATCTGGTTATAGCTAACATCCATTTCATTTGTTCAACAATTGGCTGGATAATTTTTAATCTACATGGAATATCATGTGTCCTAAAGGCTTTCTAGCAGTGCATTTTGTGCTTTAGCTATTTTGTGCTTTACTTTTTATTTTGTGTGATTGTGTAAAGTTTCATTAGAATGTCAACATTTTTTCTTTCTTTTGGGAACTGTTAGCATAAATTTACATAGGTTTGTATTGGAAGTGACAAACATTTAGTAATGGGCTCATGGTTTTCAATCCTTGAGTGTGCTTGAAAAGGAAATAAGAGTATATTTAGAAATAATCCATTAGGAATATGTTTCAAAAACTTTTATTTACTAATGAAATCCACTATGGCTTTCTTTGTTAATGTTATTTATTTCTTGTCATATTGCATCCATATTTTTTACGGGTATGTTTTAATATCCATTTGGACCCTTGACTATGCTTTGATAATTGATTTTAGCATTTGACTGTCAGTTTTACTATTTTTATTCCCTACCTTTTAAAATGTGCCAAATTAAATCCTGAATACGTGCCCATTTTTCATGGTTATTTGCATAGATTGCAAAATTTGTGATTTATATAGTGTGCTCATTTGCAAATATATTGCAGGCTGGCGATTTGAAATACACACTCTATGGTGTACTAGTTCATGCTGGCTGGTCTACCCACTCTGGTCACTATTACTGCTTTGTTCGCACTTCTAGTGGGATGTGGTATTCTCTTGATGATAATCAGGTATCAGAACAATTATTTTTTATTTCTATCTTGGAGTTTTATGTAGGTTAAGTAATACACTAAAACTACATATATTTCTTTGGTATACTTGTGATAGTTTTAGTGCATCCTTTTTTGAGTCTCGTACACAGTATTTTTGCTCTTTTGCCTACTGTCACATCTTTGATACTTGCAACTGCAAATGCATGTTTTCAAGCTAGATATAATTAGTTGTTGTGAGACCTCATATCAAGGATGTATATGGCATTTCAAGCCGCTCAAGCAATATTCAATTTCTCTATACCTATCACATACGTAGTATTTTTTTTAGTTCATGTGAATTTCAGTTGTTGAGAGTGGTAAAGATTAACGTAAGATGTGCATGCATTATTCATTTTACGTCCTGCTTTGTGCATTAAAGGAGTTCGGCTGGTTAGTTCATATAGTTTTAAGTTGTCTTCTTCAATCTTCAGCATTTAGTAGTATGGCTTATTCATAAGATATTAGGTTTTCTCTTTTCTGGTTGTTTGAGCATTATATTTATAAGTCATGCTGTTCATTGCTGTTGGTTTGATAATATACAATGGTCTCATTGTAGAGCCCGTTTAGTAAGAATTACTTCGTATTTGGCTAAAAGGATTGAATTTTCTGAAAGGAAAAGCATTTAGTGACTATACTGCATGATTGCTTAGTCAATTGATACTTAGTGCAGATTAAGCTGATTGATGCAACGAGACAGAGCCTTAAGTGACTATACTCCATGATTGCTTAGGTTTTAATGATTACATTCATGTCACCTCAAGCAAAATATAAATTAAAGATTGTATTTGCTGAGTTTTGTATGCTTTAATTGATGGATTTTGACTCCAAGAGAATGCATTTGTTACACAAATTGCAGGTCATCCAGGTAAACGAGAAAAAGGTTTTGGACCAGAAGGCATATATGCTTTTCTACGTTAGGGACAGGAAAAGTAATTTGCCCAAAACACAAGTTGATATTGCACATAAGGACATGAACTTAATAAATTGTATAAGAAATCAAGAAAATTCAACAAAAGGAGCTTCAATTCACAAAAACACAATGAACACCACATCGCCTAAGGAAGCTTCAATACATCAAAATACATTGAACACCACATTGCCTAAGGGAGCTTCAACACAAGCTATGCCATCATTGGAATCACCATCCCTTGTGGTGCAACCAATATCTATAAGCAAGGAGCTTAGTAGCAATCCTACAAATCCTGGAATATGTTCACCTGTATCTCATCCTACTCCGCGTAACAGCTCAGATGGAGCTCATAATCCTGGTATAGTCCAAACTGACATGAAGCCTTCTGCTTGGGTCACAAATGGTGGGGTGACAGAGGCCCCGATTCTTTCTCGGTGGAATATTCCTAAATTTACTGGTCAGGGTAAAGAGGTCGCTGACTCTATTCCACTGCCATTAAGCTGCAACAAGGATGTGATGTGTGGAAAGGATTTGAACAGTATCTCTAATCCCAAGCCAGAAGATGGGAGTCGAGCTATAAATATGTGCAGCCAGGGAACAACTATTTCGGCGAAGGTAGATTCTATTTTGCCTATGTTTTATTGGGGGTGGAATAAAACAAAGTCAACAAACTGTATGTATGGTTGGCTTAAATATGCTTTTCATCTTTGCAAATATAATGTTTTTTGGGTCCTCTTTGTTATGCATATTTGTAAAATTGTGTTTTTTAGTTCTTCTCCATCAACTTCTGCTCAAAACTGGTGTTGCTCACATAACCCCACTACATTCATTCCCATGTCAACTCCCCATAACTCATCAACTACTATATTTGGGGAGTATGGGCGAAGCAAAATTCAATATTTTAACTTTCAGTTAATGCCTCTAAATAGAAGATTAAAGTTTTTTGTTTTGGAAATGGTGGAGAAGGAAGTGGAGTTTATGTGATCAAGATCTTTTTTTAGGAGATTGCTGGAGAGGTAAAAATGAAATCCCAAACATACATATCACATATGTTCCATTGGGAAGTAGGGTCTACGTAGGGGTCTGGAGAGGGTGATATATACAATACCTTTCCTATACCCTCAAGAGTCCAAAAGCTATATCCATGAAGTCATCAGAAAAGAAATCTTTGGAAAGTTTAAGGAATATTTATAAAAATAAAATGAATCTAGAATTTTCAAAATTTTTTGCAAATAATTTGAAGTTGGAAAAAAGACTTCCAAAGATTAGAGGCAGAGAACAAATGCTTTTGGGGGTTAAAGGCAACCAGATAGTGTAAATACAGTAAAGCCTTGGGGAAAAAAGAAAAAGCATAAATTATATTTATGAATCTAAAAATAATGATTTTACATGGACCTAATGTAAAAATACCTTAAATAGCAGTGATGAAAAACGTTTTAAAACCTATTTTTACATATCTGTGATTCTTAACATTATTAGGTATTGGAGCAAAATGAGCAAACTCTTAAAGAAGCAGACCAATCGAAGTCTAAACAAGAATTCAGTGATGATGCTCAGGTCCACATTATTTTAGCCTGCATTTTGATAAAGCCTTGATGATTCTAAAATCAGTAATGGTATGTTTGGGAACATGGATTTGGATTTCAAATCCGGATTTGACTTAAATTCCATGTTTGGGAAACTTAAGCATTTTGAATTTGGATTTGAATCAAATTCTTTACATTCAAAACCAAGCTTAATTTGAAATCCATGCACCTCCCCTTGTCATTTGAAATTCAGGATTTCAAATTTTGGATTTGAAATGCATGAATTGAAATGAAATGCTAGTTGCCAAACACTACCTAAGTGATTTGAGAAATCCTTTCCTTCCCTGTTTGTGTGAAACTTACATTTCAGGTTCAAGGGTTCTCCAAAGAGAATACCACCAAGCCTGCTGGCTGTGAGACAATAAAGAGAATACCCCAGAAAAAAGAAAATAGGAAGGCTAGCCTGAAAGTTAGTGAAAAGCCTTTCACATCTCACTTCACCAACATGCGTTCCGGTTCCCTCATCTTCCTTACAGCATTATTCCCTCAGAGGAAGAGGAAACACAAACTCAGGAAACATGACAGTCCTCACAAGAATTTAAGTCATAAGAAGAGATTGAAATCTATGTCTGATGTGGAAGCTCAACCGGACACTGGACATGTGCAATGTGGAATATCTCTTGAAATAACTAAAGAGAGAACAGAGAACATTGGCACTGCACTCATTACTGATAAGCAGCTTGCAAAAGGTTCTAGCTCCACGTCACCAGAGAATACATCTGATCGTGTACAAACTAATGGTTTCAAAGACCTAAAGCAGAGTGGTGTGATGGACATGCTCACCAGAGGATTAGAAGAGACAACTGGTGAGTTATCTCTTTCAAATGCTTTTTCCACTTCCGTAAGGTCTGCATAGACACACCCTCCCCAAGCCCTACTCTCTTGGGATTCTACTGGGTTGTTGTATGCAATCTTCAATTTTACTCTTTTGCAATGTTAATTAATGAACATGTCTATCTTAAAAATTAGAAATGAAAAATTAAGGTGTAACATTGGAATGGGGGAGTACAGGACAATTGAAGCAGACTCAATATAGAATTTGGATTATCTTCATGTTGACCAAAGTGGAATACTGACCTATGTCTGTGGGGCAGGGGAAGTAGAGGAATGGGTTCAACCATTGCCATAGCACTCACTGACTTGTTTCTTATGTTATGAAGTTGCAACTTGGGATGGCATTCAAAGGTCTATGGAGGTCAGCAGAACAAGAAACGAGGATGCTAATATTGGTTACATTGGGGATGAATGGTGGGTTTTCTAGTTTACTACAGCTATACTAGATCTTATTCAGCACAAGCCTTAGTTATTGCCATATAGTTTTATTACTTGGTGGGCACGAGAATTAAACACCCCAAATATTGAATTCAACCCTAAAAGAACTCCGTGGAAGCAGATTATGTGCACATTCTCCTGAAGTAACACTGATGGTTCACACAGCATAATTCAACGTTTGGGGGACACCATAAATAACAACATGGGTTACACAACCCTTCTCCAACCATCATGAAACTATACTTCTATCCACTAATAAAGTTACATATCCATGAGAGTAATGTTTCCATCCTGAAAAAGGCTAGGGAAATGAAAAATCCCAAAGCAAGTTAATCCAAAGGAAGATTAAATGTGATCTCTCTCTCTCTCTCTCTCTCTCTCTCTTCATATATGCATATTTCTTAATAATTGTATGCTATCGAGTGGATAGAAGTAAATAAATAATTCTCTATTTAGTCTCCTATTGATAGTGCATTGGTAGGATCTTCCTAAATATAAATCAATTTTGTATTATGGGTGCATATTAAATTTGTTTTTCTACAATTGCCCCTTTTAGTTAAACCTCAAATAAGGGCATATTAGAAAATTTAAGGGCATATTGATTAAACCTCAAATAAGGTTGTTGAAACAAAGTCTCATTAAATACGGGCATATTAGAAAATTTAAGATTAACTCAAATAACCTTAATTATTTATTTAGTTGGTATGAAAGTCAACATTGCATCCTATTCACCAAATGATACAAGTTTGAACATAATAATAAGAAAGAAACTATTGCGTTCAACCTCACTTGTTTTCCCTCAAACCCCCCGAGGGTAACTT
The DNA here is from genome assembly GCA_900332095.2 of Cuscuta campestris. Classification (NCBI taxonomy): domain Eukaryota; kingdom Viridiplantae; phylum Streptophyta; class Magnoliopsida; order Solanales; family Convolvulaceae; genus Cuscuta; species Cuscuta campestris. The sequence goes on from OOIL02002336.1 coordinate 345,020, forward strand.
CTGAAAAGCATTTCTCATAAATTCATAGGCCGACCTAAGTAGTGATGTAATGTGTGACCACTTCCTCTTCTGCAGGGATGAGCAGTATGATCAAGGCAAGAGAAAGAAAATGAGATGTCCTAAACTTGACTTCGACGGCTCAAATCCCTTCCAAGAAATCGCGAATAAAAAGGCCAAGTGGAATAATAAAAAAGCAAAGCTCGATCACTGTCTATCTGCCAACCAACCATTCAGGATACTGTGAATGAGATAAGTATATTCATCCATAGAGAGAGAGAAAGTAATTTGTAGTGTTCCACCCCCAATTTTGAGTGTTTGGGAACATGTTTAAGTGTGTAGAGCTCTACAGTTAAGTTATGCGAAGTTACGTGAAATGTTCCTAAGATTAATAGTCTTGTATTTGAATCTCTTTCATCCCTGATTTTGGAGTATCTGAGCTTGTGGAGAAGGTGATTGATATCCTACATTAAAGGTGCGAAATCATCGCATATGTTCCCTTGATCTCACTATGTTGTACTATTGTACTCCGTATTTAACTAAGCAATGCTTCAGTTTTTTGGTCTGTCGTACAATTTATGTCCATTTTTAGTTTATACTATTTGACGAGATTCCATACAACGATGATACGATTACTTTTTCAACGTTACTTGTGTTTATTTTTGTTTGCCACAATGTTCTTAAATTTGGATTTTTTTTTGCACATTAGGGTAGTGGTTTTTTTAAGTGCTCCTTATGTTTTTTGACTCTACAATAGTCATACAAATAGACATTTTGACCTCTTTTAGAGATCAACTCGATTCTATATTTTCATGCTACACTATCTCTTTCTATCATCAGATTTTTTTCTAACATGTAAATTAGGATTCTCCTATTGTGATATTTGTGTAAGAAAAGACATTACAATGGATAAGAGATTGGAGTTAAATGATGGCCAGGGAATAGGATGAGGGGGAAGGGGAAATGAGAGAAGATTAAGGCCATGTTCTCTTCACCTTTGAATGGTTATGTTCTCTTCACCTTTGAATGGTTTTGATCTGATCTAATATTTATTTTTAAAGCTTATTCTGATCTAATTTAATTTGATTTCAATAAGATATACTCCGTAATACGTAAAAAAATAAATTGAAGAGAAAATGACCTAATTAGAGAGATGGGTGGAATAGAATATAGATGAATGTAGGGGAATATCATTTTGCTAGAGAGAAATTCTTTTATTGATCCATTGTGTTTTTAATTTTTATATTTTTCTTTTGTATTGATAAGAATATAACATCTAAAAAATGATATTGAAGAAAAGTAAAGGAATGATTAGAGGGTGGGGAAAATCGAAGGAGAAAATGACGTGACATCAAAAAGTAGATGATGCAAAAGAGAAAAGAGAAGAACGACTAGTGATGCTTTAAAGAATAGTTACTAACATGTTTTTTTCCCTCAAAAAACATGCTTTTTCATTTCTAAATTTTAATTTAACATTTTGACTTCGCGGGGTTTATAAAAATGGTAAAAAAACATATTCTGTGTGATTATTTCGTGAAAAAAAAGGCATCATTGAAATTTATTTTAAAGAAAGAGAAATAAAGTTGTCCACATATTTATCTTCTAAAAAAAGTGTAGAGTAATAAAACTAGTTTTTAGTTATTGTAAGGTGAAAAATGTATAGTTGATTTGGAAACAGGAAATTATGTAGTTCTTTCATTCTAAAATTATTTTTTCCTTTTTTATTTGGATCATCACATAATTTTATTGTGATTTATTTTTGAGAAATGCTAAAGCCACTAGCACAGTAGCACGTTAGTCACTAAATACACAATCTTATTTCATATTCCATCCATCCCATAAACAAAATTTATGTTTACTTTTTTAGTCAAATCATGATACTTTTTTACTACACAACAATAATTTAACAACTTTTAAGATAAAAATTTAATATATAAAAATTTTATAATTTTTATTTATGTGAAATGTAATTTGTAATAAAAAACGGTACGGAGTACTTGGTATCACACTTTAACAAAAAAGTCAAAATAATTCTTAATTTAGGACATAATCCTAAAGACCATATGCGAGAATTATAAGCTTTTTCTATTTTTCTAGAGCTGACAAGTGAATTTTTTGTTTTTATAAAAAACTCAATTCTTTTATTATATAAATATATTAAGGTCTATAAAATGAAAAAAATTGAGTACTCTTTCCGTCTCTAAAAGATTATCACAATTTGATTTTTTTGGTCAAAATGTAACACGCTTTGATCGCGAATTATGAAAAAAAGTATATTTGGTAATAATGTATATTTAGTAAAATTGCATTTATTTTAAAATATAGTTTTAAGTGTCAAATATTATAATATTTAATTATTTGAAAAAATATTTAATTTGTGATAAAAAAGTGACACAGCTTGCAAAAAAAACTAAAGTGTGATAATATTTTAAGGATGGACGAAGTACAATAATTAGGAGTGTGAGACTAGTAGATTATTGTAAGTGGACTAATTGGAAATTCTACCGTTTTTGGTAGGGGTGGGCACGGATCGGGACGGTCCGGATTTTAGGTTGTCCCACGTCTTGTCCCGTTATATATAAACGGTCCGGAACGATTCGGATTACAATCTTATCCCGGTTTGTCCCATAAAATTTGGGATCGGAATAAAACGGGACGGATTCGGGTCGTCCTACGTTGTCCTAATCGCAAACATAAGAAGGGGAAGAGGGTGAAATTTCATTCAAAAAAGAGAAACATCTAGCTTTCAACAAAAAACAATGAGTGGAACGGGTCCAAATAAATTCCAAGCTCATGAAGTTAATTTAATTAAATAACTAATTAATTTAAGAATGAGTGTATTTGGATTTTGGACTAGAATTAGTATTATATGGAGTATATTAGTAGAGTAGATGAAACGGGACAAACGGAACGGATCGGTATAAATTTAGCTTGTCCCACTCATGTCCCATTTGATATTAGGACGGAACGGATTCGGGACAAAAAAAATATGTCCCAATATATCGGTACAATTACAAAACGGATTCGGGATTTTTCAGAAAGGTCCAACTGGAACGGATTTCAGGCCCACCCCTAGTTTTTGGAATTCACTCCTAATCTCCATTCCATTTCATATCTTCTCCGATCTCCATTTCTGTATCGCGAAGAAGAACAGGATGGTGGTTGTTACTGCGGCTCGAGACTACATCAATCGCATGCTACAGGACATTTCTGGAATGAAGGTCCTCATTCTCGATTCCAACACGGTCGGTCACCTTCCTCCTCCTTTGAATTGATTTCATCAAAGAGATAACTGGTCTCAGTTAACTGTGTTCTACTCGTTCGGATCTCGGGGCTGTATAAAACAACTAGTTACCCAGAGTTTACCTTCTTCGATAGAAACTTAATTATGCATTTTCAATTCATCAGAGATGGAAAATTTGATTTATGCATTTTCAATTGATGAATTTCATTTCCCCCCTCCCCCGCATGTATTTTGCCTTTGAAATTGTAAGCAACTGCGGAGGAAAATGTTATTTTTCCCATCACTGATAAATTTACAAAGCTTAAATCCCTCCGTCCTGATGTTTTTGTCATTTAAGATGTTTGACGTTGGCTTTTTTTAATGGAATTTGTCGAAATATTGGTGTATAATTTAAAAATAAAAATCATAACAACTTTGAATGAACAAGAGCTGACATGTATTGTAACAAATGACAATTGAAAATATGTAAAGAAAGAAAGTTTAGTTTGACCCTATGAATATATGAAATGAAAATAGCTGGATAAAGGGGGTATAGAGTTTAAGAAGACTGAGCTGAAAGCTCTGGGAATGAATGAAGCATGAGCTGTTTATTAATGAAGCTCTGGGAACTGGTGGAGTCTATCTCTCTGTCCAAAGAACCAATGTCGCATCTCAAAGCAGTCTATTTTCTGAGGCCAACATCAGAGAATATTCAACACATGCGTCGTCAACTTGCAAAACCTAGGTTTGGAGAATATCACCTATGTAAGTATCATGTGAATGAAGTATCTACTTTAAATGTATGCTGAGGAAGTGCTTACTACTTTTTCGATAAGTTTAAGAACATAATTCGGCACTTAGAAATTATAATATGCATTAAGACTTCACTGTAAAATAAAGTTTAACCAAAGACATTGACTGGTTGTGCAGTTTTCTCAAACATAATGAAAGACACTCAGATTCATATTTTAGCTGATTCAGATGAAGGTGAAGTGGTGCAGCAACTTCAGGTACATTAAGATTCCATGTAAAGAACTAGTTTAGATGATTTATCATTATTTGTAATATCTAACGGTATTCATCACACAAAAACTATGTCTGGAAAGTAGTGTTAAATCTTACAAAAGCTAAAAAGGTTTTAAATAGAACTATAGAAGTATCACATTATTCATATATGGCCTATTTGGTTTAAATAGAACTATAGAGATGTAATGTTTACCGGTAGTGCTATTGTATCATTTGTGTGGTCCGCGTACATCTCTACTGTGTTTGTTTGGTTTGGGTTATATTTTTCTTTGAAAAAAGATATTGTGTCTTAACAGTTATTTATTTTATTTATAGGAATTTTATGCAGACTTTGTTGCAGTTGACCCCCACCATTTCACTCTTAATATCGCGTCAAATCACATGTACATGCTTCCAGCAGTTGTCGATCCCTCAGGTTTGCAGCGTTTTTGTGATAGAGTGGTTGATGGACTTGCTGCTCTTTTTCTTTCTTTAAAACAAAGGCCTGTTATTCGATATTCACGGACATCTGACATTGCTAAAAGGGTAGCGCAAGAAGCAGCGGTGAGCTAGCTAGCTAAATTTTGATTGATATTTTTGTGGATAATTTGGCCTTTCATATCTTTTACTTTTTGGAAGAATTGTAGGAATTGATTACATTCACTATTATCTTCTGTCTACAACTCAGCTTAGCAAAGTCCAAATATACGAGCAAGGGCTTAGAGCCTTAGACAGTTGAGTTTGGTTACTGAGTTGCACTGGGAGGATGCTCAATGAGTGTGCATTAATTTTTGAAAAAGATGAACTATCTTTCTCTCCTCGGTTTGCAGAAACTGATGTACCAGCAGGAAAGTAATCTTTTTGAATTCAGACGGCCAGATGTTTCCCCTTTGTTGCTAGTAGTTGATAGGAGGGATGACCCTGTTACTCCGCTACTTAACCAATGGACCTATCAGGTATTTCATTTCTTGGTGACCTGGCCCCACCGCCCTACACAGTTGTATATATCTTGTAATTTTAATGGACCCACCTTGTTCTGTTTTCATAGGCAATGGTTCATGAATTAATAGGCATCCAAGACAATAAGGTTGATCTTACAAGCATTGGCAATTTTCCTAAGGATCAGCAGGTTCAATGTAATTTACTCTTGTAGTACCTCTTTGTTTCCTAATGTTTTGTGAATCTATATATATCTGGGTAGTCTCAATTTCTCTTTATATTAGGAGGTTGTACTGTCATCAGAGCAAGACACATTTTTCAAAGCTAATATGCACGAAAACTTTGGAGACATAGGAATGAATATTAAACAGATGGTGGACGATTTCCAACAAGTTTCAAAAAGTAATCAGAACATACAGACAATAGGTATGCATGCAGAAGAACTTCTAAGTTTTATTGTTTTTTCTTCTTGCATCATAACATCTATGACTTGCACTAAAATGCTATCAACCTTTCAGAGGACATGGTTAAATTTGTAGACAACTATCCAGAGTACAGAAAAATGCATGGCAATGTTTCTAAGCATGTAACCCTAGTTACTGAAATGAGCAAGATAGTTGAAGAAAGAAAATTAATGTTAGTCTCACAAACAGAACAAGAATTGGCTTGCAATGG